>OW121744.1:32428989-33028989 GCA_933228675.1 Stomorhina lunata | reverse complement strand
TAGCTGTAATCTATCATCAAACACTCGTCTTAAAACCAATTCAATATCTAACACTAATTTAAATAATACATAACTAATTTGAGCTTAAATTAATCTTTAAATTTCAATTTTAACTATTTTTTATTTAAAACTATTCTTAACTTAATTTTATCTTAAATCTATTTTTTTTTTTTAATTTAACTAAAATCCTAATTTAATTTCATTTTTTTTTTTTAAATTCAATTTCTTAAATCTAATTTATCTTAAATCTATTTTTTTTAACTTAAATTAACTTGAATTTTATCTAATATTATGTAAATACACTTAACACTAATTTTCTTACACTAACTATACTTTCATACATACACTGACATATTTACCACATATACTTTACACTCAAATATAAACAGGATATTATAATTATATATCAATTGATCTTTTAAATAACAATTTAAGAATTTTAAAATCATCAATATTCGTCCTTGAACATCAGGCCTGCTGTCTTCGATGGATAATTCGGGTAAGTCCGATAAATAAAATATAATTATAAAATATCCGCATATTTATTTACATATATAAAATGTCACTAAACAAAATAATTTTATTAGAATTTTGTTAATTATTAATTTTTTTTTATATAATTTAATTTTTTTTTTTTAAAAAAAATTGCAAAGTATGCACTTAATTTTTAATATTAATAAAATAGATTAATTATTTAAATTTAATAATGATTAATTAAGTTTTTTTTTTATTCTACGAAAGGTTAATTCGCGTATAGTTAGGGAATCATTTTAGGGCTATTTTCTTATAAAATTACAATAAAATAGTATGGTTGGGAGGGTAGAAGATATGAAAGAAATAACATCATCTTTCCTTGACATTAGTTCGAACAATTTTTTCATTTTTTTTTTTTTTTATAGTTAATACTTAAGTTAAAGCTACCTTTTTAAATTTTGTTCGATTATTAGTCTACTTTCAAAAGAGACAAGAACACCACCCCAAGCCCTGAGCACGGTCGGAAAAATAGGTAGCGCAGGTCTCTTAGGAAGTAGAGCAGGAAGCTTGAATCGTCACATAAATTTAATGGCGTAGCTTTAACTTAAGATTTTTATAGAAAAATAAAGAAATACAAAATTTTTACAATTTCCCCAATAATTTCACAGGAATATGATAGTAGACCATATGTAAATTTAAAAGTTAATAATAAATTTTATTTGGCTCTTTTAGATAGCGGTGCGAATAAAAGTGTAATAGGCGGAAATTTAGCAATTGAAATTCAAAGTGAACCTCAATTTAAGAAATGTTTAGGCAATGTACGAACTGCAGATGGACAGAGACAAAACGTACTTGGAACAGCAACTTTAGACGTAACTTTTCAGGGACAGACAAAACATTTTGAATTTTTAGTGGTACCGACAATAAAACAAGACCTAATTTGTGGTTTTGACTTTTGGACAGACTTCGGACTCAAAATTTCATTGCCTGTGCTTGGTGAAATCGATTGTGTCGAGACTGACCCAGACAAACTTAAACTTACTTTTGACCAAAGACAGAGACTTGATAAAATAATTGCAACGTTTCCTAATTCTGATGTAGATGGTTTAGGTTGCACTACTTTAATTGAACATTCTATTGATACGGGAAATGCAAAGCCCATAAAACAACGCTACTATCCAATATCACCAGCTGTAGAAAAGCAGTTGTGTGGGGAATTAGATCGAATGATTTCTCTTGGAGTTATTGAGGAAGCTCCGAACTCTTCTTGGTCTTCACCAACTGTCGTTGTTGCCAAACCTGGAAAAATTAGAATGTGTGTCGACAGCCGTAAATTGAACTCCGTGACAGTAAAGGACGCTTACCCAATACCGAACATAGACGGAATTTTATCGAGACTTCCTCCAGTTTATATTATTTCAAAAATTGATTTGAAAGATGCTTTCTGGCAAATCAAACTGGAGGAAAGCTCAAAACCAAAGACAGCTTTCACAGTTCCTAATCGGCCATTGTATCAATTTACAAGAATGCCGTTTGGACTGTGTAATGCACCGCAGACGTTGTGCCGACTAATGGACATGGTCATTCCGTACAATTTGAAAACACATGTATTTGTGTACCTTGATGACTTACTTGTTGTTTCACAGACTTTCGACGAACATTTGACACACTTGATGGAGGTAGCAATAAATCTTTGAAAAGCTGGTTTGACAATAAATGTAAATAAAAGTAGTTTTGCACTAAGCCGTGTTAAGTATTTGGGTTATGTAGTTGGGAACGGTACGTTGCAAGTAGACAATGACAAAGTTAGGGCAATACAAGACTTCCCTGTACCAAAATCTATAAGACATTTAAGACGATTTTTAGGCATGACTGGTTGGTATAGGAGATTTATACAAGACTATTCGACTTTAACTTTTCCTTTGACAGAACTGTTGACTAAAAAGAAGACTTTTGTTTGGACGGACCAAGCTCAAGAAGCTTTTGATAAACTGAAGACAAGACTGACTTCTGCTCCTTTACTCATTCATCCCAATTATAATAAGCCTTTCATTTTGCAATGCGATGCAAGTACTTTTGGAGTGGGTGCAGTTTTGGCGCAGAAAGACGATGACGGGACAGAGAGACCAATTGCTTATATGTCTCATAAGCTCAATAAAGCTCAAAGAAACTACACTATTACGGAACTAGAATGTCTAGCTGTAGTATTGGCAATAAAGAAGTATCGGTCCTACATTGAAGGTATGGAATTCAAAGTAGTAACCGATCATGCTAGTTTAAAGTGGCTTATGGGTCAGCGGGATCTTTCTGGTCGGTTAGCTCGATGGGCGTTAAAACTTCAGGGTTTTAATTTTACTATAGAGCACCGAAGCGGCAGAGAAAATGTTGTCCCAGATGCACTTTCAAGGGCTCATGAAGGTGAAGAGTTCTTGAGCTCTATTGAGTTGGAGACGTTGCCAGTGATTGATCTTGACTCGGACGCTTTTAACAGTGACGAATATTCTAAATTACGAAACGATTTGCAAAATTCAGGTTTACCAGACTTTAAAATTATTGACAATTACATTTACAAAAGAACTGACTTTTCTTCTGGCGAGTCGGACGAATCAAATTTGTGGAAATTATATGTACCGACAGAATTGAGACGGGACATAATTTATTCGGCACATGACACTCCTTCATCAGCACATGGTGGTATTGGCAAGACTATTGAACGGATACGACGATATTTCTATTGGCCTAGACTGGTTACTGACGTTAAGGATTATATTCAAAATTGTATACTTTGTAAGACTTCTAAGACACCGACAAACATTTTACGACCACCATTAGGTGATATGGTAGAGACTGAACGACCTTTCCAAAGACTCTACATAGACTTGATAGGACCATTTCCAAGGACGAAAAAAGGACACATCGGACTTTTAATAGTATTAGACCATTTTTCAAAATTCACTTTTCTAAAACCTCTTAAAAAATTTATTGTAAAGGACATTATAAATTATTTAAGTAGTGAAATTTTTTGTTGTTATGGGGTACCGGAAATTTTAGTTTCAGATAATGGTTCACAATTCAAAAGCAAAGATTTTGAATTTTTTTTGAAAAAGTATGGAGTACAACATATGTTTACTGCGTTTTACAGTCCACAAGCGAATGCAAGTGAAAGAGTTAATCGTTGCATTAATGAAGCACTTCGTTCTTATATAAGAAAAGATCAGCGGGAATGGGATTTGTATACAGACAGCATAAATTGTTCACTCAGAAATAGTATTCATCAATCTATTGGTAGGACCCCATATCAAGTTGTTTTTGGCCAAACTATGGTGACTCACGGAAAAGATTACAAACTTTTGAGAAGACTTAACCTTTTGGCAGACAGTGACTCCATAATAGAAAGGCAGGACGAATTTTCTTTAGTACGGGACAAAATTAAAAATTTTATGAAAAAAGCTTATGACAAAAATGTTCGGATATACAATTTACGCTCTCGGACAAAGGATTTTTCGATTGGACAATTAGTAATAAGACGCAATTTTATACAAAGCTCCAAAATTGACCATTTTAATTCTAAATTAGCTCCTGTTGGTATTCAAGCTAAAGTTTTGCGAAAAATAGGACAAATAAATTATGAGTTACAAGACGTGGATAGCGGCAATATTGGAGTGTATCATGGCAAAGACATTTGGACTTGACTTTATTTGTTTTTGAATTCCTTTAATTGACCTTTTACAGATCCAGTCCTTTGTAATGTTTGCACATTCCAGATAGCTGTATCTGTTTTGTGAGGTTCATTTAAATAATAAATTGTTAATTGGGTTTTATTTAAATTTAAAATATTTCAAATCAATATAGGTTTTGAAAAAAAATTTCAAAATTTTTTATTTCCTTCAAAAATTTTCATTTCCGTAAAATTTGTTAAAACTAAAAGTTTAAAAGGCTAAAAAAATTTATTACATTTGTTATAAAGAATTTCTAATATTAACGATAATTTTCTTAATATTAGTGGAAATCTATAAATAAGAAAAGGTAAAAATATAAGTATTTTGTAAAAATTTTATTATTAATTTCATCGTGTAATTTAGGAATCTCTATTTTGCATGGGATCAAGTGAATCTTTAGTTCACTTAAAATTTGCAAATTATCATTCCGGATATAACAAATATCAAAAGACCTCACAAGAATTCTAAAAGAAATTCAATCAGAACTTCGCTGATAGCATCATATATAGGACTTTATTTTATAAACCTGAAATATCTCCTAAATTAAACTAACGCTAAAGGACAAATTGTTTGAAGAATCTTAAAACTATTACTTATAAAATAATCGAAAAACAAATCTTAAAACGGATCTTCTTAATAGCTGTAATCTATCATCAAACACTCGTCTTAAAACCAATTCAATATCTAACACTAATTTAAATAATACATAACTAATTTGAGCTTAAATTAATCTTTAAATTTCAATTTTAACTATTTTTTATTTAAAACTATTCTTAACTTAATTTTATCTTAAATCTATTTTTTTTTTTAATTTAACTAAAATCCTAATTTAATTTCATTTTTTTTTTTTAAATTCAATTTCTTAAATCTAATTTATCTTAAATCTATTTTTTTTAACTTAAATTAACTTGAATTTTATCTAATATTATGTAAATACACTTAACACTAATTTTCTTACACTAACTATACTTTCATACATACACTGACATATTTACCACATATACTTTACACTCAAATATAAACAGGATATTATAATTATATATCAATTGATCTTTTAAATAACAATTTAAGAATTTTAAAATCATCAATATTCGTCCTTGAACATCAGGCCTGCTGTCTTCGATGGATAATTCGGGTAAGTCCGATAAATAAAATATAATTATAAAATATCCGCATATTTATTTACATATATAAAATGTCACTAAACAAAATAATTTTATTAGAATTTTGTTAATTATTAATTTTTTTTTATATAATTTAATTTTTTTTTTAAAAAAAAATTGCAAAGTATGCACTTAATTTTTAATATTAATAAAATAGATTAATTATTTAAATTTAATAATGATTAATTAAGTTTTTTTTTTATTCTACGAAAGGTTAATTCGCGTATAGTTAGGGAATCATTTTAGGGCTATTTTCTTATAAAATTACAATAAAATAGTATGGTTGGGAGGGTAGAAGATATGAAAGAAATAACATCATCTTTCCTTGACATTAGTTCGAACAATTTTTTCATTTTTTTTTTTTTTTTTATAGTTAATACTTAAGTTAAAGCTACCTTTTTAAATTTTGTTCGATTATTAGTCTACTTTCAAAAGAGACAAGAACACCACCCCAAGCCCTGAGCACGGTCGGAAAAATAGGTAGCGCAGGTCTCTTAGGAAGTAGAGCAGGAAGCTTGAATCGTCACATAAATTTAAGCTCAGGGCTTGGGGTGGTGTTCTTGTCTCTTTTGAAAGTAGACTAATAATCGAACAAAATTTAAAAAGGTAGCTTTAACTTAAGTATTAACTATAAAAAAAAAAAAAAATGAAAAAATTGTTCGAACTAATGTCAAGGAAAGATGATGTTATTTCTTTCATATCTTCTACCCTCCCAACCATACTATTTTATTGTAATTTTATAAGAAAATAGCCCTAAAATGATTCCCTAACTATACGCGAATTAACCTTTCGTAGAATAAAAAAAAAACTTAATTAATCATTATTAAATTTAAATAATTAATCTATTTTATTAATATTAAAAATTAAGTGCATACTTTGCAATTTTTTTTAAAAAAAAAAAATTAAATTATATAAAAAAAAATTAATAATTAACAAAATTCTAATAAAATTATTTTGTTTAGTGACATTTTATATATGTAAATAAATATGCGGATATTTTATAATTATATTTTATTTATCGGACTTACCCGAATTATCCATCGAAGACAGCAGGCCTGATGTTCAAGGACGAATATTGATGATTTTAAAATTCTTAAATTGTTATTTAAAAGATCAATTGATATATAATTATAATATCCTGTTTATATTTGAGTGTAAAGTATATGTGGTAAATATGTCAGTGTATGTATGAAAGTATAGTTAGTGTAAGAAAATTAGTGTTAAGTGTATTTACATAATATTAGATAAAATTCAAGTTAATTTAAGTTAAAAAAAATAGATTTAAGATAAATTAGATTTAAGAAATTGAATTTAAAAAAAAAAAATGAAATTAAATTAGGATTTTAGTTAAATTAAAAAAAAAAAATAGATTTAAGATAAAATTAAGTTAAGAATAGTTTTAAATAAAAAATAGTTAAAATTGAAATTTAAAGATTAATTTAAGCTCAAATTAGTTATGTATTATTTAAATTAGTGTTAGATATTGAATTGGTTTTAAGACGAGTGTTTGATGATAGATTACAGCTATTAAGAAGATCCGTTTTAAGATTTGTTTTTCGATTATTTTATAAGTAATAGTTTTAAGATTCTTCAAACAATTTGTCCTTTAGCGTTAGTTTAATTTAGGAGATATTTCAGGTTTATAAAATAAAGTCCTATATATGATGCTATCAGCGAAGTTCTGATTGAATTTCTTTTAGAATTCTTGTGAGGTCTTTTGATATTTGTTATATCCGGAATGATAATTTGCAAATTTTAAGTGAACTAAAGATTCACTTGATCCCATGCAAAATAGAGATTCCTAAATTACACGATGAAATTAATAATAAAATTTTTACAAAATACTTATATTTTTACCTTTTCTTATTTATAGATTTCCACTAATATTAAGAAAATTATCGTTAATATTAGAAATTCTTTATAACAAATGTAATAAATTTTTTTAGCCTTTTAAACTTTTAGTTTTAACAAATTTTACGGAAATGAAAATTTTTGAAGGAAATAAAAAATTTTGAAATTTTTTTTCAAAACCTATATTGATTTGAAATATTTTAAATTTAAATAAAACCCAATTAACAATTTATTATTTAAATGAACCTCACAAAACAGATACAGCTATCTGGAATGTGCAAACATTACAAAGGACTGGATCTGTAAAAGGTCAATTAAAGGAATTCAAAAACAAATAAAGTCAAGTCCAAATGTCTTTGCCATGATACACTCCAATATTGCCGCTGTCCACGTCTTGTAACTCATAATTTATTTGTCCTATTTTTCGCAAAACTTTAGCTTGAATACCAACAGGAGCTAATTTAGAATTAAAATGATCAATTTTGGAGCTTTGTATAAAATTGCGTCTTATTACTAATTGCCCAATCGAAAAATCTTTTGTCCGAGAGCGTAAATTGTATATCCGAACATTTTTGTCATAAGCTTTTTTCATAAAATTTTTAATTTTGTCCCGTACTAAAGAAAATTCGTCCTGCCTTTCTATTATGGAGTCACTGTCTTCGATGGATAATTCGGGTAAGTCCGATAAATAAAATATAATTATAAAATATCCGCATATTTATTTACATATATAAAATGTCACTAAACAAAATAATTTTATTAGAATTTTGTTAAATATTAATTTTTTTTTATATAATTTAATTTTTTTTTTTTAAAAAAAATTGCAAAGTATGCACTTAATTTTTAATATTAATAAAATAGATTAATTATTTAAATTTAATAATGATTAATTAAGTTTTTTTTTTATTCTACGAAAGGTTAATTCGCGTATAGTTAGGGAATCATTTTAGGGCTATTTTCTTATAAAATTACAATAAAATAGTATGGTTGGGAGGGTAGAAGATATGAAAGAAATAACATCATCTTTCCTTGACATTAGTTCGAACAATTTTTTCATTTTTTTTTTTTTTTTTTTTTTTTTTTTTTATAGTTAATACTTAAGTTTAAGCTACCTTTTTAAATTTTGTTCGATTCTTAGTCTACTTTCAAAAGAGACAAGAACACCACCCCAAGCCCTGAGCACGGTCGGAAAAATAGGTAGCGCAGGTCTCTTAGGAAGTAGAGCAGGAAGCTTGAATCGTCACAAGTTTTTCACAAAAAAATTTCAAACAAAAATTTTTTTTGAGTGATCACAGACAGGATTTCGTTATTTTTGCTGTAGCTATTATGGTTAACGAGAAAATCGACTTTAAAGTTTTTCACAAAAAAATTTCAAAAAAAAAATTTTTTTGAGTGATCACAGGATTTCGTTATTTTTGCTGTAGCTATTATAGTTAACGAGAAAATCGACTTTAAAGTTTTTCACAAAAAAATTTCAAAAAAAAATTTTTTTGAGTGATCACAGGATTTCGTTATTTTTGCTGTAGCTATTATGGTTAACGAGAAAATCGACTTTAAAGTTTTTCACAAAAAATTTTTAAAAAAAAAATTTTTTTAATGATCACAGGATTTCGTTATTTTTGCTGTAGCTATTATAGTTAACGAGAAAATCGACTTTAAAGTTTTTTTATTATAGTTAACGAGAAAATCGACTTTAAAGTTTTTCACAAAAAAATTTCAAAAAAAAATTTTTTTGAGTGATCACAGGATTTCGTTATTTTTGCTGTAGCTATTATAGTTAACGAGAAAATCGACTTTAAAGTTTTTCACAAAAAAATTTCAAAAAAAATTTTTTTGAGTGATCACAGGATTTCGTTATTTTTGCTGTAGCTATTATAGTTAACGAGAAAATCGACTTTAAAGTTTTTCACAAGAAAAATTTAAAAAAAAAATTTTTTTTGAGTGATCACAGGATTTCGTTATTTTTGCTGTAGCTATTATAGTTAACGAGAAAATCGACTTTAAAGTTTTTCACAAAAAAATTTCAAAAAAAAAATTTTTTTGAGTGATCACAGGATTTCGTTATTTTTGCTGTAGCTATTATAGTTAACGAGAAAATCGACTTTAAAGTTTTTCACAAAAAAATTTCAAAAAAAAATTTTTTTTGAGTGATCACAGGATTTCGTTATTTTTGCTGTAGCTATTATAGTTAACGAGAAAATCGACTTTAAAGTTTTTCACAAAAAAATTTCAAAAACAAAATTTTTTGAGTGATCACAGGATTTCGTTATTTTTGCTGTAGCTATTATAGTTAACGAGAAAATCGACTTTAAAGTTTTTCACAAAAAAAATTTGAAAAAAAAAATTTTTTGAGTGATCACAGGATTTCGTTATTTTTGCTGTAGCTATTATAGTTAACGAGAAAATCGACTTTAAAGTTTTTCACAAAAAAATTTGAAAAAAAAAATTTTTTGAGTGATCACAGGATTTCGTTATTTTTGCTGTAGCTATTATAGTTAACGAGAAAATCGACTTTAAAGTTTTTCACAAAAAAATTTAAAAAAAAAAATTTTTTTGAGTGATCACAGGATTTCGTTATTTTTGCTGTAGCTATTATAGTTAACGAGAAAATCGACTTTAAAGTTTTTCACAAAAAAATTTCAAAAAAAAAATTTTTTTGAGTGATCACAGGATTTCGTTATTTTTGCTGTAGCTATTATAGTTAACGAGAAAATCGACTTTAAAGTTTTTCACAAAAAAATTTGAAAAAAAAAAATTTTTTTTGAGTGATCACAGGATTTCGTTATTTTTGCTGTAGCTATTATAGTTAACGAGAAAATCGACTTTAAAGTTTTTCACAAAAAAATTTCAAACAAAAATTTTTTTTGAGTGATCACAGACAGGATTTCGTTATTTTTGCTGTAGCTATTATAGTTAACGAGAAAATCGACTTTAAAGTTTTTCACAAAAAAATTTGAAAAAAAAAAAAATTTTTGAGTGATCAGAGGATTTCGTTAGTTTTGCTGTAGCTATTATAGTTAACGAGAAAATCGACTTTAAAGTTTTTCACAAAAAAATTTCAAAAAAAATTTTTTTGAGTGATCACAGGATTTCGTTATTTTTGCTGTAGCTATTATAGTTAACGAGAAAATCGACTTTAAAGTTTTTCACAAAAAAAATTTCAAAAAAAAAATTTTTTTTGAGTGATCACAGGATTTCGTTATTTTTGCTGTAGCTATTATAGTTAACGAGAAAATCGACTTTAAAGTTTTTCACAAAAAAATTTCAAAAAAAAATTTTTTTTGAGTGATCACAGGATTTCGTTATTTTTGCTGTAGCTATTATAGTTAACGAGAAAATCGACTTTAAAGTTTTTCACAAAAAAATTTCAAAAAAAAAATTTTTTTGAGTGATCACAGGATTTCGTTATTTTTGCTGTAGCTATTATAGTTAACGAGAAAATCGACTTTAAAGTTTTTCACAAAAAAATTTGAAAAAAAAAAATTTTTTGAGTGATCACAGGATTTCGTTATTTTTGCTGTAGCTATTATAGTTAACGAGAAAATCGACTTTAAAGTTTTTCATAAAATAATTTCAAAAAAATTTTTTTTTTTTTTTAATGATCACAGGATTTCGCTATTTTTGCTGTAGCTATTATAGTTAACGAGAAAATCGACTTTAAAGTTTTTCACAAAAAAATTTCAAAAAAAAATTTTTTTGAGTGATCACAGGATTTCGTTATTTTTGCTGTAGCTATTATAGTTAACGAGAAAATCGACTTTAAGGTTTTCACAAAAACATTTCAAAAAAAAATTTTTTTGAGTGATCACAGGATTTCGTTATTTTTGCTGTAGCTATTATAGTTAACGAGAAAATCGACTTTAAAGTTTTTCACAAAAAAATTTGAAAAAAAAAAATTTTTTTGAGTTAACGAGAAAATCGACTTTAAAGTTTTTCACAAAAAAATTTCAAACAAAAATTTTTTTTGAGTGATCACAGACAGGATTTCGTTATTTTTGCTGTAGCTATTATGGTTAACGAGAAAATCGACTTTAAAGTTTTTCACAAAAAAATTTCAAAAAAAAAATTTTTTTGAGTGATCACAGGATTTCGTTATTTTTGCTGTAGCTATTATAGTTAACGAGAAAATCGACTTTAAAGTTTTTCACAAAAAAATTTCAAAAAAAAATTTTTTTGAGTGATCACAGGATTTCGTTATTTTTGCTGTAGCTATTATGGTTAACGAGAAAATCGACTTTAAAGTTTTTCACAAAAAATTTTTAAAAAAAAAATTTTTTTAATGATCACAGGATTTCGTTATTTTTGCTGTAGCTATTATAGTTAACGAGAAAATCGACTTTAAAGTTTTTTTATTATAGTTAACGAGAAAATCGACTTTAAAGTTTTTCACAAAAAAATTTGAAAAAAAAAAAATTTTTTGAGTGATCACAGGATTTCGTTATTTTTGCTGTAGCTATTATAGTTAACGAGAAAATCGACTTTAAAGTTTTTCACAAAAAAATTTCAAAAAAAATTTTTTTGAGTGATCACAGGATTTCGTTATTTTTGCTGTAGCTATTATAGTTAACGAGAAAATCGACTTTAAAGTTTTTCACAAGAAAAATTTAAAAAAAAAATTTTTTTTGAGTGATCACAGGATTTCGTTATTTTTGCTGTAGCTATTATAGTTAACGAGAAAATCGACTTTAAAGTTTTTCACAAAAAAATTTAAAAAAAAAATTTTTTTTGAGTGATCACAGGATTTCGTTATTTTTGCTGTAGCTATTATAGTTAACGAGAAAATCGACTTTAAAGTTTTTCACAAAAAAATTTCAAAAAAAAAATTTTTTTGAGTGATCACAGGATTTCGTTATTTTTGCTGTAGCTATTATAGTTAACGAGAAAATCGACTTTAAAGTTTTTCACAAAAAAATTTGAAAAAAAAAAATTTTTTGAGTGATCACAGGATTTCGTTATTTTTGCTGTAGCTATTATAGTTAACGAGAAAATCGACTTTAAAGTTTTTCATAAAATAATTTAAAAAAAATTTTTTTTTTTTTTAATGATCACAGGATTTCGCTATTTTTGCTGTAGCTATTATAGTTAACGAGAAAATCGACTTTAAAGTTTTTCACAAAAAAATTTCAAAAAAAAATTTTTTTGAGTGATCACAGGATTTCGTTATTTTTGCTGTAGCTATTATAGTTAACGAGAAAATCGACTTTAAAGTTTTTCACAAAAAAATTTGAAAAAAAAAAAAATTTTTGAGTGATCACAGGATTTCGTTAGTTTTGCTGTAGCTATTATAGTTAACGAGAAAATCGACTTTAAAGTTTTTCACAAAAAAATTTCAAAAAAAAATTTTTTGAGTGATCACAGGATTTCGTTATTTTTGCTGTAGCTATTATAGTTAACGAGAAAATCGACTTTAAAGTTTTTCACAAAAAAAATTTCAAAAAAAAATTTTTTTTGAGTGATCACAGGATTTCGTTATTTTTGCTGTAGCTATTATAGTTAACGAGAAAATCGACTTTAAAGTTTTTCACAAAAAAATTTGAAAAAAAAAATTTTTTTGAGTGATCACAGGATTTCGTTATTTTTGCTGTAGCTATTATAGTTAACGAGAAAATCGACTTTAAAGTTTTTCACAAAAAAATTTCAAAAAAAAAATTTTTTTGAGTGATCACAGGATTTCGTTATTTTTGCTGTAGCTATTATAGTTAACGAGAAAATCGACTTTAAAGTTTTTCACAAAAAAATTTGAAAAAAAAAAATTTTTTGAGTGATCACAGGATTTCGTTATTTTTGCTGTAGCTATTATAGTTAACGAGAAAATCGACTTTAAAGTTTTTCACAAAAAAATTTCAAAAAAAAAATTTTTTTGAGTGATCACAGGATTTCGTTATTTTTGCTGTAGCTATTATAGTTAACGAGAAAATCGACTTTAAAGTTTTTCACAAAAAAATTTCAAAAAAAAATTTTTTTGAGTGATCACAGGATTTCGTTATTTTTGCTGTAGCTATTATAGTTAACGAGAAAATCGACTTTAAAGTTTTTCACAAAAAAATTTGAAAAAAAAAAAATTTTTTGAGTGATCACAGGATTTCGTTATTTTTGCTGTAGCTATTATAGTTAACGAGAAAATCGACTTTAAAGTTTTTCACAAAAAAATTTCAAAAAAAAAATTTTTTTGAGTGATCACAGGATTTCGTTATTTTTGCTGTAGCTATTATAGTTAACGAGAAAATCGACTTTAAAGTTTTTCACAAAAAAATTTCAAAAAAAAATTTTTTTGAGTGATCACAGGATTTCGTTATTTTTGCTGTAGCTATTATAGTTAACGAGAAAATCGACTTTAAAGTTTTTCACAAAAAAATTTCAAACAAAAATTTTTTTTGAGTGATCACAGACAGGATTTCGTTATTTTTGCTGTAGCTATTATAGTTAACGAGAAAATCGACTTTAAAGTTTTTCACAAAAAAATTTCAAAAAAAAATTTTTTTGAGTGATCACAGGATTTCGTTATTTTTGCTGTAGCTATTATAGTTAACGAGAAAATCGACTTTAAAGTTTTTCACAAAAAAATTTCAAAAAAAAAAATTTTTTTTGAGTGATCACAGGATTTCGTTATTTTTGCTGTAGCTATTATGGTTAACGAGAAAATCGACTTTAAAGTTTTTCACAAAAAATTTTCAAAAAAAAAAAAATTTTTTAATGATCACAGGATTTCGTTGTTTTTGCTGTAGCTATTATAGTTAACGAGAAAATCGACTTTAAAGTTTTTCACAAAAAAATTTCAAAAAAAAATTTTTTTGAGTGATCACAGGATTTCGTTATTTTTGCTGTAGCTATTATAGTTAACGAGAAAATCGACTTTAAAGTTTTTCACAAAAAAATTTCAAAAAAAAATTTTTTTTGAGTGATCACAGGATTTCGTTATTTTTGCTGTAGCTATTATAGTTAACGAGAAAATCGACTTTAAAGTTTTTCACAAAAAAATTTCAAAAAAAATTTTTTTTGAGTGATCACAGGATTTCGTTATTTTTGCTGTAGCTATTATAGTTAACGAGAAAATCGACTTTAAAGTTTTTCACAAAAAAATTTCAAAAAAAAAATTTTTTTTGAGTGATCACAGGATTTCGTTATTTTTGCTGTAGCTATTATGGTTAACGAGAAAATCGACTTTAAAGTTTTTCACAAAAAAATTTGAAAAAAAAAAATTTTTGAGTGATCACAGGATTTCGTTATTTTTGCTGTAGCTATTATGGTTAACGAGAAAATCGACTTTAAAGTTTTTCACAAAAAATTTTCAAAAAAAAAATTTTTTTTAATGATCACAGGATTTCGTTATTTTTGCTGTAGCTATTATAGTTAACGAGAAAATCGACTTTAAGGTTTTTCACAAAAAAATTTCAAAAAAAAATTTTTTTGAGTGATCACAGGATTTCGTTATTTTTGCTGTAGCTATTATAGTTAACGAGAAAATCGACTTTAAAGTTTTTCACAAATTAATTTCAAAAAAAAAATTTTTTGAGTGATCACAGGATTTCGTTATTTTTGCTGTAGCTATTATAGTTAACGAGAAAATCGACTTTAAAGTTTTTCACAAAAAAATTTCAAAAAAAAATTTTTTTGAGTGATCACAGGATTTCGTTATTTTTGCTGTAGCTATTATAGTTAACGAGAAAATCGACTTTAAAGTTTTTCACAAAAAAATTTCAAAAAAAAATTTTTTTGAGTGATCACAGGATTTCGTTATTTTTGCTGTAGCTATTATAGTTAACGAGAAAATCGACTTTAAAGTTTTTCACAAAAAAATTTCAAAAAAAAATTTTTTTGAGTGATCACAGGATTTCGTTATTTTTGCTGTAGCTATTATAGTTAACGAGAAAATCGACTTTAAAGTTTTTCACAAAAAAATTTCAAAAAAAAAAATTTTTTTTGAGTGATCACAGACAGGATTTCGTTATTTTTGCTGCAGCTATTATAGTTAACGAGAAAATCGACTTTAAAGTTTTTCACAAAAAAATTTCAAAAAAAAAAATTTTTTTTGAGTGATCACAGGATTTCGTTATTTTTGCTGTAGCTATTATGGTTAACGAGAAAATCGACTTTAAAGTTTTTCACAAAAAATTTTCAAAAAAAAAAATTTTTTTTAATGATCACAGGATTTCGTTGTTTTTGCTGTAGCTATTATAGTTAACGAGAAAATCGACTTTAAAGTTTTTCACAAAAAAATTTCAAAAAAAAATTTTTTTGAGTGATCACAGGATTTCGTTATTTTTGCTGTAGCTATTATAGTTAACGAGAAAATCGACTTTAAAGTTTTTCACAAAAAAATTTGAAAAAAAAAAATTTTTTGAGTGATCACAGGATTTCGTTATTTTTGCTGTAGCTATTATAGTTAACGAGAAAATCGACTTTAAAGTTTTTCACAAAAAATTTTCAAAAAAAAAAATTTTTTTTAATGATCACAGGATTTCGTTGTTTTTGCTGTAGCTATTATAGTTAACGAGAAAATCGACTTTAAAGTTTTTCACAAAAAAATTTCAAAAAAAAAAATTTTTTTTAATGATCACAGGATTTCGTTGTTTTTGCTGTAGCTATTATAGTTAACGAGAAAATCGACTTTAAAGTTTTTCACAAAAAATTTTCAAAAAAAAAAATTTTTTTTAATGATCACAGGATTTCGTTGTTTTTGCTGTAGCTATTATAGTTAACGAGAAAATCGACTTTAAAGTTTTTCACAAAAAAATTTCAAAAAAAATTTTTTTTTGAGTGATCACAGGATTTCGTTATTTTTGCTGTAGCTATTATAGTTAACGAGAAAATCGACTTTAAAGTTTTTCACAAAAAAATTTGAAAAAAAAAAATTTTTTTGAGTGATCACAGGATTTCGTTATTTTTGCTGTAGCTATTATGGTTAACGAGAAAATCGACTTTAAAGTCTTTCACAAAAAATTTTCAAAAAAAAAAATTTTTTTAATGATCACAGGATTTCGTTATTTTTGCTGTAGCTATTATAGTTAACGAGAAAATCGACTTTAAAGTTTTTCACAAAAAAATTTCAAAAAAAAATTTTTTTGAGTGATCACAGGATTTCGTTATTTTTGCTGTAGCTATTATAGTTAACGAGAAAATCGACTTTAAAGTTTTTCACAAATTAATTTCAAAAAAAAAATTTTTTGAGTGATCACAGGATTTCGTTATTTTTGCTGTAGCTATTATAGTTAACGAGAAAATCGACTTTAAAGTTTTTCACAAAAAAATTTCAAAAAAAAATTTTTTTGAGTGATCACAGGATTTCGTTATTTTTGCTGTAGCTATTATAGTTAACGAGAAAATCGACTTTAAAGTTTTTCACAAAAAAATTTCAAAAAAAAATTTTTTTGAGTGATCACAGGATTTCGTTATTTTTGCTGTAGCTATTATGGTTAACGAGAAAATCGACTTTAAAGTTTTTCACAAAAAATTTTCAAAAAAAAAATTTTTTTAATGATCACAGGATTTCGTTATTTTTGCTGTAGCTATTATAGTTAACGAGAAAATCGACTTTAAAGTTTTTCACAAAAAAATTTCAAACAAAAATTTTTTTTGAGTGATCACAGACAGGATTTCGTTATTTTTGCTGTAGCTATTATAGTTAACGAGAAAATCGACTTTAAAGTTTTTCACAAAAAAATTTGAAAAAAAAAAAATTTTTTGAGTGATCACAGGATTTCGTTATTTTTGCTGTAGCTATTATAGTTAACGAGAAAATCGACTTTAAAGTTTTTCACAAAAAAATTTCAAAAAAAAATTTTTTTGAGTGATCACAGGATTTCGTTATTTTTGCTGTAGCTATTATAGTTAACGAGAAAATCGACTTTAAAGTTTTTCACAAAAAAAATTTCAAAAAAAAATTTTGAGTGATCACAGGATTTCGTTATTTTTGCTGTAGCTATTATAGTTAACGAGAAAATCGACTTTAAAGTTTTTCACAAAAAAATTTGAAAAAAAAAATTTTTTTGAGTGATCACAGGATTTCGTTATTTTTGCTGTAGCTATTATAGTTAACGAGAAAATCGACTTTAAAGTTTTTCACAAAAAAATTTCAAAAAAAATTTTTTTTGAGTGATCACAGGATTTCGTTATTTTTGCTGTAGCTATTATAGTTAACGAGAAAATCGACTTTAAAGTTTTTCACAAAAAAATTTCAAAAAAAAATTTTTTTGAGTGATCACAGGATTTCGTTATTTTTGCTGTAGCTATTATAGTTAACGAGAAAATCGACTTTAAAGTTTTTCACAAAAAAATTTGAAAAAAAAAAATTTTTTGAGTGATCACAGGATTTCGTTATTTTTGCTGTAGCTATTATAGTTAACGAGAAAATCGACTTTAAAGTTTTTCACAAAAAATTTTCAAAAAAAAAAATTTTTTTTAATGATCACAGGATTTCGTTGTTTTTGCTGTAGCTATTATAGTTAACGAGAAAATCGACTTTAAAGTTTTTCACAAAAAAATTTCAAACAAAAATTTTTTTTGAGTGATCACAGACAGGATTTCGTTATTTTTGCTGTAGCTATTATAGTTAACGAGAAAATCGACTTTAAAGTTTTTCACAAAAAAATTTCAAAAAAAAATTTTTTTGAGTGATCACAGGATTTCGTTATTTTTGCTGTAGCTATTATAGTTAACGAGAAAATCGACTTTAAAGTTTTTCACAAAAAAATTTCAAAAAAAAAAATTTTTTTTGAGTGATCACAGGATTTCGTTATTTTTGCTGTAGCTATTATGGTTAACGAGAAAATCGACTTTAAAGTTTTTCACAAAAAATTTTCAAAAAAAAAAAAATTTTTTAATGATCACAGGATTTCGTTGTTTTTGCTGTAGCTATTATAGTTAACGAGAAAATCGACTTTAAAGTTTTTCACAAAAAAATTTCAAAAAAAAATTTTTTTGAGTGATCACAGGATTTCGTTATTTTTGCTGTAGCTATTATAGTTAACGAGAAAATCGACTTTAAAGTTTTTCACAAAAAAATTTCAAAAAAAAATTTTTTTTGAGTGATCACAGGATTTCGTTATTTTTGCTGTAGCTATTATAGTTAACGAGAAAATCGACTTTAAAGTTTTTCACAAAAAAATTTCAAAAAAAATTTTTTTTGAGTGATCACAGGATTTCGTTATTTTTGCTGTAGCTATTATAGTTAACGAGAAAATCGACTTTAAAGTTTTTCACAAAAAAATTTCAAAAAAAAAATTTTTTTTGAGTGATCACAGGATTTCGTTATTTTTGCTGTAGCTATTATGGTTAACGAGAAAATCGACTTTAAAGTTTTTCACAAAAAAATTTGAAAAAAAAAAATTTTTGAGTGATCACAGGATTTCGTTATTTTTGCTGTAGCTATTATGGTTAACGAGAAAATCGACTTTAAAGTTTTTCACAAAAAATTTTCAAAAAAAAAATTTTTTTTAATGATCACAGGATTTCGTTATTTTTGCTGTAGCTATTATAGTTAACGAGAAAATCGACTTTAAGGTTTTTCACAAAAAAATTTCAAAAAAAAATTTTTTTGTGTGATCACAGGATTTCGTTATTTTTGCTGTAGCTATTATAGTTAACGAGAAAATCGACTTTAAAGTTTTTCACAAATTAATTTCAAAAAAAAAATTTTTTGAGTGATCACAGGATTTCGTTATTTTTGCTGTAGCTATTATAGTTAACGAGAAAATCGACTTTAAAGTTTTTCACAAAAAAATTTCAAAAAAAAATTGTTTTGAGTGATCACAGGATTTCGTTATTTTTGCTGTAGCTATTATAGTTAACGAGAAAATCGACTTTAAAGTTTTTCACAAAAAAATTTCAAAAAAAAATTTTTTTGAGTGATCACAGGATTTCGTTATTTTTGCTGTAGCTATTATAGTTAACGAGAAAATCGACTTTAAAGTTTTTCACAAAAAAATTTCAAAAAAAAATTTTTTTGAGTGATCACAGGATTTCGTTATTTTTGCTGTAGCTATTATAGTTAACGAGAAAATCGACTTTAAAGTTTTTCACAAAAAAATTTCAAAAAAAAAAATTTTTTTTGAGTGATCACAGACAGGATTTCGTTATTTTTGCTGCAGCTATTATAGTTAACGAGAAAATCGACTTTAAAGTTTTTCACAAAAAAATTTCAAAAAAAAAAATTTTTTTTGAGTGATCACAGGATTTCGTTATTTTTGCTGTAGCTATTATGGTTAACGAGAAAATCGACTTTAAAGTTTTTCACAAAAAATTTTCAAAAAAAAAAATTTTTTTTAATGATCACAGGATTTCGTTGTTTTTGCTGTAGCTATTATAGTTAACGAGAAAATCGACTTTAAAGTTTTTCACAAAAAAATTTCAAAAAAAAATTTTTTTGAGTGATCACAGGATTTCGTTATTTTTGCTGTAGCTATTATAGTTAACGAGAAAATCGACTTTAAAGTTTTTCACAAAAAAATTTGAAAAAAAAAAATTTTTTGAGTGATCACAGGATTTCGTTATTTTTGCTGTAGCTATTATAGTTAACGAGAAAATCGACTTTAAAGTTTTTCACAAAAAATTTTCAAAAAAAAAAATTTTTTTTAATGATCACAGGATTTCGTTGTTTTTGCTGTAGCTATTATAGTTAACGAGAAAATCGACTTTAAAGTTTTTCACAAAAAAATTTCAAAAAAAAAAATTTTTTTTAATGATCACAGGATTTCGTTGTTTTTGCTGTAGCTATTATAGTTAACGAGAAAATCGACTTTAAAGTTTTTCACAAAAAATTTTCAAAAAAAAAATTTTTTTTAATGATCACAGGATTTCGTTGTTTTTGCTGTAGCTATTATAGTTAACGAGAAAATCGACTTTAAAGTTTTTCACAAAAAAATTTCAAAAAAAATTTTTTTTTGAGTGATCACAGGATTTCGTTATTTTTGCTGTAGCTATTATAGTTAACGAGAAAATCGACTTTAAAGTTTTTCACAAAAAAATTTGAAAAAAAAAAATTTTTTTGAGTGATCACAGGATTTCGTTATTTTTGCTGTAGCTATTATGGTTAACGAGAAAATCGACTTTAAAGTCTTTCACAAAAAATTTTCAAAAAAAAAAATTTTTTTAATGATCACAGGATTTCGTTATTTTTGCTGTAGCTATTATAGTTAACGAGAAAATCGACTTTAAAGTTTTTCACAAAAAAATTTCAAAAAAAAATTTTTTTGAGTGATCACAGGATTTCGTTATTTTTGCTGTAGCTATTATAGTTAACGAGAAAATCGACTTTAAAGTTTTTCACAAATTAATTTCAAAAAAAAAATTTTTTGAGTGATCACAGGATTTCGTTATTTTTGCTGTAGCTATTATAGTTAACGAGAAAATCGACTTTAAAGTTTTTCACAAAAAAATTTCAAAAAAAAATTTTTTTGAGTGATCACAGGATTTCGTTATTTTTGCTGTAGCTATTATAGTTAACGAGAAAATCGACTTTAAAGTTTTTCACAAAAAAATTTCAAAAAAAAATTTTTTTGAGTGATCACAGGATTTCGTTATTTTTGCTGTAGCTATTATGGTTAACGAGAAAATCGACTTTAAAGTTTTTCACAAAAAATTTTCAAAAAAAAAATTTTTTTAATGATCACAGGATTTCGTTATTTTTGCTGTAGCTATTATAGTTAACGAGAAAATCGACTTTAAAGTTTTTCACAAAAAAATTTCAAACAAAAATTTTTTTTGAGTGATCACAGACAGGATTTCGTTATTTTTGCTGTAGCTATTATAGTTAACGAGAAAATCGACTTTAAAGTTTTTCACAAAAAAATTTGAAAAAAAAAAAATTTTTTGAGTGATCACAGGATTTCGTTATTTTTGCTGTAGCTATTATAGTTAACGAGAAAATCGACTTTAAAGTTTTTCACAAAAAAATTTCAAAAAAAAATTTTTTTGAGTGATCACAGGATTTCGTTATTTTTGCTGTAGCTATTATAGTTAACGAGAAAATCGACTTTAAAGTTTTTCACAAAAAAAATTTCAAAAAAAAATTTTGAGTGATCACAGGATTTCGTTATTTTTGCTGTAGCTATTATAGTTAACGAGAAAATCGACTTTAAAGTTTTTCACAAAAAAATTTGAAAAAAAAAATTTTTTTGAGTGATCACAGGATTTCGTTATTTTTGCTGTAGCTATTATAGTTAACGAGAAAATCGACTTTAAAGTTTTTCACAAAAAAATTTCAAAAAAAATTTTTTTTGAGTGATCACAGGATTTCGTTATTTTTGCTGTAGCTATTATAGTTAACGAGAAAATCGACTTTAAAGTTTTTCACAAAAAAATTTCAAAAAAAAATTTTTTTGAGTGATCACAGGATTTCGTTATTTTTGCTGTAGCTATTATAGTTAACGAGAAAATCGACTTTAAAGTTTTTCATAAAATAATTTCAAAAAAAATTTTTTTTTTTTTAATGATCACAGGATTTCGCTATTTTTGCTGTAGCTATTATAGTTAACGAGAAAATCGACTTTAAAGTTTTTCACAAAAAAATTTCAAAAAAAAATTTTTTTGAGTGATCACAGGATTTCGTTATTTTTGCTGTAGCTATTATAGTTAACGAGAAAATCGACTTTAAAGTTTTTCACAAAAAAATTTCAAAAAAAAATTTTTTTGAGTGATCACAGGATTTCGTTATTTTTGCTGTAGCTATTATAGTTAACGAGAAAATCGACTTTAAAGTTTTTCATAAAATAATTTCAAAAAATTTTTTTTTTTTTTTAATGATCACAGGATTTCGCTATTTTTGCTGTAGCTATTATAGTTAACGAGAAAATCGACTTTAAAGTTTTTCACAAAAAAATTTCAAAAAAAAATTTTTTTGAGTGATCACAGGATTTCGTTATTTTTGCTGTAGCTATTATAGTTAACGAGAAAATCGACTTTAAAGTTTTTCACAAAAAAATTTCAAAAAAAAATTTTTTTGAGTGATCACAGGATTTCGTTATTTTTGCTGTAGCTATTATAGTTAACGAGAAAATCGACTTTAAAGTTTTTCATAAAATAATTTCAAAAAAATTTTTTTTTTTTTAATGATCACAGGATTTCGCTATTTTTGCTGTAGCTATTATAGTTAACGAGAAAATCGACTTTAAAGTTTTTCACAAAAAAATTTCAAAAAAAAATTTTTTTGAGTGATCACAGGATTTCGTTATTTTTGCTGTAGCTATTATAGTTAACGAGAAAATCGACTTTAAAGTTTTTCACAAAAAAATTTCAAAAAAAAAATTTTTTGAGTGATCACAGGATTTCGTTATTTTTGCTGTAGCTATTATAGTTAACGAGAAAATCGACTTTAAAGTTTTTCACAAAAAAATTTCAAAAAAAAATTTTTTTGAGTGATCACAGGATTTCGTTATTTTTGCTGTAGCTATTATAGTTAACGAGAAAATCGACTTTAAAGTTTTTCACAAAAAAATTTCAAAAAAAAATTTTTTTGAGTGATCACAGGATTTCGTTATTTTTGCTGTAGCTATTATGGTTAACGAGAAAATCGACTTTAAAGTTTTTCACAAAAAAATTTCAAAAAAAAATTTTTTTGAGTGATCACAGGATTTCGTTATTTTTGCTGTAGCTATTATAGTTAACGAGAAAATCGACTTTAAAGTTTTTCACAAAAAAATTTCAAAAAAAAAAATTTTTTTTGAGTGATCACAGGATTTCGTTATTTTTGCTGTAGCTATTATGGTTAACGAGAAAATCGACTTTAAAGTTTTTCACAAAAAATTTTCAAAAAAAAAAATTTTTTTTAATGATCACAGGATTTCGTTGTTTTTGCTGTAGCTATTATAGTTAACGAGAAAATCGACTTTAAAGTTTTTCACAAAAAAATTTCAAAAAAAAATTTTTTTGAGTGATCACAGGATTTCGTTATTTTTGCTGTAGCTATTATAGTTAACGAGAAAATCGACTTTAAAGTTTTTCACAAAAAAATTTGAAAAAAAAAAATTTTTTGAGTGATCACAGGATTTCGTTATTTTTGCTGTAGCTATTATAGTTAACGAGAAAATCGACTTTAAAGTTTTTCACAAAAAATTTTCAAAAAAAAAAATTTTTTTTAATGATCACAGGATTTCGTTGTTTTTGCTGTAGCTATTATAGTTAACGAGAAAATCGACTTTAAAGTTTTTCACAAAAAAATTTCAAAAAAAAAAATTTTTTTTAATGATCACAGGATTTCGTTGTTTTTGCTGTAGCTATTATAGTTAACGAGAAAATCGACTTTAAAGTTTTTCACAAAAAATTTTCAAAAAAAAAAATTTTTTTTAATGATCACAGGATTTCGTTGTTTTTGCTGTAGCTATTATAGTTAACGAGAAAATCGACTTTAAAGTTTTTCACAAAAAAATTTCAAAAAAAATTTTTTTTTGAGTGATCACAGGATTTCGTTATTTTTGCTGTAGCTATTATAGTTAACGAGAAAATCGACTTTAAAGTTTTTCACAAAAAAATTTGAAAAAAAAAAATTTTTTTGAGTGATCACAGGATTTCGTTATTTTTGCTGTAGCTATTATGGTTAACGAGAAAATCGACTTTAAAGTCTTTCACAAAAAATTTTCAAAAAAAAAAATTTTTTTAATGATCACAGGATTTCGTTATTTTTGCTGTAGCTATTATAGTTAACGAGAAAATCGACTTTAAAGTTTTTCACAAAAAAATTTCAAAAAAAAATTTTTTTGAGTGATCACAGGATTTCGTTATTTTTGCTGTAGCTATTATAGTTAACGAGAAAATCGACTTTAAAGTTTTTCACAAATTAATTTCAAAAAAAAAATTTTTTGAGTGATCACAGGATTTCGTTATTTTTGCTGTAGCTATTATAGTTAACGAGAAAATCGACTTTAAAGTTTTTCACAAAAAAATTTCAAAAAAAAATTTTTTTGAGTGATCACAGGATTTCGTTATTTTTGCTGTAGCTATTATAGTTAACGAGAAAATCGACTTTAAAGTTTTTCACAAAAAAATTTCAAAAAAAAATTTTTTTGAGTGATCACAGGATTTCGTTATTTTTGCTGTAGCTATTATGGTTAACGAGAAAATCGACTTTAAAGTTTTTCACAAAAAATTTTCAAAAAAAAAATTTTTTTAATGATCACAGGATTTCGTTATTTTTGCTGTAGCTATTATAGTTAACGAGAAAATCGACTTTAAAGTTTTTCACAAAAAAATTTCAAACAAAAATTTTTTTTGAGTGATCACAGACAGGATTTCGTTATTTTTGCTGTAGCTATTATAGTTAACGAGAAAATCGACTTTAAAGTTTTTCACAAAAAAATTTGAAAAAAAAAAAATTTTTTGAGTGATCACAGGATTTCGTTATTTTTGCTGTAGCTATTATAGTTAACGAGAAAATCGACTTTAAAGTTTTTCACAAAAAAATTTCAAAAAAAAATTTTTTTGAGTGATCACAGGATTTCGTTATTTTTGCTGTAGCTATTATAGTTAACGAGAAAATCGACTTTAAAGTTTTTCACAAAAAAATTTCAAAAAAAAATTTTTTTGAGTGATCACAGGATTTCGTTATTTTTGCTGTAGCTATTATGGTTAACGAGAAAATCGACTTTAAAGTTTTTCACAAAAAATTTTCAAAAAAAAAAATTTTTTAATGATCACAGGATTTCGTTATTTTTGCTGTAGCTATTATAGTTAACGAGAAAATCGACTTTAAAGTTTTTCACAAAAAAATTTCAAACAAAAATTTTTTTTGAGTGATCACAGACAGGATTTCGTTATTTTTGCTGTAGCTATTATAGTTAACGAGAAAATCGACTTTAAAGTTTTTCACAAAAAAATTTGAAAAAAAAAAAATTTTTTGAGTGATCACAGGATTTCGTTATTTTTGCTGTAGCTATTATAGTTAACGAGAAAATCGACTTTAAAGTTTTTCACAAAAAAATTTCAAAAAAAAATTTTTTTGAGTGATCACAGGATTTCGTTATTTTTGCTGTAGCTATTATGGTTAACGAGAAAATCGACTTTAAAGTTTTTCACAAAAAAATTTCAAACAAAAATTTTTTTTGAGTGATCACAGACAGGATTTCGTTATTTTTGCTGTAGCTATTATAGTTAACGAGAAAATCGACTTTAAAGTTTTTCACAAAAAAATTTGAAAAAAAAAAAATTTTTTGAGTGATCACAGGATTTCGTTATTTTTGCTGTAGCTATTATAGTTAACGAGAAAATCGACTTTAAAGTTTTTCACAAAAAAATTTCAAAAAAAAATTTTTTTGAGTGATCACAGGATTTCGTTATTTTTGCTGTAGCTATTATAGTTAACGAGAAAATCGACTTTAAAGTTTTTCACAAAAAAATTTCAAAAAAAAATTTTTTTGAGTGATCACAGGATTTCGTTATTTTTGCTGTAGCTATTATGGTTAACGAGAAAATCGACTTTAAAGTTTTTCACAAAAAATTTTCAAAAAAAAAAATTTTTTAATGATCACAGGATTTCGTTATTTTTGCTGTAGCTATTATAGTTAACGAGAAAATCGACTTTAAAGTTTTTCACAAAAAAATTTCAAAAAAAAATTTTTTTGAGTGATCACAGGATTTCGTTATTTTTGCTGTAGCTATTATAGTTAACGAGAAAATCGACTTTAAAGTTTTTCACAAAAAAAATTTCAAAAAAAAATTTTGAGTGATCACAGGATTTCGTTATTTTTGCTGTAGCTATTATAGTTAACGAGAAAATCGACTTTAAAGTTTTTCACAAAAAAATTTGAAAAAAAAAATTTTTTTGAGTGATCACAGGATTTCGTTATTTTTGCTGTAGCTATTATAGTTAACGAGAAAATCGACTTTAAAGTTTTTCACAAAAAAATTTCAAAAAAAATTTTTTTTGAGTGATCACAGGATTTCGTTATTTTTGCTGTAGCTATTATAGTTAACGAGAAAATCGACTTTAAAGTTTTTCATAAAATAATTTCAAAAAAATTTTTTTTTTTTTTAATGATCACAGGATTTCGCTATTTTTGCTGTAGCTATTATAGTTAACGAGAAAATCGACTTTAAAGTTTTTCACAAAAAAATTTCAAAAAAAAATTTTTTTGAGTGATCACAGGATTTCGTTATTTTTGCTGTAGCTATTATAGTTAACGAGAAAATCGACTTTAAAGTTTTTCACAAAAAAATTTCAAAAAAAAATTTTTTTGAGTGATCACAGGATTTCGTTATTTTTGCTGTAGCTATTATAGTTAACGAGAAAATCGACTTTAAAGTTTTTCACAAAAAAATTTCAAAAAAAAATTTTTTTGAGTGATCACAGGATTTCGTTATTTTTGCTGTAGCTATTATAGTTAACGAGAAAATCGACTTTAAAGTTTTTCATAAAATAATTTCAAAAAATTTTTTTTTTTTTTTAATGATCACAGGATTTCGCTATTTTTGCTGTAGCTATTATAGTTAACGAGAAAATCGACTTTAAAGTTTTTCACAAAAAAATTTCAAAAAAAAATTTTTTTGAGTGATCACAGGATTTCGTTATTTTTGCTGTAGCTATTATAGTTAACGAGAAAATCGACTTTAAAGTTTTTCACAAAAAAATTTCAAAAAAAAATTTTTTTGAGTGATCACAGGATTTCGTTATTTTTGCTGTAGCTATTATAGTTAACGAGAAAATCGACTTTAAAGTTTTTCATAAAATAATTTCAAAAAAATTTTTTTTTTTTTAATGATCACAGGATTTCGCTATTTTTGCTGTAGCTATTATAGTTAACGAGAAAATCGACTTTAAAGTTTTTCACAAAAAAATTTCAAAAAAAAATTTTTTTGAGTGATCACAGGATTTCGTTATTTTTGCTGTAGCTATTATAGTTAACGAGAAAATCGACTTTAAAGTTTTTCACAAAAAAATTTCAAAAAAAAAATTTTTTGAGTGATCACAGGATTTCGTTATTTTTGCTGTAGCTATTATAGTTAACGAGAAAATCGACTTTAAAGTTTTTCACAAAAAAATTTCAAAAAAAAATTTTTTTGAGTGATCACAGGATTTCGTTATTTTTGCTGTAGCTATTATAGTTAACGAGAAAATCGACTTTAAAGTTTTTCACAAAAAAATTTCAAAAAAAAATTTTTTTGAGTGATCACAGGATTTCGTTATTTTTGCTGTAGCTATTATGGTTAACGAGAAAATCGACTTTAAAGTTTTTCACAAAAAAATTTCAAAAAAAAATTTTTTTGAGTGATCACAGGATTTCGTTATTTTTGCTGTAGCTATTATAGTTAACGAGAAAATCGACTTTAAAGTTTTTCACAAAAAAATTTGAAAAAAAAAAAATTTTTTGAGTGATCACAGGATTTCGTTATTTTTGCTGTAGCTATTATAGTTAACGAGAAAATCGACTTTAAAGTTTTTCACAAAAAAATTTCAAAAAAAAATTTTTTTGAGTGATCACAGGATTTCGTTATTTTTGCTGTAGCTATTATAGTTAACGAGAAAATCGACTTTAAAGTTTTTCACAAAAAAAATTTCAAAAAAAAATTTTGAGTGATCACAGGATTTCGTTATTTTTGCTGTAGCTATTATAGTTAACGAGAAAATCGACTTTAAAGTTTTTCACAAAAAAATTTGAAAAAAAAAATTTTTTTGAGTGATCACAGGATTTCGTTATTTTTGCTGTAGCTATTATAGTTAACGAGAAAATCGACTTTAAAGTTTTTCACAAAAAAATTTCAAAAAAAATTTTTTTTGAGTGATCACAGGATTTCGTTATTTTTGCTGTAGCTATTATAGTTAACGAGAAAATCGACTTTAAAGTTTTTCATAAAATAATTTCAAAAAAATTTTTTTTTTTTTTAATGATCACAGGATTTCGCTATTTTTGCTGTAGCTATTATAGTTAACGAGAAAATCGACTTTAAAGTTTTTCACAAAAAAATTTCAAAAAAAAATTTTTTTGAGTGATCACAGGATTTCGTTATTTTTGCTGTAGCTATTATAGTTAACGAGAAAATCGACTTTAAAGTTTTTCACAAAAAAATTTCAAAAAAAAATTTTTTTGAGTGATCACAGGATTTCGTTATTTTTGCTGTAGCTATTATAGTTAACGAGAAAATCGACTTTAAAGTTTTTCACAAAAAAATTTCAAAAAAAAATTTTTTTGAGTGATCACAGGATTTCGTTATTTTTGCTGTAGCTATTATAGTTAACGAGAAAATCGACTTTAAAGTTTTTCATAAAATAATTTCAAAAAATTTTTTTTTTTTTTTAATGATCACAGGATTTCGCTATTTTTGCTGTAGCTATTATAGTTAACGAGAAAATCGACTTTAAAGTTTTTCACAAAAAAATTTCAAAAAAAAATTTTTTTGAGTGATCACAGGATTTCGTTATTTTTGCTGTAGCTATTATAGTTAACGAGAAAATCGACTTTAAAGTTTTTCACAAAAAAATTTCAAAAAAAAATTTTTTTGAGTGATCACAGGATTTCGTTATTTTTGCTGTAGCTATTATAGTTAACGAGAAAATCGACTTTAAAGTTTTTCATAAAATAATTTCAAAAAAATTTTTTTTTTTTTAATGATCACAGGATTTCGCTATTTTTGCTGTAGCTATTATAGTTAACGAGAAAATCGACTTTAAAGTTTTTCACAAAAAAATTTCAAAAAAAAATTTTTTTGAGTGATCACAGGATTTCGTTATTTTTGCTGTAGCTATTATAGTTAACGAGAAAATCGACTTTAAAGTTTTTCACAAAAAAATTTCAAAAAAAAAATTTTTTGAGTGATCACAGGATTTCGTTATTTTTGCTGTAGCTATTATAGTTAACGAGAAAATCGACTTTAAAGTTTTTCACAAAAAAATTTCAAAAAAAAATTTTTTTGAGTGATCACAGGATTTCGTTATTTTTGCTGTAGCTATTATAGTTAACGAGAAAATCGACTTTAAAGTTTTTCACAAAAAAATTTCAAAAAAAAATTTTTTTGAGTGATCACAGGATTTCGTTATTTTTGCTGTAGCTATTATGGTTAACGAGAAAATCGACTTTAAAGTTTTTCACAAAAAAATTTCAAAAAAAAATTTTTTTGAGTGATCACAGGATTTCGTTATTTTTGCTGTAGCTATTATAGTTAACGAGAAAATCGACTTTAAAGTTTTTCACAAAAAAATTTCAAAAAAAAATTTTTTTGAGTGATCACAGGATTTCGTTATTTTTGCTGTAGCTATTATAGTTAACGAGAAAATCGACTTTAAAGTTTTTCATAAAATAATTTCAAAAAAATTTTTTTTTTTTTAATGATCACAGGATTTCGCTATTTTTGCTGTAGCTATTATAGTTAACGAGAAAATCGACTTTAAAGTTTTTCACAAAAAAATTTCAAAAAAAAATTTTTTTGAGTGATCACAGGATTTCGTTATTTTTGCTGTAGCTATTATAGTTAACGAGAAAATCGACTTTAAAGTTTTTCACAAAAAAATTTCAAAAAAAAAATTTTTTGAGTGATCACAGGATTTCGTTATTTTTGCTGTAGCTATTATAGTTAACGAGAAAATCGACTTTAAAGTTTTTCACAAAAAAATTTCAAAAAAAAATTTTTTTGAGTGATCACAGGATTTCGTTATTTTTGCTGTAGCTATTATAGTTAACGAGAAAATCGACTTTAAAGTTTTTCACAAAAAAATTTCAAAAAAAAATTTTTTTGAGTGATCACAGGATTTCGTTATTTTTGCTGTAGCTATTATGGTTAACGAGAAAATCGACTTTAAAGTTTTTCACAAAAAAATTTCAAAAAAAAATTTTTTTGAGTGATCACAGGATTTCGTTATTTTTGCTGTAGCTATTATAGTTAACGAGAAAATCGACTTTAAAGTTTTTCACAAAAAAATTTCAATTCTGTGATCACTAAAAAAAAATTTTTTTTTGAAATTTTTTTGTGAAAAACTTTAAAGTCGATTTTCTCGTTAACTATAATAGCTACAGCAAAAATAACGAAATCCTGTGATCACTCAAAAAATTTTTTTAAAGTCGATTTTCTCGTTAACTATAATAGCTACAGCAAAAATAACGAAATCCTGTGATCACTCAAAAAAAATTTTTTTTTTAAATTTTTTTGTGAAAAACTTTAAAGTCGATTTTCTCGTTAACTATAATAGCTACAGCAAAAATAACGAAATCCTGTGATCACTCAAAAAAATTTTTTTTTGAAATTTTTTTGTGAAAAACTTTAAAGTCGATTTTCTCGTTAACTATAATAGCTACAGCAAAAATAACGAAATCCTGTGATCACTCAAAAAAAATTTTTTTTTGAAATTTTTTTGTGAAAAACTTTAAAGTCGATTTTCTCGTTAACTATAATAGCTACAGCAAAAATAACGAAATCCTGTGATCACTCAAAAAAAATTTTTTTTTGAAATTTTTTTGTGAAAAACTTTAAAGTCGATTTTCTCGTTAACTATAATAGCTACAGCAAAAATAACGAAATCCTGTGATCACTCAAAAAAAATTTTTTTTTTAATTTTTTTGTGAAAAACTTTAAAGTCGATTTTCTCGTTAACTATAATAGCTACAGCAAAAATAACGAAATCCTGTGATCACTCAAAAAAAATTTTTTTTTTAAATTTTTTTGTGAAAAACTTTAAAGTCGATTTTCTCGTTAACTATAATAGCTACAGCAAAAATAACGAAATCCTGTGATCACTCAAAAAAATTTTTTTTTTGAAATTTTTTTGTGAAAAACTTTAAAGTCGATTTTCTCGTTAACTATAATAGCTACAGCAAAAATAACGAAATCCTGTGATCACTCAAAAATTTTTTTTTTTTGAAATTTTTTTGTGAAAAACTTTAAAGTCGATTTTCTCGTTAACTATAATAGCTACAGCAAAAATAACGAAATCCTGTGATCACTCAAAAAAAAATTTTTTTTGAAATTTTTTTGTGAAAAACTTTAAAGTCGATTTTCTCGTTAACTATAATAGCTACAGCAAAAATAACGAAATCCTGTGATCACTCAAAAAAATTTATTTTTGAAATTTTTTTGTGAAAAACTTTAAAGTCGATTTTCTCGTTAACTATAATAGCTACAGCAAAAATAACGAAATCCTGTGATCACTCAAAAAAAAATTTTTTTTGAAATTTTTTTGTGAAAAACTTTAAAGTCGATTTTCTCGTTAACTATAATAGCTACAGCAAAAATAACGAAATCCTGTGATCACTCAAAAAAAATTTTTTTTTCAAATTTTTTTGTGAAAAACTTTAAAGTCGATTTTCTCGTTAACTATAATAGCTACAGCAAAAATAGCGAAATCCTGTGATCATTAAAAAAAAAATTTTTTTTTGAAATTTTTTTATGAAAAACTTTAAAGTCGATTTTCTCGTTAACTATAATAGCTACAGCAAAAATAACGAAATCCTGTGATCACTCAAAAAAAATTTTTTTTTAAATTTTTTTGTGAAAAACTTTAAAGTCGATTTTCTCGTTAACTATAATAGCTACAGCAAAAATAACGAAATCCTGTGATCACTCAAAAAATTTTTTTTTTTCAAATTTTTTTGTGAAAAACTTTAAAGTCGATTTTCTCGTTAACTATAATAGCTACAGCAAAAATAACGAAATCCTGTGATCACTCAAAAAAATTTTTCTTTTGAAATTTTTTTGTGAAAAACTTTAAAGTCGATTTTCTCGTTAACTATAATAGCTACAGCAAAAATAACGAAATCCTGTGATCACTCAAAAAAAATTTTTTTTTGAAATTTTTTTGTGAAAAACTTTAAAGTCGATTTTCTCGTTAACTATAATAGCTACAGCAAAAATAACGAAATCCTGTGATCACTCAAAAAAATTTTTTTTTTTAAATTTTTTTGTGAAAAACTTTAAAGTCGATTTTCTCGTTAACTATAATAGCTACAGCAAAAATAACGAAATCCTGTGATCACTCAAAAAAATTTTTTTTTGAAATTTTTTTGTGAAAAACTTTAAAGTCGATTTTCTCGTTAACTATAATAGCTACAGCAAAAATAACGAAATCCTGTGATCACTCAAAAAAAATTTTTTTTGAAATTTTTTTGTGAAAAACTTTAAAGTCGATTTTCTCGTTAACTATAATAGCTACAGCAAAAATAACGAAATCCTGTGATCACTCAAAAAAATTTTTTTTTGAAATTTTTTTGTGAAAAACTTTAAAGTCGATTTTCTCGTTAACTATAATAGCTACAGCAAAAATAACGAAATCCTGTGATCACCCAAAAAAAAATTTTTTTTTTAATTTTTTTGTGAAAAACTTTAAAGTCGATTTTCTCGTTAACTATAATAGCTACAGCAAAAATAACGAAATCCTGTGATCACTCAAAAAAATTTTTTTTTTAAATTTTTTTGTGAAAAACTTTAAAGTCGATTTTCTCGTTAAATATAATAACTACAGCAAAAATAACGAAATCCTGTGATCACTAAAAAAAAATTTTTTTTTGAAATTTTTTTGTGAAAAACTTTAAAGTCGATTTTCTCGTTAACTATAATAGCTACAGCAAAAATAACGAAATCCTGTGATCACTCAAAAAATTTTTTTTTTTCAAATTTTTTTGTGAAAAACTTTAAAGTCGATTTTCTCGTTAACTATAATAGCTACAGCAAAAATAACGAAATCCTGTGATCACTCAAAAAAATTTTTTTTTTCAAATTTTTTTGTGAAAAACTTTAAAGTCGATTTTCTCGTTAACTATAATAGCTACAGCAAAAATAACGAAATCCTGTGATCACTCAAAAAAAATTTTTTTTTGAAATTTTTTTGTGAAAAACTTTAAAGTCGATTTTCTCGTTAACTATAATAGCTACAGCAAAAATAACGAAATCCTGTGAAAAAATTTTTTTTTGAAAATTTTTTGTGAAAAACTTTAAAGTCGATTTTCTCGTTAACTATAATAGCTACAGCAAAAATAACGAAATCCTGTGATCACTCAAAAAAATTTTTTTTTTGAAATTTTTTTGTGAAAAACTTTAAAGTCGATTTTCTCGTTAACTATAATAGCTACAGCAAAAATAACGAAATCCTGTGATCACTCAAAAATTTTTTTTTTTTTGAAATTTTTTTGTGAAAAACTTTAAAGTCGATTTTCTCGTTAACTATAATAGCTACAGCAAAAATAACGAAATCCTGTGATCACTCAAAAAAAAATTTTTTTTGAAATTTTTTTGTGAAAAACTTTAAAGTCGATTTTCTCGTTAACTATAATAGCTACAGCAAAAATAACGAAATCCTGTGATCACTCAAAAAAATTTTTTTTTGAAATTTTTTTGTGAAAAACTTTAAAGTCGATTTTCTCGTTAACTATAATAGCTACAGCAAAAATAACGAAATCCTGTGATCACCCAAAAAAAAATTTTTTTTTTAATTTTTTTGTGAAAAACTTTAAAGTCGATTTTCTCGTTAACTATAATAGCTACAGCAAAAATAACGAAATCCTGTGATCACTCAAAAAAATTTTTTTTTTAAATTTTTTTGTGAAAAACTTTAAAGTCGATTTTCTCGTTAAATATAATAACTACAGCAAAAATAACGAAATCCTGTGATCACTAAAAAAAAATTTTTTTTTGAAATTTTTTTGTGAAAAACTTTAAAGTCGATTTTCTCGTTAACTATAATAGCTACAGCAAAAATAACGAAATCCTGTGATCACTCAAAAAATTTTTTTTTTTCAAATTTTTTTGTGAAAAACTTTAAAGTCGATTTTCTCGTTAACTATAATAGCTACAGCAAAAATAACGAAATCCTGTGATCACTCAAAAAATTTTTTTTTTTCAAATTTTTTTGTGAAAAACTTTAAAGTCGATTTTCTCGTTAACTATAATAGCTACAGCAAAAATAACGAAATCCTGTGATCACTCAAAAAAAATTTTTTTTTGAAATTTTTTTGTGAAAAACTTTAAAGTCGATTTTCTCGTTAACTATAATAGCTACAGCAAAAATAACGAAATCCTGTGAAAAAATTTTTTTTTGAAAATTTTTTGTGAAAAACTTTAAAGTCGATTTTCTCGTTAACTATAATAGCTACAGCAAAAATAACGAAATCCTGTGATCACTCAAAAAAATTTTTTTTTTGAAATTTTTTTGTGAAAAACTTTAAAGTCGATTTTCTCGTTAACTATAATAGCTACAGCAAAAATAACGAAATCCTGTGATCACTCAAAAATTTTTTTTTTTTTGAAATTTTTTTGTGAAAAACTTTAAAGTCGATTTTCTCGTTAACTATAATAGCTACAGCAAAAATAACGAAATCCTGTGATCACTCAAAAAAAAATTTTTTTTGAAATTTTTTTGTGAAAAACTTTAAAGTCGATTTTCTCGTTAACTATAATAGCTACAGCAAAAATAACGAAATCCTGTGATCACTCAAAAAAATTTTTTTTTGAAATTTTTTTGTGAAAAACTTTAAAAATAACGAAATCCTGTGATCACTCAAAAAAATTTTTTTTTTTCAAATTTTTTTGTGAAAAACTTTAAAGTCGATTTTCTCGTTAACTATAATAGCTACAGCAAAAATAACGAAATCCTGTGATCACTCAAAAAAATTTTTTTTTTCAAATTTTTTTGTGAAAAACTTTAAAGTCAATTTTCTCGTTAACTATAATAGCTACAGCAAAAATAACGAAATCCTGTGATCACTCAAAAAAATTTTTTTTTTGAAATTTTTTTGTGAAAAACTTTAAAGTCGATTTTCTCGTTAACTATAATAGCTACAGCAAAAATAACGAAATCCTGTGATCACTCAAAAAAAAATTTTTTTTTAAATTTTTTTGTGAAAAACTTTAAAGTCGATTTTCTCGTTAACTATAATAGCTACAGCAAAAATAACGAAATCCTGTGATCACTCAAAAAAATTTTTTTTTTCAAATTTTTTTGTGAAAAACTTTAAAGTCGATTTTCTCGTTAACTATAATAGCTACAGCAAAAATAACGAAATCCTGTGATCACTCAAAAAAATTTTTTTTTTCAAATTTTTTTGTGAAAAACTTTAAAGTCGATTTTCTCGTTAACTATAATAGCTACAGCAAAAATAACGAAATCCTGTGATCATTAAAAAAAATTTTTTTTTGAAAATTTTTTGTGAAAAACTTTAAAGTCGATTTTCTCGTTAACTATAATAGCTACAGCAAAAATAACGAAATCCTGTGAAAAAATTTTTTTTTGAAAATTTTTTGTGAAAAACTTTAAAGTCGATTTTCTCGTTAACTATAATAGCTACAGCAAAAATAACGAAATCCTGTGATCACTCAAAAAAATTTTTTTTTTGAAATTTTTTTGTGAAAAACTTTAAAGTCGATTTTCTCGTTAACTATAATAGCTACAGCAAAAATAACGAAATCCTGTGATCACTCAAAAATTTTTTTTTTTTTGAAATTTTTTTGTGAAAAACTTTAAAGTCGATTTTCTCGTTAACTATAATAGCTACAGCAAAAATAACGAAATCCTGTGATCACTCAAAAAAAAATTTTTTTTGAAATTTTTTTGTGAAAAACTTTAAAGTCGATTTTCTCGTTAACTATAATAGCTACAGCTAAAATAACGAAATCCTGTGATCACTCAAAAAAATTTTTTTTTTTCAAATTTTTTTGTGAAAAACTTTAAAGTCGATTTTCTCGTTAACTATAATAGCTACAGCAAAAATAACGAAATCCTGTGATCACTCAAAAAAATTTTTTTTTTCAAATTTTTTTGTGAAAAACTTTAAAGTCAATTTTCTCGTTAACTATAATAGCTACAGCAAAAATAACGAAATCCTGTGATCACTCAAAAAAATTTTTTTTTTGAAATTTTTTTGTGAAAAACTTTAAAGTCGATTTTCTCGTTAACTATAATAGCTACAGCAAAAATAACGAAATCCTGTGATCACTCAAAAAAAAAATTTTTTTTAAATTTTTTTGTGAAAAACTTTAAAGTCGATTTTCTCGTTAACTATAATAGCTACAGCAAAAATAACGAAATCCTGTGATCACTCAAAAAAATTTTTTTTTTTCAAATTTTTTTGTGAAAAACTTTAAAGTCGATTTTCTCGTTAACTATAATAGCTACAGCAAAAATAACGAAATCCTGTGATCACTCAAAAAAATTTTTTTTTTCAAATTTTTTTGTGAAAAACTTTAAAGTCAATTTTCTCGTTAACTATAATAGCTACAGCAAAAATAACGAAATCCTGTGATCACTCAAAAAAATTTTTTTTTTGAAATTTTTTTGTGAAAAACTTTAAAGTCGATTTTCTCGTTAACTATAATAGTGATCAATTTTCAATCAATTTTCAGTCAATTTTCTCGTTAACTATAATAGCTACAGCAAAAATAACGAAATCCTGTGATCACTCAAAAAAATTTTTTTTTTGAAATTTTTTTGTGAAAAACTTTAAAGTCGATTTTCTCGTTAACTATAATAGCTACAGCAAAAATAACGAAATCCTGTGATCACTCAAAAAAAAATTTTTTTTTAAATTTTTTTGTGAAAAACTTTAAAGTCGATTTTCTCGTTAACTATAATAGCTACAGCAAAAATAACGAAGTCCTGTGATCACTCAAAAAAATTTTTTTTTGAAATTTTTTTGTGAAAAACTTTAAAGTCGATTTTCTCGTTAACTATAATAGCTACAGCAAAAATAACGAAATCCTGTGATCACTCAAAAAAATTTTTTTTTTTAAATTTTTTTGTGAAAAACTTTAAAGTCGATTTTCTCGTTAACTATAATAGCTACAGCAAAAATAACGAAATCCTGTGATCACTCAAAAAAAATTTTTTTTTGAAATTTTTTTGTGAAAAACTTTAAAGTCGATTTTCGATTTTTTTTTTTTACAGCAAAAATAGCGAAATCCTGTGATCATTAAAAAAAAATTTTTTTTTTTAATTTTTTTGTGAAAAACTTTAAAGTCGATTTTCTCGTTAACTATAATAGCTACAGCAAAAATAACGAAGTCCTGTGATCACTCAAAAAAATTTTTTTTTGAAATTTTTTTGTGAAAAACTTTAAAGTCGATTTTCTCGTTAACTATAATAGCTACAGCAAAAATAACGAAATCCTGTGATCACTCAAAAAAATTTTTTTTTTTAAATTTTTTTGTGAAAAACTTTAAAGTCGATTTTCTCGTTAACTATAATAGCTACAGCAAAAATAGCGAAATCCTGTGATCATTAAAAAAAAATTTTTTTTTTTAATTTTTTTGTGAAAAACTTTAAAGTCGATTTTCTCGTTAACTATAATAGCTACAGCAAAAATAACGAAATCCTGTGATCACTCAAAAAAAATTTTTTTTTGAAATTTTTTTGTGAAAAACTTTAAAGTCGATTTTCTCGTTAACTATAATAGCTACAGCAAAAATAACGAAATCCTGTGATCACCCAAAAAAAAATTTTTTTTTTAATTTTTTTGTGAAAAACTTTAAAGTCGATTTTCTCGTTAACTATAATAGCTACAGCAAAAATAACGAAATCCTGTGATCACTCAAAAAAATTTTTTTTTTTAATTTTTTTGTGAAAAACTTTAAAGTCGATTTTCTCGTTAACTATAATAGCTACAGCAAAAATAACGAAATCCTGTGATCACTCAAAAAAATTTTTTTTTTCAAATTTTTTTGTGAAAAACTTTAAAGTCGATTTTCTCGTTAACTATAATAGCTACAGCAAAAATAACGAAATCCTGTGATCACTCAAAAAATTTTTTTTTTTCAAATTTTTTTGTGAAAAACTTTAAAGTCGATTTTCTCGTTAACTATAATAGCTACAGCAAAAATAACGAAATCCTGTGATCACTCAAAAAAAATTTTTTTTTGAAATTTTTTTGTGAAAAACTTTAAAGTCGATTTTCTTGTTAACTATAATAGCTACAGCAAAAATAACGAAATCCTGTGATCATTAAAAAAAATTTTTTTTTGAAATTTTTTTGTGAAAAACTTTAAAGTCGATTTTCTCGTTAACTATAATAGCTACAGCAAAAATAACGAAATCCTGTGATCACTCAAAAAAATTTTTTTTTGAAATTTTTTTGTGAAAAACTTTAAAGTCGATTTTCTCGTTAACTATAATAGCTACAGCAAAAATAACGAAATCCTGTGATCACTCAAAAAAAATTTTTTTTTGAAATTTTTTTGTGAAAAACTTTAAAGTCGATTTTCGATTTTTTTTTTTTTACAGCAAAAATAGCGAAATCCTGTGATCATTAAAAAAAAATTTTTTTTTTTAATTTTTTTGTGAAAAACTTTAAAGTCGATTTTCTCGTTAACTATAATAGCTACAGCAAAAATAACGAAATCCTGTGATCACTCAAAAAAAATTTTTTTTTGAAATTTTTTTGTGAAAAACTTTAAAGTCGATTTTCTCGTTAACTATAATAGCTACAGCAAAAATAACGAAATCCTGTGATCACCCAAAAAAAAATTTTTTTTTTAATTTTTTTGTGAAAAACTTTAAAGTCGATTTTCTCGTTAACTATAATAGCTACAGCAAAAATAACGAAATCCTGTGATCACTCAAAAAAATTTTTTTTTTTAATTTTTTTGTGAAAAACTTTAAAGTCGATTTTCTCGTTAACTATAATAGCTACAGCAAAAATAACGAAATCCTGTGATCACTCAAAAAAATTTTTTTTTTCAAATTTTTTTGTGAAAAACTTTAAAGTCGATTTTCTCGTTAACTATAATAGCTACAGCAAAAATAACGAAATCCTGTGATCACTCAAAAAATTTTTTTTTTTCAAATTTTTTTGTGAAAAACTTTAAAGTCGATTTTCTCGTTAACTATAATAGCTACAGCAAAAATAACGAAATCCTGTGATCACTCAAAAAAATTTTTTTTTTCAAATTTTTTTGTGAAAAACTTTAAAGTCGATTTTCTCGTTAACTATAATAGCTACAGCAAAAATAACGAAATCCTGTGATCACTCAAAAAATTTTTTTTTTTCAAATTTTTTTGTGAAAAACTTTAAAGTCGATTTTCTCGTTAACTATAATAGCTACAGCAAAAATAACGAAATCCTGTGATCACTCAAAAAAAATTTTTTTTTGAAATTTTTTTGTGAAAAACTTTAAAGTCGATTTTCTTGTTAACTATAATAGCTACAGCAAAAATAACGAAATCCTGTGATCATTAAAAAAAAATTTTTTTTGAAAATTTTTTGTGAAAAACTTTAAAGTCGATTTTCTCGTTAACTATAATAGCTACAGCAAAAATAACGAAATCCTGTGAAAAAATTTTTTTTTGAAAATTTTTTGTGAAAAACTTTAAAGTCGATTTTCTCGTTAACTATAATAGCTACAGCAAAAATAACGAAATCCTGTGATCACCCAAAAAAAAATTTTTTTTTTAATTTTTTTGTGAAAAACTTTAAAGTCGATTTTCTCGTTAACTATAATAGCTACAGCAAAAATAACGAAATCCTGTGATCACTCAAAAAAATTTTTTTTTTTAATTTTTTTGTGAAAAACTTTAAAGTCGATTTTCTCGTTAACTATAATAGCTACAGCAAAAATAACGAAATCCTGTGATCACTCAAAAAAATTTTTTTTTTCAAATTTTTTTGTGAAAAACTTTAAAGTCGATTTTCTCGTTAACTATAATAGCTACAGCAAAAATAACGAAATCCTGTGATCACTCAAAAAATTTTTTTTTTTCAAATTTTTTTGTGAAAAACTTTAAAGTCGATTTTCTCGTTAACTATAATAGCTACAGCAAAAATAACGAAATCCTGTGATCACTCAAAAAAAATTTTTTTTTGAAATTTTTTTGTGAAAAACTTTAAAGTCGATTTTCTTGTTAACTATAATAGCTACAGCAAAAATAACGAAATCCTGTGATCATTAAAAAAAATTTTTTTTTGAAAATTTTTTGTGAAAAACTTTAAAGTCGATTTTCTCGTTAACTATAATAGCTACAGCAAAAATAACGAAATCCTGTGAAAAAATTTTTTTTTGAAAATTTTTTGTGAAAAACTTTAAAGTCGATTTTCTCGTTAACTATAATAGCTACAGCAAAACTAACGAAATCCTGTGATCACTCAAAAAAATTTTTTTTTTGAAATTTTTTTGTGAAAAACTTTAAAGTCGATTTTCTCGTTAACTATAATAGCTACAGCAAAAATAACGAAATCCTGTGATCACTCAAAAATTTTTTTTTTTTTGAAATTTTTTTGTGAAAAACTTTAAAGTCGATTTTCTCGTTAACTATAATAGCTACAGCAAAAATAACGAAATCCTGTGATCACTCAAAAAAAAATTTTTTTTGAAATTTTTTTGTGAAAAACTTTAAAGTCGATTTTCTCGTTAACTATAATAGCTACAGCAAAAATAACGAAATCCTGTGATCACTCAAAAAAATTTTTTTTTGAAATTTTTTTGTGAAAAACTTTAAAGTCGATTTTCTCGTTAACTATAATAGCTACAGCAAAAATAACGAAATCCTGTGATCACTCAAAAAAATTTTTTTTTTTCAAATTTTTTTGTGAAAAACTTTAAAGTCGATTTTCTCGTTAACTATAATAGCTACAGCAAAAATAACGAAATCCTGTGATCACTCAAAAAAATTTTTTTTTTCAAATTTTTTTGTGAAAAACTTTAAAGTCAATTTTCTCGTTAACTATAATAGCTACAGCAAAAATAACGAAATCCTGTGATCACTCAAAAAAATTTTTTTTTTGAAATTTTTTTGTGAAAAACTTTAAAGTCGATTTTCTCGTTAACTATAATAGCTACAGCAAAAATAACGAAATCCTGTGATCACTCAAAAAAAAATTTTTTTTTAAATTTTTTTGTGAAAAACTTTAAAGTCGATTTTCTCGTTAACTATAATAGCTACAGCAAAAATAACGAAATCCTGTGATCACTCAAAAAAATTTTTTTTTTCAAATTTTTTTGTGAAAAACTTTAAAGTCGATTTTCTCGTTAACTATAATAGCTACAGCAAAAATAACGAAATCCTGTGATCATTAAAAAAAATTTTTTTTTGAAAATTTTTTGTGAAAAACTTTAAAGTCGATTTTCTCGTTAACTATAATAGCTACAGCAAAAATAACGAAATCCTGTGAAAAAATTTTTTTTTGAAAATTTTTTGTGAAAAACTTTAAAGTCGATTTTCTCGTTAACTATAATAGCTACAGCAAAAATAACGAAATCCTGTGATCACTCAAAAAAATTTTTTTTTTGAAATTTTTTTGTGAAAAACTTTAAAGTCGATTTTCTCGTTAACTATAATAGCTACAGCAAAAATAACGAAATCCTGTGATCACTCAAAAATTTTTTTTTTTTTGAAATTTTTTTGTGAAAAACTTTAAAGTCGATTTTCTCGTTAACTATAATAGCTACAGCAAAAATAACGAAATCCTGTGATCACTCAAAAAAAATTTTTTTTGAAATTTTTTTGTGAAACACTTTAAAGTCGATTTTCTCGTTAACTATAATAGCTACAGCTAAAATAACGAAATCCTGTGATCACTCAAAAAAATTTTTTTTTTTCAAATTTTTTTGTGAAAAACTTTAAAGTCGATTTTCTCGTTAACTATAATAGCTACAGCAAAAATAACGAAATCCTGTGATCACTCAAAAAAATTTTTTTTTTCAAATTTTTTTGTGAAAAACTTTAAAGTCAATTTTCTCGTTAACTATAATAGCTACAGCAAAAATAACGAAATCCTGTGATCACTCAAAAAAATTTTTTTTTTGAAATTTTTTTGTGAAAAACTTTAAAGTCGATTTTCTCGTTAACTATAATAGCTACAGCAAAAATAACGAAATCCTGTGATCACTCAAAAAAAAATTTTTTTTTAAATTTTTTTGTGAAAAACTTTAAAGTCGATTTTCTCGTTAACTATAATAGCTACAGCAAAAATAACGAAATCCTGTGATCACTCAAAAAAATTTTTTTTTTTCAAATTTTTTTGTGAAAAACTTTAAAGTCGATTTTCTCGTTAACTATAATAGCTACAGCAAAAATAACGAAATCCTGTGATCACTCAAAAAAATTTTTTTTTTCAAATTTTTTTGTGAAAAACTTTAAAGTCAATTTTCTCGTTAACTATAATAGCTACAGCAAAAATAACGAAATCCTGTGATCACTCAAAAAAATTTTTTTTTTGAAATTTTTTTGTGAAAAACTTTAAAGTCGATTTTCTCGTTAACTATAATAGCTACAGCAAAAATAACGAAATCCTGTGATCACTCAAAAAAAAATTTTTTTTTAAATTTTTTTGTGAAAAACTTTAAAGTCGATTTTCTCGTTAACTATAATAGCTACAGCAAAAATAACGAAGTCCTGTGATCACTCAAAAAAATTTTTTTTTGAAATTTTTTTGTGAAAAACTTTAAAGTCGATTTTCTCGTTAACTATAATAGCTACAGCAAAAATAACGAAATCCTGTGATCACTCAAAAAAATTTTTTTTTTTAAATTTTTTTGTGAAAAACTTTAAAGTCGATTTTCTCGTTAACTATAATAGCTACAGCAAAAATAACGAAATCCTGTGATCACTCAAAAAAATTTTTTTTTGAAATTTTTTTGTGAAAAACTTTAAAGTCGATTTTCTCGTTAACTATAATAGCTACAGCAAAAATAACGAAATCCTGTGATCACTCAAAAAAAATTTTTTTTTGAAATTTTTTTGTGAAAAACTTTAAAGTCGATTTTCGATTTTTTTTTTTACAGCAAAAATAGCGAAATCCTGTGATCATTAAAAAAAAATTTTTTTTTTTAATTTTTTTGTGAAAAACTTTAAAGTCGATTTTCTCGTTAACTATAATAGCTACAGCAAAAATAACGAAATCCTGTGATCACTCAAAAAAAATTTTTTTTTGAAATTTTTTTGTGAAAAACTTTAAAGTCGATTTTCTCGTTAACTATAATAGATACAGCAAAAATAACGAAATCCTGTGATCACTCAAAAAAAATTTTTTTTTGAAATTTTTTTGTGAAAAACTTTAAAGTCGATTTTCTCGTTAACTATAATAGCTACAGCAAAAATAACGAAATCCTGTGATCACTCAAAAAAATTTTTTTTTTCAAATTTTTTTGTGAAAAACTTTAAAGTCGATTTTCTCGTTAACTATAATAGCTACAGCAAAAATAACGAAATCCTGTGATCACTCAAAAAATTTTTTTTTTTGAAATTTTTTTGTGAAAAACTTTAAAGTCGATTTTCTCGTTAACTATAATAGCTACAGCAAAAATAACGAAATCCTGTGATCACTCAAAAAAAATTTTTTTGTGAAAAACTTTAAAGTCGATTTTCTCGTTAACTATAATAGCTACAGCAAAAATAACGAAATCCTGTGATCACTCAAAAAAAAATTTTTTTTTAAATTTTTTTGTGAAAAACGAGAAAATCGACTTTAAAGTTTTTCACAAAAAAATTTCAAAAAAAAAATTTTTTGAGTGATCACAGGATTTCGTTATTTTTGCTGTAGCTATTATAGTTAACGAGAAAATCGACTTTAAAGTTTTTCACAAAAAAATTTGAAAAAAAAAATTTTTTTGAGTGATCACAGGATTTCGTTATTTTTGCTGTAGCTATTATAGTTAACGAGAAAATCGACTTTAAAGTTTTTCACAAAAAAATTTCAAAAAAAAAACATTTTTTTAATGATCACAGGATTTCGTTATTTTTGCTGTAGCTATTATAGTTAACGAGAAAATCGACTTTAAAGTTTTTCACAAAAAATTTTCAAAAAAAAAACATTTTTTTAATGATCACAGGATTTCGTTATTTTTGCTGTAGCTATTATAGTTAACGAGAAAATCGACTTTAAAGTTTTTCACAAAAAAATTTCAAAAAAAATTTTTTTTTGAGTGATCACAGGATTTCGTTATTTTTGCTGTAGCTATTATAGTTAACGAGAAAATCGACTTTAAAGTTTTTCACAAAAAATTTTCAAAAAAAAAAATTTTTTTAATGATCACAGGATTTCGTTATTTTTGCTGTAGCTATTATAGTTAACGAGAAAATCGACTTTAAAGTTTTTCACAAAAAAATTTCAAAAAAAAATTTTTTTTGAGTGATCACAGGATTTCGTTATTTTTGCTGTAGCTATTATAGTTAACGAGAAAATCGACTTTAAAGTTTTTCACAAAAAAATTAAAAAAAAAAATTTTTTTTTAATGATCACAGGATTTCGCTATTTTTGCTGTAAAAAAAAAAATCGAAAATCGACTTTAAAGTTTTTCACAAAAAAATTTCAAAAAAAAATTTTTTTTGAGTGATCACAGGATTTCGTTATTTTTGCTGTAGCTATTATAGTTAACGAGAAAATCGACTTTAAAGTTTTTCACAAAAAAATTTCAAAAAAAAATTTTTTTGAGTGATCACAGGATTTCGTTATTTTTGCTGTAGCTATTATAGTTAACGAGAAAATCGACTTTAAAGTTTTTCACAAAAAAATTTCAAAAAAAATTTTTTTTTGAGTGATCACAGGATTTCGTTATTTTTGCTGCAGCTATTATAGTTAACGAGAAAATCGACTTTAAAGTTTTTCACAAAAAAATTTCAAAAAAAAATTTTTTTTGAGTGATCACAGGATTTCGTTATTTTTGCTGTAGCTATTATAGTTAACGAGAAAATCGACTTTAAAGTTTTTCACAAAAAAATTTCAAAAAAAAAAAAATTTTGAGTGATCACAGGATTTCGTTATTTTTGCTGTAGCTATTATAGTTAACGAGAAAATCGACTTTAAAGTTTTTCACAAAAAAATTTGAAAAAAAAAAATTTTTTGAGTGATCACATGATTTCGTTATTTTTGCTGTAGCTATTATAGTTAACGAGAAAATCGACTTTAAAGTTTTTCACAAAAAAATTTCAAAAAAAAAAAAATTTTTGAGTGATCACAGGATTTCGTTATTTTTGCTGTAGCTATTATAGTTAACGAGAAAATCGACTTTAAAGTTTTTCACAAAAAAATTTCAAAAAAAAAATTTTTTTGAGTGATCACAGGATTTCGTTATTTTTGCTGTAGCTATTATAGTTAACGAGAAAATCGACTTTAAAGTTTTTCACAAAAAAATTTCAAAAAAACTTTTTTTTGAGTGATCACATGATTTCGTTATTTTTGCTGCAGCTATTATAGTTAACGAGAAAATCGACTTTAAAGTTTATCACAAAAAAATTTCAAAAAAAATTTTTTTTGAGTGATCACAGGATTTCGTTATTTTTGCTGTAGCTATTATAGTTAACGAGAAAATCGACTTTAAAGTTTTTCACAAAAAATTTTCAAAAAAAAAACATTTTTTTAATGATCACAGGATTTCGTTATTTTTGCTGTAGCTATTATAGTTAACGAGAAAATCGACTTTAAAGTTTTTCACAAAAAAATTTCAAAAAAAATTTTTTTTTGAGTGATCACAGGATTTCGTTATTTTTGCTGCAGCTATTATAGTTAACGAGAAAATCGACTTTAAAGTTTTTCACAAAAAAATTTCAAAAAAAAATTTTTTTTGAGTGATCACAGGATTTCGTTATTTTTGCTGTAGCTATTATAGTTAACGAGAAAATCGACTTTAAAGTTTTTCACAAAAAAATTTGAAAAAAAAAAATTTTTTTGAGTGATCACAGGATTTCGTTATTTTTGCTGTAGCTATTATAGTTAACGAGAAAATCGACTTTAAAGTTTTTCACAAAAAAATTTCAAAAAAAAATTTTTTTTGAGTGATCACAGGATTTCGTTATTTTTGCTGTAGCTATTATAGTTAACGAGAAAATCGACTTTAAAGTTTTTCACAAAAAAATTTCAAAAAAAAAAAAAATTTTTGAGTGATCACAGGATTTCGTTATTTTTGCTGTAGCTATTATAGTTAACGAGAAAATCGACTTTAAAGTTTTTCACAAAAAAATTTGAAAAAAAAAAATTTTTTGAGTGATCACATGATTTCGTTATTTTTGCTGTAGCTATTATAGTTAACGAGAAAATCGACTTTAAAGTTTTTCACAAAAAAATTTCAAAAAAAAAAAAATTTTTGAGTGATCACAGGATTTCGTTATTTTTGCTGTAGCTATTATAGTTAACGAGAAAATCGACTTTAAAGTTTTTCACAAAAAAATTTCAAAAAAAAAATTTTTTTGAGTGATCACAGGATTTCGTTATTTTTGCTGTAGCTATTATAGTTAACGAGAAAATCGACTTTAAAGTTTTTCACAAAAAAATTAAAAAAAAAAAATTTTTTTGAGTGATCACAGGATTTCGTTATTTTTGCTGTAGCTATTATAGTTAACGAGAAAATCGACTTTAAAGTTTTTCATAAAAAAATTTCAAAAAAAATTTTTTTTTTAATGATCACAGGATTTCGCTATTTTTGCTGTAGCTATTATAGTTAACGAGAAAATCGACTTTAAAGTTTTTCACAAAAAAATTTCAAAAAAAAATTTTTTTTGAGTGATCACAGGATTTCGTTATTTTTGCTGTAGCTATTATAGTTAACGAGAAAATCGACTTTAAAGTTTTTCACAAAAAAATTAAAAAAAAAAAAATTTTTTGAGTGATCACAGGATTTCGTTATTTTTGCTGTAGCTATTATAGTTAACGAGAAAATCGACTTTAAAGTTTTTCACAAAAAAATTTAAAAAAAAAAATTTTTTTGAGTGATCACAGGATTTCGTTATTTTTGCTGTAGCTATTATAGTTAACGAGAAAATCGACTTTAAAGTTTTTCACAAAAAAATTTCAAAAAAAAAATTTTTTTGAGTGATCACAGGATTTCGTTATTTTTGCTGTAGCTATTATAGTTAACGAGAAAATCGACTTTAAAGTTTTTCACAAAAAAATTTCAAAAAAAAATTTTTTTTGAGTGATCACAGGATTTCGTTATTTTTGCTGTAGCTATTATAGTTAACGAGAAAATCGACTTTAAAGTTTTTCACAAAAAAATTTCAAAAAAAAAATTTTTTTGAGTGATCACAGGATTTCGTTATTTTTGCTGTAGCTATTATAGTTAACGAGAAAATCGACTTTAAAGTTTTTCACAAAAAAATTTCAAAAAAAAATTTTTTTTGAGTGATCACAGGATTTCGTTATTTTTGCTGTAGCTATTATAGTTAACGAGAAAATCGACTTTAAAGTTTTTCACAAAAAAATTTGAAAAAAAAAAATTTTTTGAGTGATCACAGGATTTCGTTATTTTTGCTGTAGCTATTATAGTTAACGAGAAAATCGACTTTAAAGTTTTTCACAAAAAAATTTAAAAAAAAAAAATTTTTTGAGTGATCACAGGATTTCGTTATTTTTGCTGTAGCTATTATAGTTAATGAGAAAATCGACTTTAAAGTTTTTCACAAAAAATTTTCAAAAAAAAAATTTTTAATGATCACAGGATTTCGTTATTTTTGCTGTAGCTATTATAGTTAACGAGAAAATCGACTTTAAAGTTTTTCACAAAAAAATTTCAAAAAAAAAAATTTTTTTGAGTGATCACAGGATTTCGTTATTTTTGCTGTAGCTATTATAGTTAACGAGAAAATCGACTTTAAAGTTTTTCATAAAAAAATTTCAAAAAAAATTTTTTTTTTAATGATCACAGGATTTCGCTATTTTTGCTGTAGCTATTATAGTTAACGAGAAAATCGACTTTAAAGTTTTTCACAAAAAAATTTCAAAAAAAAATTTTTTTTGAGTGATCACAGGATTTCGTTATTTTTGCTGTAGCTATTATAGTTAACGAGAAAATCGACTTTAAAGTTTTTCACAAAAAAATTTGAAAAAAAAAAATTTTTTGAGTGATCACAGGATTTCGTTATTTTTGCTGTAGCTATTATAGTTAACGAGAAAATCGACTTTAAAGTTTTTCACAAAAAAATTTCAAAAAAAAATTTTTTTTGAGTGATCACAGGATTTCGTTATTTTTGCTGTAGCTATTATAGTTAACGAGAAAATCGACTTTAAAGTTTTTCACAAAAAAATTTCAAAAAAAAAATTTTTTTGAGTGATCACAGGATTTCGTTATTTTTGCTGTAGCTATTATAGTTAACGAGAAAATCGACTTTAAAGTTTTTCACAAAAAAATTTCAAAAAAAAATTTTTTTTGAGTGATCACAGGATTTCGTTATTTTTGCTGTAGCTATTATAGTTAACGAGAAAATCGACTTTAAAGTTTTTCACAAAAAAATTTGAAAAAAAAAATTTTTTGAGTGATCACAGGATTTCGTTATTTTTGCTGTAGCTATTATAGTTAACGAGAAAATCGACTTTAAAGTTTTTCACAAAAAAATTTGAAAAAAAAAATTTTTTTGAGTGATCACAGGATTTCGTTATTTTTGCTGTAGCTATTATAGTTAACGAGAAAATCGACTTTAAAGTTTTTCACAAAAAAATTTCAAAAAAAAATTTTTTTTGAGTGATCACAGGATTTCGTTATTTTTGCTGTAGCTATTATAGTTAACGAGAAAATCGACTTTAAAGTTTTTCACAAAAAAATTTCAAAAAAAAAATTTTTTTGAGTGATCACAGGATTTCGTTATTTTTGCTGTAGCTATTATAGTTAACGAGAAAATCGACTTTAAAGTTTTTCACAAAAAAATTTCAAAAAAAATTTTTTTTTTGAGTGATCACAGAATTTCGTTATTTTTGCTGTAGCTATTATAGTTAACGAGAAAATCGACTTTAAAGTTTTTCACAAAAAAATTTCAAAAAAAATTTTTTTTTGAGTGATCACAGGATTTCGTTATTTTTGCTGTAGCTATTATAGTTAACGAGAAAATCGACTTTAAAGTTTTTCACAAAAAAATTTCAAAAAAAAAATTTTTTTGAGTGATCACAGGATTTCGTTATTTTTGCTGTAGCTATTATAGTTAACGAGAAAATCGACTTTAAAGTTTTTCACAAAAAAATTTCAAAAAAAAATTTTTTTTGAGTGATCACAGGATTTCGTTATTTTTGCTGTAGCTATTATAGTTAACGAGAAAATCGACTTTAAAGTTTTTCACAAAAAAATTTGAAAAAAAAAAATTTTTTGAGTGATCACAGGATTTCGTTATTTTTGCTGTAGCTATTATAGTTAACGAGAAAATCGACTTTAAAGTTTTTCACAAAAAAATTTAAAAAAAAAAAATTTTTTGAGTGATCACAGGATTTCGTTATTTTTGCTGTAGCTATTATAGTTAACGAGAAAATCGACTTTAAAGTTTTTCACAAAAAAATTTGAAAAAAAAAATTTTTTGAGTGATCACAGGATTTCGTTATTTTTGCTGTAGCTATTATAGTTAACGAGAAAATCGACTTTAAAGTTTTTCACAAAAAAATTTAAAAAAAAAAAATTTTTTGAGTGATCACAGGATTTCGTTATTTTTGCTGTAGCTATTATAGTTAATGAGAAAATCGACTTTAAAGTTTTTCACAAAAAATTTTCAAAAAAAAAATTTTTAATGATCACAGGATTTCGTTATTTTTGCTGTAGCTATTATAGTTAACGAGAAAATCGACTTTAAAGTTTTTCACAAAAAAATTTCAAAAAAAAAAATTTTTTTGAGTGATCACAGGATTTCGTTATTTTTGCTGTAGCTATTATAGTTAACGAGAAAATCGACTTTAAAGTTTTTCATAAAAAAATTTCAAAAAAAATTTTTTTTTTAATGATCACAGGATTTCGCTATTTTTGCTGTAGCTATTATAGTTAACGAGAAAATCGACTTTAAAGTTTTTCACAAAAAAATTTCAAAAAAAAATTTTTTTTGAGTGATCACAGGATTTCGTTATTTTTGCTGTAGCTATTATAGTTAACGAGAAAATCGACTTTAAAGTTTTTCACAAAAAAATTTCAAAAAAAAAAATTTTTTGAGTGATCACAGGATTTCGTTATTTTTGCTGTAGCTATTATAGTTAACGAGAAAATCGACTTTAAAGTTTTTGACAAAAAAATTTGAAAAAAAAAATTTTTTTGAGTGATCACAGGATTTCGTTATTTTTGCTGTAGCTATTATAGTTAACGAGAAAATCGACTTTAAAGTTTTTCATAAAAAAATTTCAAAAAAGATTTTTTTTTTAATGATCACAGGATTTCGCTATTTTTGCTGTAGCTATTATAGTTAACGAGAAAATCGACTTTAAAGTTTTTCACAAAAAAATTTCAAAAAAGATTTTTTTTTTAATGATCACAGGATTTCGTTATTTTTGCTGTAGCTATTATAGTTAACGAGAAAATCGACTTTAAAGTTTTTCACAAAAAAATTTGAAAAAAAAATTTTTTTTGAGTGATCACAGGATTTCGTTATTTTTGCTGTAGCTATTATAGTTAACGAGAAAATCGACTTTAAAGTTTTTCACAAAAAAATTTCAAAAAAAAAATTTTTTTGAGTGATCACAGGATTTCGTTATTTTTGCTGTAGCTATTATAGTTAACGAGAAAATCGACTTTAAAGTTTTTCACAAAAAAATTTGAAAAAAAAATTTTTTTTGAGTGATCACAGGATTTCGTTATTTTTGCTGTAGCTATTATAGTTAACGAGAAAATCGACTTTAAAGTTTTTCACAAAAAAATTTGAAAAAAAAAAATTTTTTGAGTGATCACAGGATTTCGTTATTTTTGCTGTAGCTATTATAGTTAACGAGAAAATCGACTTTAAAGTTTTTCACAAAAAAATTAAAAAAAAAAAAATTTTTTGAGTGATCACAGGATTTCGTTATTTTTGCTGTAGCTATTATAGTTAACGAGAAAATCGACTTTAAAGTTTTTCACAAAAAAATTTCAAAAAAAAAATTTTTTTGAGTGATCACAGGATTTCGTTATTTTTGCTGTAGCTATTATAGTTAACGAGAAAATCGACTTTAAAGTTTTTCACAAAAAAATTTCAAAAAAAAATTTTTTTTGAGTGATCACAGGATTTCGTTATTTTTGCTGTAGCTATTATAGTTAACGAGAAAATCGACTTTAAAGTTTTTCACAAAAAAATTTCAAAAAAAAATTTTTTTGAGTGATCACAGGATTTCGTTATTTTTGCTGTAGCTATTATAGTTAACGAGAAAATCGACTTTAAAGTTTTTCACAAAAAAATTTCAAAAAAAATTTTTTTTTTGAGTGATCACAGAATTTCGTTATTTTTGCTGTAGCTATTATAGTTAACGAGAAAATCGACTTTAAAGTTTTTCACAAAAAAATTTCAAAAAAAAATTTTTTTTGAGTGATCACAGGATTTCGTTATTTTTGCTGTAGCTATTATAGTTAACGAGAAAATCGACTTTAAAGTTTTTTACAAAAAAATTTCAAAAAAAAAATTTTTTTGAGTGATCACAGGATTTCGTTATTTTTGCTGTAGCTATTATAGTTAACGAGAAAATCGACTTTAAAGTTTTTCACAAAAAAATTTCAAAAAAAAATTTTTTTTGAGTGATCACAGGATTTCGTTATTTTTGCTGTAGCTATTATAGTTAACGAGAAAATCGACTTTAAAGTTTTTCACAAAAAAATTTGAAAAAAAAAAATTTTTTGAGTGATCACAGGATTTCGTTATTTTTGCTGTAGCTATTATAGTTAACGAGAAAATCGACTTTAAAGTTTTTCACAAAAAAATTTAAAAAAAAAAAATTTTTTGAGTGATCACAGGATTTCGTTATTTTTGCTGTAGCTATTATAGTTAATGAGAAAATCGACTTTAAAGTTTTTCACAAAAAATTTTCAAAAAAAAAATTTTTAATGATCACAGGATTTCGTTATTTTTGCTGTAGCTATTATAGTTAACGAGAAAATCGACTTTAAAGTTTTTCATAAAAAAATTTCAAAAAAAATTTTTTTTTTAATGATCACAGGATTTCGCTATTTTTGCTGTAGCTATTATAGTTAACGAGAAAATCTACTTTAAAGTTTTTCACAAAAAAATTTCAAAAAAAATTTTTTTTGAGTGATCACAGGATTTCGTTATTTTTGCTGTAGCTATTATAGTTAACGAGAAAATCGACTTTAAAGTTTTTCACAAAAAAATTTGAAAAAAAAAAATTTTTTGAGTGATCACAGGATTTCGTTATTTTTGCTGTAGCTATTATAGTTAACGAGAAAATCGACTTTAAAGTTTTTCACAAAAAAATTTCAAAAAAAAATTTTTTTTGAGTGATCACAGGATTTCGTTATTTTTGCTGTAGCTATTATAGTTAACGAGAAAATCGACTTTAAAGTTTTTCACAAAAAAATTTCAAAAAAAAAATTTTTTTGAGTGATCACAGGATTTCGTTATTTTTGCTGTAGCTATTATAGTTAACGAGAAAATCGACTTTAAAGTTTTTCACAAAAAAATTTCAAAAAAAAAATTTTTTTGAGTGATCACAGGATTTCGTTATTTTTGCTGTAGCTATTATAGTTAACGAGAAAATCGACTTTAAAGTTTTTCACAAAAAAATTTGAAAAAAAAAATTTTTTGAGTGATCACAGGATTTCGTTATTTTTGCTGTAGCTATTATAGTTAATGAGAAAATCGACTTTAAAGTTTTTCACAAAAAAATTTCAAAAAAAAAATTTTTTTGAGTGATCACAGGATTTCGTTATTTTTGCTGTAGCTATTATAGTTAACGAGAAAATCGACTTTAAAGTTTTTCACAAAAAAATTTCAAAAAAAAATTTTTTTTGAGTGATCACAGGATTTCGTTATTTTTGCTGTAGCTATTATAGTTAACGAGAAAATCGACTTTAAAGTTTTTCACAAAAAAATTTAAAAAAAAAAAATTTTTTGAGTGATCACAGGATTTCGTTATTTTTGCTGTAGCTATTATAGTTAATGAGAAAATCGACTTTAAAGTTTTTCACAAAAAATTTTCAAAAAAAAAATTTTTAATGATCACAGGATTTCGTTATTTTTGCTGTAGCTATTATAGTTAACGAGAAAATCGACTTTAAAGTTTTTCATAAAAAAATTTCAAAAAAAATTTTTTTTTTAATGATCACAGGATTTCGCTATTTTTGCTGTAGCTATTATAGTTAACGAGAAAATCGACTTTAAAGTTTTTCACAAAAAAATTTCAAAAAAAATTTTTTTTGAGTGATCACAGGATTTCGTTATTTTTGCTGTAGCTATTATAGTTAACGAGAAAATCGACTTTAAAGTTTTTCACAAAAAAATTTGAAAAAAAAAAATTTTTTGAGTGATCACAGGATTTCGTTATTTTTGCTGTAGCTATTATAGTTAACGAGAAAATCGACTTTAAAGTTTTTCACAAAAAAATTTCAAAAAAAAATTTTTTTTGAGTGATCACAGGATTTCGTTATTTTTGCTGTAGCTATTATAGTTAACGAGAAAATCGACTTTAAAGTTTTTCACAAAAAAATTTGAAAAAAAAAATTTTTTTGAGTGATCACAGGATTTCGTTATTTTTGCTGTAGCTATTATAGTTAACGAGAAAATCGACTTTAAAGTTTTTGACAAAAAAATTTGAAAAAAAAAATTTTTTTGAGTGATCACAGGATTTCGTTATTTTTGCTGTAGCTATTATAGTTAACGAGAAAATCGACTTTAAAGTTTTTCATAAAAAAATTTCAAAAAAGATTTTTTTTTTAATGATCACAGGATTTCGCTATTTTTGCTGTAGCTATTATAGTTAACGAGAAAATCGACTTTAAAGTTTTTCACAAAAAAATTTGAAAAAAAAAATTTTTTTGAGTGATCACAGGATTTCGTTATTTTTGCTGTAGCTATTATAGTTAACGAGAAAATCGACTTTAAAGTTTTTCACAAAAAAATTTCAAAAAAAAATTTTTTTTGAGTGATCACAGGATTTCGTTATTTTTGCTGTAGCTATTATAGTTAACGAGAAAATCGACTTTAAAGTTTTTCACAAAAAAATTTCAAAAAAAAAATTTTTTTGAGTGATCACAGGATTTCGTTATTTTTGCTGTAGCTATTATAGTTAACGAGAAAATCGACTTTAAAGTTTTTCACAAAAAAATTTGAAAAAAAAACTTTTTTTGAGTGATCACAGGATTTCGTTATTTTTGCTGTAGCTATTATAGTTAACGAGAAAATCGACTTTAAAGTTTTTCACAAAAAAATTTGAAAAAAAAAAATTTTTTGAGTGATCACAGGATTTCGTTATTTTTGCTGTAGCTATTATAGTTAACGAGAAAATCGACTTTAAAGTTTTTCACAAAAAAATTAAAAAAAAAAAAATTTTTTGAGTGATCACAGGATTTCGTTATTTTTGCTGTAGCTATTATAGTTAACGAGAAAATCGACTTTAAAGTTTTTCATAAAAAAATTTCAAAAAAAATTTTTTTTTTTAATGATCACAGGATTTCGTTATTTTTGCTGTAGCTATTATAGTTAACGAGAAAATCGACTTTAAAGTTTTTCACAAAAAAATTTGAAAAAAAAAAATTTTTTGAGTGATCACAGGATTTCGTTATTTTTGCTGTAGCTATTATAGTTAACGAGAAAATCGACTTTAAAGTTTTTCACAAAAAAATTAAAAAAAAAAAAATTTTTTGAGTGATCACAGGATTTCGTTATTTTTGCTGTAGCTATTATAGTTAACGAGAAAATCGACTTTAAAGTTTTTCACAAAAAAATTTCAAAAAAAAAATTTTTTTGAGTGATCACAGGATTTCGTTATTTTTGCTGTAGCTATTATAGTTAACGAGAAAATCGACTTTAAAGTTTTTCACAAAAAAATTTCAAAAAAAAATTTTTTTGAGTGATCACAGGATTTCGTTATTTTTGCTGTAGCTATTATAGTTAACGAGAAAATCGACTTTAAAGTTTTTCACAAAAAAATTTCAAAAAAAAAATTTTTTTGAGTGATCACAGGATTTCGTTATTTTTGCTGTAGCTATTATAGTTAACGAGAAAATCGACTTTAAAGTTTTTCACAAAAAAATTTCAAAAAAAATTTTTTTTGAGTGATCACAGGATTTCGTTATTTTTGCTGTAGCTATTATAGTTAACGAGAAAATCGACTTTAAAGTTTTTCACAAAAAAATTTGAAAAAAAAAAATTTTTTGAGTGATCACAGGATTTCGTTATTTTTGCTGTAGCTATTATAGTTAACGAGAAAATCGACTTTAAAGTTTTTCACAAAAAAATTTCAAAAAAAATTTTTTTTGAGTGATCACAGGATTTCGTTATTTTTGCTGTAGCTATTATAGTTAACGAGAAAATCGACTTTAAAGTTTTTCACAAAAAAATTTCAAAAAAAAAATTTTTTGAGTGATCACAGGATTTCGTTATTTTTGCTGTAGCTATTATAGTTAACGAGAAAATCGACTTTAAAGTTTTTCACAAAAAAATTTCAAAAAAAAATTTTTTTTGAGTGATCACAGGATTTCGTTATTTTTGCTGTAGCTATTATAGTTAACGAGAAAATCGACTTTAAAGTTTTTCACAAAAAAATTTGAAAAAAAAAATTTTTTTGAGTGATCACAGGATTTCGTTATTTTTGCTGTAGCTATTATAGTTAACGAGAAAATCGACTTTAAAGTTTTTCACAAAAAAATTTCAAAAAAAAAAATTTTTTGAGTGATCACAGGATTTCGTTATTTTTGCTGTAGCTATTATAGTTAACGAGAAAATCGACTTTAAAGTTTTTCACAAAAAATTTTCAAAAAAAAATTTTTTTGAGTGATCACAGGATTTCGTTATTTTTGCTGTAGCTATTATAGTTAACGAGAAAATCGACTTTAAAGTTTTTCACAAAAAAATTTCAAAAAAAAAATTTTTTTGAGTGATCACAGGATTTCGTTATTTTTGCTGTAGCTATTATAGTTAACGAGAAAATCGACTTTAAAGTTTTTCACACAAAAATTTCAAAAAAAAATTTTTTTTGAGTGATCACAGGATTTCGTTATTTTTGCTGTAGCTATTATAGTTAACGAGAAAATCGACTTTAAAGTTTTTCACAAAAAAATTTCAAAAAAAAATTTTTTTTGAGTGATCACAGGATTTCGTTATTTTTGCTGTAGCTATTATAGTTAACGAGAAAATCGACTTTAAAGTTTTTCACAAAAAATTTCAAAAAAAAAATTTTTTTGAGTGATCACAGGATTTCGTTATTTTTGCTGTAGCTATTATAGTTAACGAGAAAATCGACTTTAAAGTTTTTCACAAAAAAATTTCAAAAAAAAATTTTTTTTGAGTGATCACAGGATTTCGTTATTTTTGCTGTAGCTATTATAGTTAACGAGAAAATCGACTTTAAAGTTTTTCACAAAAAAATTTCAAAAAAAAAATTTTTTTGAGTGATCACAGGATTTCGTTATTTTTGCTGTAGCTATTATAGTTAACGAGAAAATCGACTTTAAAGTTTTTCACAAAAAAATTTCAAAAAAAAATTTTTTTTGAGTGATCACAGGATTTCGTTATTTTTGCTGTAGCTATTATAGTTAACGAGAAAATCGACTTTAAAGTTTTTCACAAAAAAATTTCAAAAAAAAATTTTTTTTGAGTGATCACAGGATTTCGTTATTTTTGCTGTAGCTATTATAGTTAACGAGAAAATCGACTTTAAAGTTTTTCATAAAAAAATTTCAAAAAAAATTTTTTTTTGAGTGATCACAGGATTTCGTTATTTTTGCTGTAGCTATTATAGTTAACGAGAAAATCGACTTTTAAAGTTTTTCACAAAAAAATTTCAAAAAAAAAATTTTTTGAGTGATCACAGGATTTCGTTATTTTTGCTGCTGTAGCTATTATAGTTAACGAGAAAATCGACTTTAAAGTTTTTCACAAAAAAATTTCAAAAAAAAAAATTTTTTTGAGTGATCACAGGATTTCGTTATTTTTGCTGTAGCTATTATAGTTAACGAGAAAATCGACTTTAAAGTTTTTCACAAAAAAATTTCAAAAAAAAAAATTTTTTTGAGTGATCACAGGATTTCGTTATTTTTGCTGTAGCTATTATAGTTAACGAGAAAATCGACTTTAAAGTTTTTCATAAAAAAATTTCAAAAAAAATTTTTTTTTGAGTGATCACAGGATTTCGTTATTTTTGCTGTAGCTATTATAGTTAACGAGAAAATCGACTTTAAAGTTTTTCACAAAAAAATTTCAAAAAAAAAATTTTTTTGAGTGATCACAGGATTTCGTTATTTTTGCTGTAGCTATTATAGTTAACGAGAAAATCGACTTTAAAGTTTTTCACAAAAAAATTTAAAAAAAAAAAAATTTTTTGAGTGATCACAGGATTTCGTTATTTTTGCTGTAGCTATTATAGTTAACGAGAAAATCGACTTTAAAGTTTTTCACAAAAAAATTTCAAAAAAAAATTTTTTTTGAGTGATCACAGGATTTCGTTATTTTTGCTGTAGCTATTATAGTTAACGAGAAAATCGACTTTAAAGTTTTTCACAAAAAAATTTCAAAAACAAAATTTTTTGAGTGATCACAGGATTTCGTTATTTTTGCTGTAGCTATTATAGTTAACGAGAAAATCGACTTTAAAGTTTTTCACAAAAAAAATTTGAAAAAAAAAATTTTTTGAGTGATCACAGGATTTCGTTATTTTTGCTGTAGCTATTATAGTTAACGAGAAAATCGACTTTAAAGTTTTTGACAAAAAAATTTGAAAAAAAAAATTTTTTGAGTGATCACAGGATTTCGTTATTTTTGCTGTAGCTATTATAGTTAACGAGAAAATCGACTTTAAAGTTTTTCACAAAAAAATTTAAAAAAAAAAATTTTTTTGAGTGATCACAGGATTTCGTTATTTTTGCTGTAGCTATTATAGTTAACGAGAAAATCGACTTTAAAGTTTTTCACAAAAAAATTTCAAAAAAAAAATTTTTTTGAGTGATCACAGGATTTCGTTATTTTTGCTGTAGCTATTATAGTTAACGAGAAAATCGACTTTAAAGTTTTTCACAAAAAAATTTCAAAAAAAAATTTTTTTTGAGTGATCACAGGATTTCGTTATTTTTGCTGTAGCTATTATAGTTAACGAGAAAATCGACTTTAAAGTTTTTCACAAAAAAATTTCAAAAACAAAATTTTTTGAGTGATCACAGGATTTCGTTATTTTTGCTGTAGCTATTATAGTTAACGAGAAAATCGACTTTAAAGTTTTTCACAAAAAAAATTTGAAAAAAAAAATTTTTTGAGTGATCACAGGATTTCGTTATTTTTGCTGTAGCTATTATAGTTAACGAGAAAATCGACTTTAAAGTTTTTCACAAAAAAATTTGAAAAAAAAAATTTTTTGAGTGATCACAGGATTTCGTTATTTTTGCTGTAGCTATTATAGTTAACGAGAAAATCGACTTTAAAGTTTTTCACAAAAAAATTTAAAAAAAAAAATTTTTTTGAGTGATCACAGGATTTCGTTATTTTTGCTGTAGCTATTATAGTTAACGAGAAAATCGACTTTAAAGTTTTTCACAAAAAAATTTCAAAAAAAAAATTTTTTTGAGTGATCACAGGATTTCGTTATTTTTGCTGTAGCTATTATAGTTAACGAGAAAATCGACTTTAAAGTTTTTCACAAAAAAATTTCAAAAAAAAATTTTTTTTGAGTGATCACAGGATTTCGTTATTTTTGCTGTAGCTATTATAGTTAACGAGAAAATCGACTTTAAAGTTTTTCATAAAAAAATTTCAAAAAAAATTTTTTTTTGAGTGATCACAGGATTTCGTTATTTTTGCTGTAGCTATTATAGTTAACGAGAAAATCGACTTTAAAGTTTTTCACAAAAAAATTTCAAAAAAAAATTTTTTTTGAGTGATCACAGGATTTCGTTATTTTTGCTGTAGCTATTATAGTTAACGAGAAAATCGACTTTAAAGTTTTTCACAAAAAAATTTCAAAAAAAAATTTTTTTGAGTGATCACAGGATTTCGTTATTTTTGCTGTAGCTATTATAGTTAACGAGAAAATCGACTTTAAAGTTTTTCACAAAAAAATTTCAAAAAAAAATTTTTTTTGAGTGATCACAGGATTTCGTTATTTTTGCTGTAGCTATTATAGTTAACGAGAAAATCGACTTTAAAGTTTTTCACAAAAAAATTTCAAAAACAAATTTTTTTTGAGTGATCACAGGATTTCGTTATTTTTGCTGTAGCTATTATAGTTAACGAGAAAATCGACTTTAAAGTTTTTCACAAAAAAATTTCAAAAAAAAAATTTTTTTGAGTGATCACAGGATTTCGTTATTTTTGCTGTAGCTATTATAGTTAACGAGAAAATCGACTTTAAAGTTTTTCACAAAAAAATTTCAAAAAAAAATTTTTTTTGAGTGATCACAGGATTTCGTTATTTTTGCTGTAGCTATTATAGTTAACGAGAAAATCGACTTTAAAGTTTTTCACAAAAAAATTTCAAAAAAAATTTTTTTTGAGTGATCACAGGATTTCGTTATTTTTGCTGTAGCTATTATAGTTAACGAGAAAATCGACTTTAAAGTTTTTCACAAAAAAATTTCAAAAAAAAATTTTTTTTGAGTGATCACAGGATTTCGTTATTTTTTTTGTAGCTATTATAGTTAACGAGAAAATCGACTTTAAAGTTTTTCACAAAAAAATTTCAAAAAAAAATTTTTTTTGAGTGATCACAGGATTTCGTTATTTTTGCTGTAGCTATTATAGTTAACGAGAAAATCGACTTTAAAGTTTTTCACAAAAAAAATTTCAAAAAAAAATTTTTTTTGAGTGATCACAGGATTTCGTTATTTTTGCTGTAGCTATTATAGTTAACGAGAAAATCGACTTTAAAGTTTTTCACAAAAAAATTTCAAAAACAAAATTTTTTGAGTGATCACAGGATTTCGTTATTTTTGCTGTAGCTATTATAGTTAACGAGAAAATCGACTTTAAAGTTTTTCACAAAAAAAATTTGAAAAAAAAAATTTTTTGAGTGATCACAGGATTTCGTTATTTTTGCTGTAGCTATTATAGTTAACGAGAAAATCGACTTTAAAGTTTTTCACAAAAAAATTTCAAAAAAAAAATTTTTTTGAGTGATCACAGGATTTCGTTATTTTTGCTGTAGCTATTATAGTTAACGAGAAAATCGACTTTAAAGTTTTTCACAAAAAAATTTCAAAAAAAAATTTTTTTTGAGTGATCACAGGATTTCGTTATTTTTGCTGTAGCTATTATAGTTAACGAGAAAATCGACTTTAAAGTTTTTCATAAAAAAATTTCAAAAAAAATTTTTTTTTGAGTGATCACAGGATTTCGTTATTTTTGCTGTAGCTATTATAGTTAACGAGAAAATCGACTTTAAAGTTTTTCACAAAAAAATTTCAAAAAAAAATTTTTTTTTTAGTGATCACAGGATTTCGTTATTTTTGCTGTAGCTATTATAGTTAACGAGAAAATCGACTTTAAAGTTTTTCACAAAAAAATTTCAAAAAAAAATTTTTTTTGAGTGATCACAGGATTTCGTTATTTTTGCTGTAGCTATTATAGTTAACGAGAAAATCGACTTTAAAGTTTTTCACAAAAAAATTTCAAAAAAAAAAATTTTTTTGAGTGATCACAGGATTTCGTTATTTTTGCTGTAGCTATTATAGTTAACGAGAAAATCGACTTTAAAGTTTTTCACAAAAAAATTTCAAAAAAAAATTTTTTTTGAGTGATCACAGGATTTCGTTATTTTTGCTGTAGCTATTATAGTTAACGAGAAAATCGACTTTAAAGTTTTTCACAAAAAAAATTTGAAAAAAAAAATTTTTTGAGTGATCACAGGATTTCGTTATTTTTGCTGTAGCTATTATAGTTAACGAGAAAATCGACTTTAAAGTTTTTCACAAAAAAATTTGAAAAAAAAAATTTTTTGAGTGATCACAGGATTTCGTTATTTTTGCTGTAGCTATTATAGTTAACGAGAAAATCGACTTTAAAGTTTTTCACAAAAAAATTTAAAAAAAAAAATTTTTTTGAGTGATCACAGGATTTCGTTATTTTTGCTGTAGCTATTATAGTTAACGAGAAAATCGACTTTAAAGTTTTTCACAAAAAAATTTCAAAAAAAAAATTTTTTTGAGTGATCACAGGATTTCGTTATTTTTGCTGTAGCTATTATAGTTAACGAGAAAATCGACTTTAAAGTTTTTCACAAAAAAATTTCAAAAAAAAAAATTTTTTTGAGTGATCACAGGATTTCGTTATTTTTGCTGTAGCTATTATAGTTAACGAGAAAATCGACTTTAAAGTTTTTCACAAAAAAATTTCAAAAAAAAATTTTTTTTGAGTGATCACAGGATTTCGTTATTTTTGCTGTAGCTATTATAGTTAACGAGAAAATCGACTTTAAAGTTTTTCACAAAAAAATTTCAAAAACAAAATTTTTTGAGTGATCACAGGATTTCGTTATTTTTGCTGTAGCTATTATAGTTAACGAGAAAATCGACTTTAAAGTTTTTCACAAAAAAAATTTGAAAAAAAAAATTTTTTGAGTGATCACAGGATTTCGTTATTTTTGCTGTAGCTATTATAGTTAACGAGAAAATCGACTTTAAAGTTTTTCACAAAAAAATTTCAAAAAAAAATTTTTTTTGAGTGATCACAGGATTTCGTTATTTTTGCTGTAGCTATTATAGTTAACGAGAAAATCGACTTTAAAGTTTTTCACAAAAAAATTTCAAAAAAAAATTTCTTTTGAGTGATCACAGGATTTCGTTATTTTTGCTGTAGCTATTATAGTTAACGAGAAAATCGACTTTAAAGTTTTTCATAAAAAAATTTCAAAAAAAATTTTTTTTTGAGTGATCACAGGATTTCGTTATTTTTGCTGTAGCTATTATAGTTAACGAGAAAATCGACTTTAAAGTTTTTCACAAAAAAATTTCAAAAAAAATTTTTTTTGAGTGATCACAGGATTTCGTTATTTTTGCTGTAGCTATTATAGTTAACGAGAAAATCGACTTTAAAGTTTTTCACAAAAAAATTTCAAAAAAAAAATTTTTTTGAGTGATCACAGGATTTCGTTATTTTTGCTGTAGCTATTATAGTTAACGAGAAAATCGACTTTAAAGTTTTTCACAAAAAAATTTCAAAAAAAAATTTTTTTTGAGTGATCACAGGATTTCGTTATTTTTGCTGTAGCTATTATAGTTAACGAGAAAATCGACTTTAAAGTTTTTCATAAAAAAATTTCAAAAAAAATTTTTTTTTGAGTGATCACAGGATTTCGTTATTTTTGCTGTAGCTATTATAGTTAACGAGAAAATCGACTTTAAAGTTTTTCACAAAAAAATTTCAAAAAAAAATTTTTTTTTGAGTGATCACAGGATTTCGTTATTTTTGCTGTAGCTATTATAGTTAACGAGAAAATCGACTTTAAAGTTTTTCACAAAAAAATTTCAAAAAAAAATTTTTTTTGAGTGATCACAGGATTTCGTTATTTTTGCTGTAGCTATTATAGTTAACGAGAAAATCGACTTTAAAGTTTTTCACAAAAAAATTTCAAAAAAAAAAATTTTTTTGAGTGATCACAGGATTTCGTTATTTTTGCTGTAGCTATTATAGTTAACGAGAAAATCGACTTTAAAGTTTTTCACAAAAAAATTTCAAAAAAAAATTTTTTTTGAGTGATCACAGGATTTCGTTATTTTTGCTGTAGCTATTATAGTTAACGAGAAAATCGACTTTAAAGTTTTTCACAAAAAAAATTTGAAAAAAAAAATTTTTTGAGTGATCACAGGATTTCGTTATTTTTGCTGTAGCTATTATAGTTAACGAGAAAATCGACTTTAAAGTTTTTCACAAAAAAATTTGAAAAAAAAAATTTTTTGAGTGATCACAGGATTTCGTTATTTTTGCTGTAGCTATTATAGTTAACGAGAAAATCGACTTTAAAGTTTTTCACAAAAAAATTTAAAAAAAAAAATTTTTTTGAGTGATCACAGGATTTCGTTATTTTTGCTGTAGCTATTATAGTTAACGAGAAAATCGACTTTAAAGTTTTTCACAAAAAAATTTCAAAAAAAAAATTTTTTTGAGTGATCACAGGATTTCGTTATTTTTGCTGTAGCTATTATAGTTAACGAGAAAATCGACTTTAAAGTTTTTCACAAAAAAATTTCAAAAAAAAAAATTTTTTTGAGTGATCACAGGATTTCGTTATTTTTGCTGTAGCTATTATAGTTAACGAGAAAATCGACTTTAAAGTTTTTCACAAAAAAATTTCAAAAAAAAATTTTTTTTGAGTGATCACAGGATTTCGTTATTTTTGCTGTAGCTATTATAGTTAACGAGAAAATCGACTTTAAAGTTTTTCACAAAAAAATTTCAAAAACAAAATTTTTTGAGTGATCACAGGATTTCGTTATTTTTGCTGTAGCTATTATAGTTAACGAGAAAATCGACTTTAAAGTTTTTCACAAAAAAAATTTGAAAAAAAAAATTTTTTGAGTGATCACAGGATTTCGTTATTTTTGCTGTAGCTATTATAGTTAACGAGAAAATCGACTTTAAAGTTTTTCACAAAAAAATTTGAAAAAAAAAATTTTTTGAGTGATCACAGGATTTCGTTATTTTTGCTGTAGCTATTATAGTTAACGAGAAAATCGACTTTAAAGTTTTTCACAAAAAAATTTAAAAAAAAAAATTTTTTTGAGTGTGTCCAAGCATGGACTTAGTTTATAAGTTTCTTACAAAATTATTATCAAATGAAATTAATTAAATGAATTTACATGAAATGTACTGTATTATCACTAATTATAACACTTAAGTTTAAACTGCATTACCTACAATGTAATATTTCTCATTGACAGTTGGATTGAGCTTTTCTAATTAAACTCAATCATACTGTCATTACTTAGTTCTAAAAGGATGTCAAAATAGCACTCAAAGTTTCGGTTGTATGAAAACGAAGGTTTCTTACAAACGAAACCAAAGTATATTCTTTCACTTTCCTTTGGTACTTGGTAAGCCACATTTGGGTCTTCACTCTCTCCTACTAGAAGTCTGTCGGATTGGACTCAATAAATTTCCTAATTTAATACAACCATAAATAAAACCTCTCTTTTATTCAACTGGCACATTAATATTTGGTAAGCATAACTTTCCCTCATATAAAGAAATATGTATGTATGTAATGTGAAAAAGTGAAAAAAAATTAATAAATAAAACAAAAGTGATAAAGAAAAAATTATCTAAATTTAATTTCTCAAAATTAAAAAATATTATATAGAGAAAAAGAAAAAACCACCCCTAAAAAAAATCACATACAAAAAGTGAAACAGTGTCTGCAAAAAATGTTTGCACAAAAATTTTAAAAATTGAAAAAAAGGCAAAAAAAAATCATAAAAGTTTGAAAAATATATAAAAAAGCCTAATTAAAGAGGAAAAAATTGTGAAAAAAAAATCCGTTATTATAATGAAAAATTCCCGTTAAAAAAAAAAAGTATATACATATTTAAATAAAAAAAAAATATTTTGCTCAAAAAAAAAAATTAAAATAAAATTGGAAAAAAAATCCGCTATAATTAGAATATATGTATACATAATTGTGCAAATTTAAAAAAAAATCCCGTTAAAAATATATACATAAAGTTCAGTTAGTTTTCAAAATATTTTACATAAAAAATTAAAATAAAATTTTTGTTAAAAAATCCGTTAATTTAAAAATACATAATGTATTTAAAAATATAATATATAATAAATATATATAAAAAGTGAAAAAAAAAATTTATATAAAAAGTAAATATGAATATAAAAAAAATTTCGCCATTTTAAAAATTCGTATACATATAAATTTTTTTAATATTCCCAATTCTTGAAGAAGTGATTAATTATCCAACAAATTGCGCCATATTGGTTTCAAAAAAAAATTTTTTGTGCCAATAAATAAAAAATATTTTATTATTCAAAATATTTTTTCATCTTTACACAACAAAATAAAATATTTCTCAAAAAATTATACACACACATACATACATACATATATATATAATACAGTGCTAATTAAATAAAAAACATCAAATCACATAATATTCAACTAAAAACAATTTGTTGTATGGATTTTTTCTCCCCCACTGTACACAAGGTATTTATAATTTACATTTATTACAAGTGAGCAAATTTCCCAATTATTGCGCTCAGAGTACTCGTGATTTTTTTCTCGTGATCTACAATAATTTCTTTGGTTTTACTTATTTGTGAGTGCGCTACACTTTTAATGATGTATATTAAATTATGTCAAAAACTTAATACAATTAATTGATTTCGCTTTCAATTCTAATAAATCAATTCTAATTTAAAAATAAAAATTAATTTAAAAACAATAAAAAATTTTATTAAGAATATAAGAAAATTTTTTTTTCACTCTAAAGTAAATTTTTTCTCATAAAATTTAAAAAATTTTTCTTTTTTTATTTAAAAATAAAAAATTAAATATTCCTTTCACTATAAATTTATTAATAATAATTAAAAACTCTTGAATTAAAATTAAATTAAAAAATAAAATTATTAAAGTATTCAAACATTTTTTAAATTAATTATGATTGTAGTGTACACATAATTTTCAAAAACACAAATAAGAAAAAACAATTATAAAAGTGCCAAAATTTAAAAAAAAAAGAATACGAAAAATAAAGAAGAAACCAAAAAATTATCAAAAACAAAAAACACACAAAAACTAGCGGTTATTATTAAGAGCAAGCAGAACTAGACTCGCTGCTTCTCTATATATACAACATATATACATACATACGTACATACATGGTAAACAAACATCTCATCAACAGTGTTACCATCGAGTTAAATTTTTACATCCCCGGAAAAATTATAAAAATTTGGAAATTTTAAATATATAATTTAAAAATTAAATAAATGCATTAAAAATGGCTATAAAAATTAAAATTTAGAAAACACATCCCAGCAAACAATTTTTTTGCAATTTAAAAAAAAAAACTTTTTTCATTTTATAAAATAAATGTGTTTTAACTTAAAAATAAAATTTAAATATTGAAAAAAAAATCCCAACAAACAATTTCTTTGCGGTTAAAACTTTATAAATTTTAAAGTCAAAAAATTTTAGTTTTACATCCCCGGATTACATCCCCGGATCAAATAAAATTTTTTGGACAATCCCAAACAAAAAAAAAGAAATTATATACCTTAAAAATAAAAGTTTAAAAATCAAAAATTTTTAAAATATCCCAGCAAACATTTTTTTTGCATTTATAAAATTTGTTGAATTTTACATCCTAAATAGTTAAAACTAAAAATAAAAGCTCAAAAATTAAAAAAAAATTTTGAAAATATCCCAACAAACATTTTTTTTGTATTTATAAAAAATTTTAAAATTTACATTCTCAATAGTTTTTAACTTAAAACAACAGCTCAAAAATTTAAAATTTTGGAAAATAACCCAGTAAACAAAATTTTTGCATTTATAAAAAAATTTTTAAAATTTTCATCCTCAACAACTTTTACTAAAAAAAAAAAAAAATATCCCAGTAAACAATTTTTTTGTATTTATAAAAAAAAAATTTATTTTTATAATTTTAAACTCGAAATAGCTGCATAAAAATTTGAATTTAGAAAAAATAACCCAGAAAAAAAACTCTTTTTTTGCATTTAAACAAATTTTACATAAAAAATATTTTTTTTAAATTTATCTCAATAATTAAATCTTGGAGAAATATTCCAGCAAATTTTTTCACTTTGAAAAAATTTTTTTTTACACTATTTTTTTGTTTTTCAATTCAAAAACAATTTTTTTTTATATTTAAATCTTGATGAAATACCCAGCAAAAATTTTATTTGCGTTTAAAAAACTCTGAATTTAAATACCATAAATTTTTTTTTATTGAAAAACAATTTTTTTAAATATATCCCAACGAACAATTTTTTCCCAACGGAATTTGTTTTAAATTTTTTGAAAAATTTCCCATCAAACAAATTTTTTGCCAAATAAAAATTTTTTTTAACAATTTCAATAAAATTTAAAGTTTTTTATGTAAAATTTTTTGCTGAATAAAATTTTATCCAATTATTATATAATTATTATATTATTATACTCATTATTATATTCATCATATTTACAAATATAAAATCTACAGTAAATAAAAATATTAAATTTTCTCAAAATTAAATTTCTCTTATTATTGAAAAAAACGGAAAAAATTCAGTCTCTACTCAAAAATAAATCAAAGTAAATACCACTCCAAATTAAAAAAAAAAAAAAAAATTAAACATTTAATTTGTTCTCTAAATTATTAATTTTTTATCTCGATATTAGTCTATATCAAATCGAATTTCTCTCGATTAAATTCAAAATTCTATAAAAATGTCTCTTTAATGAACATTCACTTAAATTTTTTCTAACTTTGATTCGAATTTTAATTCATATGATTAAAGAAATGCTATAATTGCACATTCTATTTCACAAATATTTCTTAATTGTTCACAATTAATCTTTGGCGGTTACTCAGTTATTACTTCAAGCTGATTGCCCAACTGTGCGCAAAATTTTAGTGAAAATTAATAGTGATAAACATTTACACTTGTAATCATTTTTCTTAAACTCTCTAAATTATCACTCTCATTGTTTTCACTAATATTTTAACTACTAGCTTGTATCTGAATTTATATTCTTCCTTTATTGTTACTAAATTCTTCACATCTAGTGGAATTTCAATATTGCTCATAAGAATATAAAATAAGATCAATTTTCTTTATCTCTATTTTGCGTACAGAATTTTTGTTAATTAGATTCCAATATCTAATGCTATAACAACATTTATAGCTCCCAGTGAACAATTCTAGGAATATTTATTTTGGTTTAAACGTGACTAGGCGTCAAAACTAGTACGATATATAAATATCTCATTTTTAATATTGCAATTTACTCTACTTAATTCACAAAACGCTGTTGCAGCTCACGAATTAGTTTATTAGAAATTTTTCTCTATCAAATATTGAATATATTACACAAAACGCTGTGAACCAGCTCAGTAATTTATTTATTAAATAATTTTCTCTCGTAATTTGAAACTGAATATATTACACAAAACGCTGTTAGGCAGCTCAGTAATTTATTTATCAAACAATTTTTATCACGTATTTTTTAATTGAATATTACACAAAACGCTGTTAGGCAGCTCAGTAATAAAACAAAATTTCTCTCGTAATCCTATATTGAATACATTTCAAAATGGCTACCACTTCTCGTAAAGACTCTCCTTCTTCTCCAAAAGAACGTTTCGTTTTTGATTGCGATCATCTACTTCAATTTTGTCAGAAATTTAATAGAACCGCAGTAGAAGAGCATACTGAGTCGGTTCTTGAAATTAAATTGAAAGATTTAGATTCAAGATGGAACAAAGTGGATGCTGCATATGAAAGTGTTATGCTTGCACCTGAATCAGTAATAAAACCTGAATTCAAAGAAGAAGCTAGACGTAATCATGATGCATGTGTTGATGCATACTATCTTTGCTCTTCTCAAATGCTTGACTTCTTAAAAGCAGCTCGTATGGAAACTAATATCCAAGGCTACGAGGCTGCATCTCGTTACTCTCTTCAAACACCGGCTATCGCTGCAAACAATAATTTAGACAATTCAAGTAATTGTATCAAACTTCCGCCATGTGATACAGAAATATTTCATGGCAGCTATGAACAATGGCCTTCGTTTCGTGATATGTTCACGGCAGTATACATTAATCACACAAAGCTCTCTCCTGTAACTAAACTGTATCATCTCAGAAATAAAACAAGAGGAGAAGCTGGTGACATAGTTAAAAGATATACCTTATCTCATGATAATTTTGAATTAGCTTGGAATGCTTTAAAAACTCGGTACGAAAATAAACGAGTGTTGGTCGACAACCAAATAAAAATACTTTTTAACATTCCAGCCGCTACTAAAGAAGACAGTGAATCAATAAGACGAATTCAGTCTTCAGTTAATGATTCGTTAGCTACTCTAAGAACACTTGGTGTTGAAGTAGAGAGCTGGGATCCCATTCTAATTCGTCTAATATCAACTAAATTGCCTTATTTCACTTTGTCTCTTTGGGAACAATCCCTAACTTCACCTCGAGATCTACCAAAATGGTCTCAAATGTCACAATTTCTAGTTGACAGATATGAATCAGTAGAACGTCTTTCAAGTATTAAAACTTCAAAAGACTCTTTTAGAATTTCTAGTACACCGTCATCTAATGTTCAAACGTACATGTCTCAAGAAAACTTAAATTTCAATTGCAAATTATGCAATGAAGGACATGGCTTACGAAATTGTCCAAAATTTAGATCATTTACGTTACAACAAAGAATAGATTATGTATTTAAAAACAAAATTTGTAACAATTGTTTATGTTACACTCATCTTAAAGCCAATTGTCCAAGCAAACGAACATGCATCTATTGTAAGAAAACACATCATTCGTTGTTACACTTACAAAACAGATTATCGAATTCACAAGATGCTGGAAATTCTCAAAACAATAATAATTCTGGACATACTAATAATATTTCTCGGAATACAATTCCAAATAATAACAATAATTTTCAAAATACAAATTCAAACAATAATTCTGTAAATCAAACTAATGCACAAAATGAATATCCTTCAACTTCACGCAATATTCAAGCGAATTGCTCTACAAGTGATGAAAACATTTTGCTGCGCACAGCCCTTATGCAAATCGAGCATAAAGGCGAATGGTTTACTATTAGAGCTTTGATTGATCCAGGCTCTCAAAGAACGTTTATTGCTGAAAGAATTAGATCTCGTTTACAATTGCCTTACAAAAATTCACACTTTGACATTGTTGGTATAGGAGGTCAAAAACAATCAGCCAAAAAAGAATGCGAACTGGTCTTATATGCAAAAAGACACAATATGAAAATACCAATCAAAGCTATAGTGCTACCTAAAGTCACTAAACGACTTCCAGCCTATACGTTCGAAATTCTTCACTCAGCCGAACTTGAAAAACTAGATCTAGCAGACCCTACTTTTAACAAATCGTCTCAAATAGATCTCATTCTCGGCAATGATTATGAACATTTTATTAACATTGAAGGTATAAAGAAAAACATTTGTGGCCAAACTTCGGCATATAACACAATCTTTGGATGGGTATTGAGTGGTCCAATGAAAACTCAAACTTTTCAAACATTTACAACTTCGGTAAATGAGTCAGAATCTTCTGAACTTAACTCTCTCTTAAGAAAATTTTGGGAGCAAGAAGAAATACCCGAAACTCGTCCAAAATCAGCTGAACATGAATATGTGGAAAAGTTTTATACTGATACAACCACACGGCAGGAAAATGGTAGATATGTCGTAAGACTGCCATTCAAAAAAGAATATCCCGAAGATGTTTTTCTTGGTTCTTCTCGATTTATTGCTCTTGCACAATATGCAAACATGGAAAAAACTCTGTCTAAAAACCCAGAATTACAATCCGAATATAAGTCGGTACTAGAGGAATATTTAACTCTAGACCACATGGAAGAAACTTCCTCAAATGAAATTATATCTCAAGGTAAATATAGTTCATTTTATTTACCACATCACGCGGTAGTCCGCCCAGAACATAAAACCACTAAAGTAAGAGTCGTATTCAATGCCTCTCGAAAAACTAAATCCAAATTTTCTTTAAATGATGTGCTGTATACTGGCCCAACGCTTCAAAACGATTTGATAACAATTGTTTTGAATTGGAGAAAATATAAATACGTTTTTAGTGGGGATATACAAAAAATGTATAGACAAATTGTAGTACATCCAGATGATAGACCATTTCAAAGAATTCTATTTCAAACTGAATCCAATGGTCCTGTAAAAGATTTTCAATTGAAAACCGTCACTTTCGGAGTGAATTGCGCGCCTTTCCTAGCAATTCGCACTCTTTTGCAACTCGCTACTGATTCCGAATCTAATTTTCCGAAAGCTTCATCAATTTTGCGATCGGAAACATATGTTGATGATATTCTATCCGGAGGTTTTTCAATTGAAGAAACTCGTTCTGCTCAAAATCAACTAATCGCAACTCTTAAATCTGCTGGTCTTTTTCTTAAGAAAATAACTGCAAATCATACCAATTTACTCGTTGATTTACCCAAAGAAGATCTTTACGATCAAGATTTTCTTCGCTTTCATGAATCTAGCTCAACTAAAACGCTAGGCATAAAATGGAATGCAATCTCTGATTCATTCAATTATAGTTTCTCTCCTATAGAACAAGCTACACAAATATCAAAACGACAAATTCTTTCTTCAGTTGCAAAACTTTTCGACCCAGCTGGTTGGTTAGCTCCGATAGTCATCAGAGCAAAGCTACTCATGCAACAATTATGGTTGGAAGGACTGGAATGGGATGAAGAAGTTTCAGGTGAATCTCTTCAAAAATGGAATGATCTTGTCCAAGACTTATCTCAAGTTGAAACAATTTCCATTCCTCGTTGGCTTCAATACACACCGAATGATACCATACAAATTCATGGATTTGGAGATGCGTCTAAATCAGCGTACTGTGCCACGGTATACATTCGTTGTCAAACAGATACATCCAATACATTCTCAAATTTGTTATTGGCGAAAAGTAAAGTAGCTCCCATACAAACAGTTTGTTTACCACGCCTTGAACTCAATGGCGCTGTGCTATTAGCAAATCTCGTAAACTATGTTATAAAATCACTTCATTTTAAAAGCTGTGAAATACATTTATGGACAGATTCCTCTATCGTCCTAGGTTGGCTATCCAAACCACCATCCTCATGGGAAACGTATGTTGCAAACAGAACTGCTCGTATTCATGAACTAATGTCTAACGCAATATGGCGACATGTTCCAACACACGATAACCCAGCTGATCTTGGTACTCGTGGCTGCAAGCCTCAAGATCTTGTAAATAACTCACTATGGTGGCATGGACCAACTTGGTTAAATAAACCAGCGTCTGAATGGCCTAAAAGAAACCCATTAAAAAACGTTGAAAATTCAAAAATTACTCAATCTTTTCACATCGAAGTAGCTGAAAATGATATTTTAAACAGATTTTCCTCATATACAAAAGCTCTTCGAATAATATGTTATATTTTCAGATTTTTCAACAAATGTATCAAAAATATAAGGTCAAATATCTCAATTTCAAATTCAGACAATCTCACTCAAAACGAAATGAATTTTGCCAAAAATAGACTCATTGTACTATCTCAGAAGACTTTTTATCAAGATGAATATCAAGATTTAAGTAATTCGAAAAACATTTCAAATAAAAGCTCGCTAAATACACTTAATCCATTTATCGATTCTAATTCAATTTTACGAGTAAATGGTCGTTTAACTCAGTCAAGTCTTCCTTACAATGAGCGTTATCCCATTATATTACCTGGCAATTCAAGATTTTGCAAACTTTATCTCTTACATTTGCATATATTTTTATCTCACGCAGATTGCGGTCAAATGTGTCGTATGATACAGACCGAATTTTTTATCTCAAGACTCAAACCCCGAGTCAAAAGCGTAATAAGGCACTGCAAAACGTGTATAATTCATAAGCAGCAGCCTTGCTCACAAATAATGGCACCTCTTCCTCCGGAAAGATGCAATTTATCATTACCTTTCCAAATAACTGGCATTGACTTCGCTGGCCCGTTTGAGATTAAAATTTCACCTACGCGAAAGTCTTCTTATACCAAAGCTTATGTTTGCGTTTTCGTCTGTTTCAGTACAAAAGCAACACATTTAGAGCTATGTTCAGACTTATCCTCGGCAGCTTTTCAAGCCGCATTTTCCCGATTCATTGGGAGGCGGGGGCTCCCCCAAAGGGTAGAATCTGACAACGGTAGGAACTTTCTTGGTGCCAGTAGAACACTAGAACGCGAATTTGCCATTTTTCTTAAAACAGCATCTCAAGACATATATCAAAAATATGTCACTCATGGGTTTGAATGGAAATTTATTCCTCCTCACGCTCCTCACATGGGCGGCTTATGGGAAGCCGCTGTAAAAAGCTTTAAATTCCATTTCAAACGAGTAACTGGTGCTCAAAGGTATAATTTCGAAGAATTTACCACAATACTTGCTAGAATCGAGGGTGTTTTGAACTCTCGTCCAATTTCAGCATTATCAGAAGATCCTTCTGATCTATCAGCATTAACGCCAGGTCATTTCCTAAGAGGAGCTCCTATAATGGCGTTTCCAGAGCAAACTATAACAAATATGTCTCTAATAAATAGATGGGAAAAATTAAAAGCAATTCACCATCAATTCTCTATTCGATGGAAAGAAGACTACTTGAAAGCTCTACACAAGCGCTACAAGTGGAAAAATCCTTCCCGAAATCTACAAGTTGGCGATCTCGTAGTTGTCATTGACGATTTACAGCCACCATACGAATGGCGTTTAGGAAGAATAGAAAAAACATATCCCGGTTCAGATAAGAATACACGAACAGCGGACGTGCGCATATCGTCAGGAGTCATTACTAGACCTATTGTAAAATTATGCTATCTTCCATTTCTAAATGATGAAAATTCACCTTAAAATTTAATTTATATCTCCTTAGCTCTTACTCCTCATTATTTCAAAACTTATATACCTACAGTTCCTATCATCTCCAAAACTCCTTTTCTTACAATCCTTTACATATTTCTTCAGCAGGTCAAATAGAAGACTAACATCTACAAGAGTACCCTGCGAAGGAAGCAGCAGAAGCATTATAACCGAATCCACTACCATTCCTCGTGATTTAGAGGTGTACAAGTGCGTAATCTGTGGAGAGTTTCATGGCATGCGCTTTTGTAAAAAATTTCTGAAGATGACTCCGCAAAAGAGACGAGAAATTGTGGGAAGCTTAGGGTATTGTATGAACTGTTTGGCTCGAAGCCACAATATGCACTCATGCACCTCAATGGCTACGTGCAGGGTTTGCGACCACTACCATCACACCCTACTGCACCTACCCGAAGAAGGGAGACGTTATGAAGGGCGAAGAGCTAAGAGAAACATAAAAGTACAGCAGCACCAACCCAAACAACAACAAAATTTACAACAACAAAATATACAACAACAATATCTACAACAACAAACCAATTCGGATATTCCGCAAACAATTGCCACTGCTATAAATTCCTTAGCAACAGTGCTTCTGAAGCAGTGAAAGAGGCCATCTTATTCCTGAGGTCGAGGCCGGCGGCATGTCCAAGCATGGACTTAGTTTATAAGTTTCTTACAAAATTATTATCAAATGAAATTAATTAAATGAATTTACATGAAATGTACTGTATTATCACTAATTATAACACTTAAGTTTAAACTGCATTACCTACAATGTAATATTTCTCATTGACAGTTGGATTGAGCTTTTCTAATTAAACTCAATCATACTGTCATTACTTAGTTCTAAAAGGATGTCAAAATAGCACTCAAAGTTTCGGTTGTATGAAAACGAAGGTTTCTTACAAACGAAACCAAAGTATATTCTTTCACTTTCCTTTGGTACTTGGTAAGCCACATTTGGGTCTTCACTCTCTCCTACTAGAAGTCTGTCGGATTGGACTCAATAAATTTCCTAATTTAATACAACCATAAATAAAACCTCTCTTTTATTCAACTGGCACATTAATATTTGGTAAGCATAACTTTCCCTCATATAAAGAAATATCAAATCTCTTACAATTTCTTTATATTTTCTTCCCTTTTATTTACTCAAAATTATAATTATTCTCGAGTAATTATAATTATACTTTGCTAAATAAGAGCAAGCTCTTATTTTACAAAGTATTTAATAATAACATACACGTTATTACAAAATGTTGGGGTGTAGCGCAAAGTATTTGTTACAAAATGTTTAAAATAAAAAGATTTGTTAACAATTGGGGGTTAATGAAAGCTTTATTTCTTGCGGGATACGCACCTTTATCGTCTGCTGTTGGCTAATAAGTGAAGTTAATTACATTTTTAATAACTTAGCTAAGCGACACGGATAAACTTAAATTTGTATCTGAGTACCAAAGAGAGAGAAAAGAATTGGAAAATTCCAGTTCTCTTTGGTACACTTATGGATACTTAAAAGGCAGTAAAAAAAAACTTAAAGCTAAATAATAGTGATCGCGCGTATACATCCCGCCCCCCTTGCTGTATATAAGATAGTACAATTCTTCGATTACATTTTTTTTTTTTTTTATATAATTCACAAAAGTAACTTATAGCTTAGGGTTAAAATTTGATACATTTCATAAGGATAATAAATAATTCACGGAATATTAATGTAAATATAGATAGAAATAACATAATATGAAAAAAAAATTATAGTGTAGGTACAGCAATGCATGAATATTATACGCCAAATGTGCCAATAATAACCCATCCGAGCATAGTGTCCTGGGCCATTGGTGTGCCCACTCTTTCGGGCTGAATGCTAGGACGAATTACACGAGGGTAGATATCGGCGCCAAGGGTAAAATTGATGTGTTGATTAACGTAAAAGTTAGGATCTGCAAGTCTTAAATTTGTATACAAAGATGCCACTCGGCTATCAATTTGATCCTTGGGTTGCTTTTGTGGAAGACTATTGGTAATCTTAAATGTAACATCGTACACTACACCTTCATCATGACGAGAGCGAATTTTTGTTCGACACCAGCGTTCAGTTCCAGACCTTTCAACTGTCAATTTATATTTTTCGACAAGAAATTCGGCGATGGAACTATATTCCACACATGGATTAAGCATCCCTCTAACATTAGCCCAACTGTCACCCAGTTTCATTTGAACAAATGTAGTTGGGAGAAGGGTTACAGTACGCAACTGGACAGTGGACGATTGTGGAGAATTGGCGTTACCTCTACGATCTTCCTGAAGACGGCGATGACGATGCAGTAAGGTATGGTGTTTACCCTTGCATTGGTGGCATCGTTCAGAGCTTTGGCATCGATTTATTTGATGGGAGTGAGCAAGACAGTTCTCGCAGTATTTATGTTTCTGAATGACCTTTAGTTTGTCCATGACATTCATTCTTTTAAATTTAAGACATCTGCTAAGAGTGTGGTCTTGGCGGCATATACGGCATTTGTGAGACTGCTTGTGTTGTCGGCGATTACCTCTTCGTCCTTCGATTGGCGAGACACTTCGGCGTTGGTGATCACAGGATTTCGTTATTTTTGCTGTAGCTATTATAGTTAACGAGAAAATCGACTTTAAAGTTTTTCACAAAAAAATTTCAAAAAAAAATTTTTTTTGAGTGATCACAGGATTTCGTTATTTTTGCTGTAGCTATTATAGTTAACGAGAAAATCGACTTTAAAGTTTTTCACAAAAAAATTTCAAAAAAAAATTTTTTTGAGTGATCACAGGATTTCGTTTTTTTTGCTGTAGCTATTATAGTTAACGAGAAAATCGACTTTAAAGTTTTTCACAAAAAAAATTTGAAAAAAAAAATTTTTTGAGTGATCACAGGATTTCGTTATTTTTGCTGTAGCTATTATAGTTAACGAGAAAATCGACTTTAAAGTTTTTCACAAAAAAATTTCAAAAAAAAATTTTTTTTGAGTGATCACAGGATTTCGTTATTTTTGCTGTAGCTATTATAGTTAACGAGAAAATCGTCTTTAAAGTTTTTCACAAAAAAATTTGAAAAAAAAAATTTTTTGAGTGATCACAGGATTTCGTTATTTTTGCTGTAGCTATTATAGTTAACGAGAAAATCGACTTTAAAGTTTTTCAGAAAAAAATTTAAAAAAAAATTTTTTTTGAGTGATCACAGGATTTCGTTATTTTTGCTGTAGCTATTATAGTTAACGAGAAAATCGACTTTAAAGTTTTTCACAAAAAAATTTCAAAAAAAAAATTTTTTGAGTGATCACAGGATTTCGTTATTTTTGCTGTAGCTATTATAGTTAACGAGAAAATCGACTTTCAAGTTTTTCACAAAAAAATTTCAAAAAAAATTTTTTTTTGAGTGATCACAGGATTTCGTTATTTTTGCTGTAGCTATTATAGTTAACGAGAAAATCGACTTTAAAGTTTTTCACAAAAAAATTTCAAAAAAAAATTTTTTTTGAGTGATCACAGGATTTCGTTATTTTTGCTGTAGCTATTATAGTTAACGAGAAAATCGACTTTAAAGTTTTTCACAAAAAAATTTCAAAAAAAAAATTTTTTTGAGTGATCACAGGATTTCGTTATTTTTGCTGTAGCTATTATAGTTAACGAGAAAATCGACTTTAAAGTTTTTCACAAAAAAATTTCAAAAAAAAATTTTTTTGAGTGATCACAGGATTTCGTTATTTTTGCTGTAGCTATTATGGTTAACGAGAAAATCGACTTTAAAGTTTTTCACAAAAAAATTTCAAAAAAAAATTTTTTTTGAGTGATCACAGGATTTCGTTATTTTTGCTGTAGCTATTATAGTTAACGAGAAAATCGACTTTAAAGTTTTTCACAAAAAAATTTGAAAAAAAAAAATTTTTTGAGTGATCACAGGATTTCGTTATTTTTGCTGTAGCTATTATAGTTAACGAGAAAATCGACTTTAAAGTTTTTCACAAAAAAATTTCAAAAAAAAATTTTTTGAGTGATCACAGGATTTCGTTATTTTTGCTGTAGCTATTATAGTTAACGAGAAAATCGACTTTAAAGTTTTTCACAAAAAAATTTCAAAAAAAAATTTTTTTGAGTGATCACAGGATTTCGTTATTTTTATTGTAGCTATTATAGTTAACGAGAAAATCGACTTTAAAGTTTTTCACAAAAAAAATTTCAAAAAAAAATTTTTTTTGAGTGATCACAGGATTTCGTTATTTTTGCTGTAGCTATTATAGTTAACGAGAAAATCGACTTTAAAGTTTTTCACAAAAAAATTTCAAAAAAAAATTTTTTTTGAGTGATCACAGGATTTCGATATTTTTGCTGTAGCTATTATAGTTAACGAGAAAATCGACTTTAAAGTTTTTCATAAAATAATTTCAAAAATTTTTTTTTTTTTTTTAATCATCACAGGATTTCGCTATTTTTGCTGTAGCTATTATAGTTAACGAGAAAATCGACTTTAAAGTTTTTCACAAAAAAATTTCAAAAAAAAATTTTTTTGAGTGATCACAGGATTTCGTTATTTTTGCTGTAGCTATTATAGTTAACGAGAAAATCGACTTTAAAGTTTTTCACAAAAAAATTTCAAAAAAAAAATTTTTTGAGTGATCACAGGATTTCGTTATTTTTGCTGTAGCTATTATAGTTAACGAGAAAATCGACTTTAAAGTTTTTCACAAAAAAATTTAAAAAAAAAAATTTTTTTGAGTGATCACAGGATTTCGTTATTTTTGCTGTAGCTATTATAGTTAACGAGAAAATCGACTTTAAAGTTTTTTACAAAAAATTTTCAAATAAAAAATTTTTTTAATGATCACATAATTTCGTTATTTTTGCTGTAGCTATTATAGTTAACGAGAAAATCGACTTTAAAGTTTTTCACAAAAAATTTTCAAAAAAAAATTTTTTTTTAATGATCACAGGATTTCGTTATTTTTGCTGTAGCATTATAGTTAACGAGAAAATCGACTTTAAGTTTTTCATAAAAAAATTTCAAAAAAAAATTTTTTGAGTGATCACAGGATTTCGTTATTTTTGCTGTAGCTATTATAGTTAACGAGAAAATCGACTTTAAAGTTTTTCACAAAAAATTTTCAAAAAAAAATTTTTTTTTAATGATCACAGGATTTCGTTATTTTTGCTGTAGCATTATAGTTAACGAGAAAATCGACTTTAAGTTTTTCATAAAAAAATTTAAAAAAAAAATTTTTTGAGTGATCACAGGATTTCGTTATTTTTGCTGTAGCTATTATAGTTAACGAGAAAATCGACTTTAAAGTTTTTCACAAAAAAATGTGAAAAAAAAAAAAATTTTTTGAGTGATCACAGGATTTCGTTATTTTTGCTGTAGCTATTATAGTTAACGAGAAAATCGACTTTAAAGTTTTTCACAAAAAATTTTCAAAAAAAAAATTTTTTTAATGATCACAGTATTTCGTTATTTTTGCTGTAGCTATTATAGTTAACGAGAAAATCGACTTTAAAGTTTTTCACAAAAAAATTTCAAAAAAAAAAAATTTTTTGAGTGATCACAGGATTTCGTTATTTTTGCTGTAGCTATTATAGTTAACGAGAAAATCGACTTTAAAGTTTTTCACAAAAAAATTTCAAAAAAAAATTTTTTTGAGTGATCACAGGATTTCGTTATTTTTATTGTAGCTATTATAGTTAACGAGAAAATCGACTTTAAAGTTTTTCACAAAAAAAATTTCAAAAAAAAAATTTTTTTGAGTGATCACAGGATTTCGTTATTTTTGCTGTAGCTATTATAGTTAACGAGAAAATCGACTTTAAAGTTTTTCACAAAAAAATTTCAAAAAAAAATTTTTTTGAGTGATCACAGGATTTCGTTATTTTTGCTGTAGCTATTATAGTTAACGAGAAAATCGACTTTAAAGTTTTTCACAAAAAATTTTCAAAAAAAAAAATTTTTAATGATCACAGGATTTCGTTATTTTTGCTGTAGCTATTATAGTTAACGAGAAAATCGACTTTAAAGTTTTTCACAAAAAAATTTCAAAAAAAAATTTTTTTGTGTGATCACAGGATTTCGTTATTTTTGCTGTAGCTATTATAGTTAACGAGAAAATCGACTTTAAAGTTTTTCACAAAAAAATTTCAAAAAAAAAATTTTTTTGAGTGATCACAGGATTTCGTTATTTTTGCTGTAGCTATTATAGTTAACGAGAAAATCGACTTTAAAGTTTTTCACAAAAAAATTTCAAAAAAAAAAATTTTTTTTGAGTGATCACAGGATTTCGTTATTTTTGCTGTAGCTATTATGGTTAACGAGAAAATCGACTTTAAAGTTTTTCACAAAAAATTTTCAAAAAAAAAATTTTTTTTAATGATCACAGGATTTCGTTATTTTTGCTGTAGCTATTATAGTTAACGAGAAAATCGACTTTAAAGTTTTTCACAAAAAAATTTCAAAAAAAAATTTTTTTGAGTGATCACAGGATTTCGTTATTTTTGCTGTAGCTATTATAGTTAACGAGAAAATCGACTTTAAAGTTTTTCACAAAAAAATTTCAAACAAAAATTTTTTTTGAGTGATCACAGACAGGATTTCGTTATTTTTGCTGTAGCTATTATAGTTAACGAGAAAATCGACTTTAAAGTTTTTCACAAAAAAATTTGAAAAAAAAAAATTTTTTGAGTGATCACAGGATTTCGTTATTTTTGCTGTAGCTATTATAGTTAACGAGAAAATCGACTTTAAAGTTTTTCACAAAAAATTTTCAAAAAAAAAAATTTTTAATGATCACAGGATTTCGTTATTTTTGCTGTAGCTATTATAGTTAACGAGAAAATCGACTTTAAAGTTTTTCACAAAAAAATTTCAAAAAAAAATTTTTTTGTGTGATCACAGGATTTCGTTATTTTTGCTGTAGCTATTATAGTTAACGAGAAAATCGACTTTAAAGTTTTTCACAAAAAAATTTCAAAAAAAAAATTTTTTTGAGTGATCACAGGATTTCGTTATTTTTGCTGTAGCTATTATAGTTAACGAGAAAATCGACTTTAAAGTTTTTCACAAAAAAATTTCAAAAAAAAAAATTTTTTTTGAGTGATCACAGGATTTCGTTATTTTTGCTGTAGCTATTATGGTTAACGAGAAAATCGACTTTAAAGTTTTTCACAAAAAATTTTCAAAAAAAAAATTTTTTTTAATGATCACAGGATTTCGTTATTTTTGCTGTAGCTATTATAGTTAACGAGAAAATCGACTTTAAAGTTTTTCACAAAAAAATTTCAAAAAAAAATTTTTTTGAGTGATCACAGGATTTCGTTATTTTTGCTGTAGCTATTATAGTTAACGAGAAAATCGACTTTAAAGTTTTTCACAAAAAAATTTCAAACAAAAATTTTTTTTGAGTGATCACAGACAGGATTTCGTTATTTTTGCTGTAGCTATTATAGTTAACGAGAAAATCGACTTTAAAGTTTTTCACAAAAAAATTTGAAAAAAAAAAATTTTTTGAGTGATCACAGGATTTCGTTATTTTTGCTGTAGCTATTATAGTTAACGAGAAAATCGACTTTAAAGTTTTTCACAAAAAAATTTCAAAAAAAAATTTTTTTGAGTGATCACAGGATTTCGTTATTTTTGCTGTAGCTATTATAGTTAACGAGAAAATCGACTTTAAAGTTTTTCACAAAAAAAATTCAAAAAAAAATTTTTTTTGAGTGATCACAGGATTTCGTTATTTTTGCTGTAGCTATTATAGTTAACGAGAAAATCGACTTTAAAGTTTTTCACAAAAAAATTTCAAAAAAAATTTTTTTTGAGTGATCACAGGATTTCGTTATTTTTGCTGTAGCTATTATAGTTAACGAGAAAATCGACTTTAAAGTTTTTCACAAAAAAATTTCAAAAAAAAATTTTTTTTGAGTGATCACAGGATTTCGTTATTTTTGCTGTAGCTATTATAGTTAACGAGAAAATCGACTTTAAAGTTTTTCACAAAAAAATTTCAAAAAATAAATTTTTTTGAGTGATCACAGGATTTCGTTATTTTTGCTGTAGCTATTATAGTTAACGAGAAAATCGACTTTAAAGTTTTTCACAAAAAAATTTGAAAAAAAAAAATTTTTTGAGTGATCACAGGATTTCGTTATTTTTGCTGTAGCTATTATAGTTAACGAGAAAATCGACTTTAAAGTTTTTCACAAAAAAATTTCAAAAAAAATTTTTTTTGAGTGATCACAGGATTTCGATATTTTTGCTGTAGCTATTATGGTTAACGAGAAAATCGACTTTAAAGTTTTTCATAAAATAATTTCAAAAAAAATTTTTTTTTTTTTTAATGATCACAGGATTTCGCTATTTTTGCTGTAGCTATTATAGTTAACGAGAAAATCGACTTTAAAGTTTTTCACAAAAAAATTTCAAAAAAAAATTTTTTTGAGTGATCACAGGATTTCGTTATTTTTGCTGTAGCTATTATAGTTAACGAGAAAATCGACTTTAAAGTTTTTCACAAAAAAATTTCAAAAAAAAAATTTTTTGAGTGATCACAGGATTTCGTTATTTTTGCTGTAGCTATTATAGTTAACGAGAAAATCGACTTTAAAGTTTTTCACAAAAAAATTTCAAAAAAAAATTTTTTTGAGTGATCACAGGATTTCGTTATTTTTGCTGTAGCTATTATGGTTAACGAGAAAATCGACTTTAAAGTTTTTCACAAAAAATTTAAAAAAAAAAAAATTTTTTTAATGATCACAGGATTTCGTTATTTTTGCTGTAGCTATTATAGTTAACGAGAAAATCGACTTTAAAGTTTTTCACAAAAAAATTTCAAAAAAAATTTTTTTTGAGTGATCACAGGATTTCGTTATTTTTGCTGTAGCTATTATAGTTAACGAGAAAATCGACTTTAAAGTTTTTCACAAAAAAATTTCAAACAAAAATTTTTTTTGAGTGATCACAGACAGGATTTCGTTATTTTTGCTGTAGCTATTATAGTTAACGAGAAAATCGACTTTAAAGTTTTTCACAAAAAAATTTGAAAAAAAAAAAATTTTTTGAGTGATCACAGGATTTCGTTAGTTTTGCTGTAGCTATTATAGTTAACGAGAAAATCGACTTTAAAGTTTTTCACAAAAAAATTTCAAAAAAAATTTTTTGGAGTGATCACAGGATTTCGTTATTTTTGCTGTAGCTATTATAGTTAACGAGAAAATCGACTTTAAAGTTTTTCACAAAAAAAATTTCAAAAAAAAAATTTTTTTTGAGTGATCACAGGATTTCGTTATTTTTGCTGTAGCTATTATAGTTAACGAGAAAATCGACTTTAAAGTTTTTCACAAAAAAATTTCAAAAAAAAATTTTTTTTGAGTGATCACAGGATTTCGTTATTTTTGCTGTAGCTATTATAGTTAACGAGAAAATCGACTTTAAAGTTTTTCACAAAAAAATTTCAAAAAAAAATTTTTTTGAGTGATCACAGGATTTCGTTATTTTTGCTGTAGCTATTATAGTTAACGAGAAAATCGACTTTAAAGTTTTTCACAAAAAAATTTGAAAAAAAAAAATTTTTTGAGTGATCACAGGATTTCGTTATTTTTGCTGTAGCTATTATAGTTAACGAGAAAATCGACTTTAAAGTTTTTCATAAAATAATTTCAAAAAAATTTTTTTTTTTTTTAATGATCACAGGATTTCGCTATTTTTGCTGTAGCTATTATAGTTAACGAGAAAATCGACTTTAAAGTTTTTCACAAAAAAATTTCAAAAAAAAATTTTTTTGAGTGATCACAGGATTTCGTTATTTTTGCTGTAGCTATTATAGTTAACGAGAAAATCGACTTTAAAGTTTTTCACAAAAAAATTTCAAAAAAAAATTTTTTTGAGTGATCACAGGATTTCGTTATTTTTGCTGTAGCTATTATAGTTAACGAGAAAATCGACTTTAAAGTTTTTCACAAAAAAATTTGAAAAAAAAAAATTTTTTTGAGTGATCACAGGATTTCGTTATTTTTGCTGTAGCTATTATAGTTAACGAGAAAATCGACTTTAAAGTTTTTCACAAAAAAATTTCAAACAAAAATTTTTTTTGAGTGATCACAGACAGGATTTCGTTATTTTTGCTGTAGCTATTATGGTTAACGAGAAAATCGACTTTAAAGTTTTTCACAAAAAATTTTCAAAAAAAAATTTTTTTTTTAATGATCACAGGATTTCGTTGTTTTTGCTGTAGCTATTATAGTTAACGAGAAAATCGACTTTAAAGTTTTTCACAAAAAATTTTCAAAAAAAAAAATTTTTTTTAATGATCACAGGATTTCGTTGTTTTTGCTGTAGCTATTATAGTTAACGAGAAAATCGACTTTAAAGTTTTTCACAAAAAAATTTCAAAAAAAAATTTTTTTGAGTGATCACAGGATTTCGTTATTTTTGCTGTAGCTATTATAGTTAACGAGAAAATCGACTTTAAAGTTTTTCACAAAAAAATTTCAAACAAAAATTTTTTTTGAGTGATCACAGACAGGATTTCGTTATTTTTGCTGTAGCTATTATGGTTAACGAGAAAATCGACTTTAAAGTTTTTCACAAAAAATTTTCAAAAAAAAAATTTTTTTTTAATGATCACAGGATTTCGTTGTTTTTGCTGTAGCTATTATAGTTAACGAGAAAATCGACTTTAAAGTTTTTCACAAAAAAATTTCAAAAAAAAAAAATTTTTTGAGTGATCACAGGATTTCGTTATTTTTGCTGTAGCTATTATAGTTAACGAGAAAATCGACTTTAAAGTTTTTCACAAAAAAATTTCAAAAAAAAAATTTTTTGAGTGATCACAGGATTTCGTTATTTTTGCTGTAGCTATTATAGTTAACGAGAAAATCGACTTTAAAGTTTTTCACAAAAAAATTTCAAAAAAAAATTTTTTTGAGTGATCACAGGATTTCGTTATTTTTGCTGTAGCTATTATGGTTAACGAGAAAATCGACTTTAAAGTTTTTCACAAAAAATTTAAAAAAAAAAAAATTTTTTTAATGATCACAGGATTTCGTTATTTTTGCTGTAGCTATTATAGTTAACGAGAAAATCGACTTTAAAGTTTTTTTATTATAGTTAACGAGAAAATCGACTTTAAAGTTTTTCACAAAAAAATTTGAAAAAAAAAAAATTTTTTGAGTGATCACAGGATTTCGTTATTTTTGCTGTAGCTATTATAGTTAACGAGAAAATCGACTTTAAAGTTTTTCACAAAAAAATTTCAAAAAAAATTTTTTTGAGTGATCACAGGATTTCGTTATTTTTGCTGTAGCTATTATAGTTAACGAGAAAATCGACTTTAAAGTTTTTCACAAAAAAAATTTAAAAAAAAAATTTTTTTTGAGTGATCACAGGATTTCGTTATTTTTGCTGTAGCTATTATAGTTAACGAGAAAATCGACTTTAAAGTTTTTCACAAAAAAATTTCAAAAAAAAATTTTTTTTGAGTGATCACAGGATTTCGTTATTTTTGCTGTAGCTATTATAGTTAACGAGAAAATCGACTTTAAAGTTTTTCACAAAAAAATTTAAAAAAAAAAAATTTTTTGAGTGATCACAGGATTTCGTTATTTTTGCTGTAGCTATTATAGTTAACGAGAAAATCGACTTTAAAGTTTTTCACAAAAAAATTTGAAAAAAAAAATTTTTTGAGTGATCACAGGATTTCGTTATTTTTGCTGTAGCTATTATAGTTAACGAGAAAATCGACTTTAAAGTTTTTCATAAAATAATTTAAAAAAAATTTTTTTTTTTTTAATGATCACAGGATTTCGCTATTTTTGATGTAGCTATTATAGTTAACGAGAAAATCGACTTTAAAGTTTTTCACAAAAAAATTTCAAAAAAAAATTTTTTTGAGTGATCACAGGATTTCGTTATTTTTGCTGTAGCTATTATAGTTAACGAGAAAATCGACTTTAAAGTTTTTCACAAAAAAATTTCGAAAAAAAATTTCAAAAAAAAATTTTTTTGAGTGATCACAGGATTTCGTTATTTTTGCTGTAGCTATTATAGTTAACGAGAAAATCGACTTTAAAGTTTTTCACAAAAAAATTTCAAAAAAAAAATTTTTTTGAGTGATCACAGGATTTCGTTATTTTTGCTGTAGCTATTATAGTTAACGAGAAAATCGACTTTAAAGTTTTTCACAAAAAAATTTCAAAAAAAAATTTTTTTGAGTGATCACAGGATTTCGTTATTTTTGCTGTAGCTATTATAGTTAACGAGAAAATCGACTTTAAAGTTTTTCACAAAAAAATTTGAAAAAAAAAAAATTTTTTGAGTGATCACAGGATTTCGTTATTTTTGCTGTAGCTATTATAGTTAACGAGAAAATCGACTTTAAAGTTTTTCACAAAAAAATTTCAAACAAAAATTTTTTTTGAGTGATCACAGACAGGATTTCGTTATTTTTGCTGTAGCTATTATAGTTAACGAGAAAATCGACTTTAAAGTTTTTCACAAAAAAATTTCAAAAAAAAAATTTTTTGAGTGATCACAGGATTTCGTTATTTTTGCTGTAGCTATTATAGTTAACGAGAAAATCGACTTTAAAGTTTTTCACAAAAAAATTTCAAAAAAAAAAATTTTTTTTGAGTGATCACAGGATTTCGTTATTTTTGCTGTAGCTATTATGGTTAACGAGAAAATCGACTTTAAAGTTTTTCACAAAAAATTTTCAAAAAAAAAATTTTTTTTTAATGATCACAGGATTTCGTTGTTTTTGCTGTAGCTATTATAGTTAACGAGAAAATCGACTTTAAAGTTTTTCACAAAAAAATTTCAAAAAAAAATTTTTTTGAGTGATCACAGGATTTCGTTATTTTTGCTGTAGCTATTATAGTTAACGAGAAAATCGACTTTAAAGTTTTTCACAAAAAAATTTCAAAAAAAAAATTTTTTTGAGTGATCACAGGATTTCGTTATTTTTGCTGTAGCTATTATGGTTAACGAGAAAATCGACTTTAAAGTTTTTCACAAAAAAATTTCAAAAAAAAAAAATTTTTGAGTGATCACAGGATTTCGTTATTTTTGCTGTAGCTATTATGGTTAACGAGAAAATCGACTTTAAAGTTTTTCACAAAAAATTTTCAAAAAAAAAATTTTTTTTAATGATCACAGGATTTCGTTATTTTTGCTGTAGCTATTATAGTTAACGAGAAAATCGACTTTAAGGTTTTTCACAAAAAAATTTCAAAAAAAAATTTTTTTGAGTGATCACAGGATTTCGTTATTTTTGCTGTAGCTATTATAGTTAACGAGAAAATCGACTTTAAAGTTTTTCACAAATTAATTTAAAAAAAAAAAATTTTTGAGTGATCACAGGATTTCGTTATTTTTGCTGTAGCTATTATAGTTAACGAGAAAATCGACTTTAAAGTTTTTCACAAAAAAATTTCAAAAAAAAATTTTTTTGAGTGATCACAGGATTTCGTTATTTTTGCTGTAGCTATTATAGTTAACGAGAAAATCGACTTTAAAGTTTTTCACAAAAAAATTTCAAAAAAAAATTTTTTTGAGTGATCACAGGATTTCGTTATTTTTGCTGTAGCTATTATAGTTAACGAGAAAATCGACTTTAAAGTTTTTCACAAAAAAATTTCAAAAAAAAAAATTTTTTTTGAGTGATCACAGACAGGATTTCGTTATTTTTGCTGTAGCTATTATAGTTAACGAGAAAATCGACTTTAAAGTTTTTCACAAAAAAATTTGAAAAAAAAAAATTTTTTGAGTGATCACAGGATTTCGTTATTTTTGCTGTAGCTATTATAGTTAACGAGAAAATCGACTTTAAAGTTTTTCACAAAAAAATTTCAAAAAAAAAATTTTTTTTTGAGTGATCACAGGATTTCGTTATTTTTGCTGTAGCTATTATAGTTAACGAGAAAATCGACTTTAAAGTTTTTCACAAAAAAATTACAAAAAAAAAATTTTTTTGAGTGATCACAGGATTTCGTTATTTTTGCTGTAGCTATTATAGTTAACGAGAAAATCGACTTTAAAGTTTTTCACAAAAAAATTTCAAAAAAAAATTTTTTTGAGTGATCACAGGATTTCGTTATTTTTGCTGTAGCTATTATAGTTAACGAGAAAATCGACTTTAAAGTTTTTCACAAAAAAATTTCAAAAAAAAAATTTTTTTGAGTGATCACAGGATTTCGTTATTTTTGCTGTAGCTATTATAGTTAACGAGAAAATCGACTTTAAAGTTTTTCACAAAAAAATTTCAAAAAAAAAAGTTTTTTTTGAGTGATCACAGGATTTCGTTATTTTTGCTGTAGCTATTATGGTTAACGAGAAAATCGACTTTAAAGTTTTTCACAAAAAATTTTCAAAAAAAAAATTTTTTTTAATGATCACAGGATTTCGTTATTTTTGCTGTAGCTATTATAGTTAACGAGAAAATCGACTTTAAAGTTTTTCACAAAAAAATTTCAAAAAAAAAATTTTTTTGAGTGATCACAGGATTTCGTTATTTTTGCTGTAGCTATTATAGTTAACGAGAAAATCGACTTTAAAGTTTTTCACAAAAAAATTTCAAAAAAAAAAATTTTTTTGAGTGATCACAGGATTTCGTTATTTTTGCTGTAGCTATTATAGTTAACGAGAAAATCGACTTTAAAGTTTTTCACAAAAAAATTTCAAAAAAAAAAATTTTTTTGAGTGATCACAGGATTTCGTTATTTTTGCTGTAGCTATTATGGTTAACGAGAAAATCGACTTTAAAGTTTTTCACAAAAAATTTTCAAAAAAAAAATTTTTTTTAATGATCACAGGATTTCGTTATTTTTGCTGTAGCTATTATAGTTAACGAGAAAATCGACTTTAAAGTTTTTCACAAAAAAATTTCAAAAAAAAAATTTTTTTGAGTGATCACAGGATTTCGTTATTTTTGCTGTAGCTATTATAGTTAACGAGAAAATCGACTTTAAAGTTTTTCACAAATTAATTTCAAAAAAAAATTTTTTGAGTGATCACAGGATTTCGTTATTTTTGCTGTAGCTATTATAGTTAACGAGAAAATCGACTTTAAAGTTTTTCACAAAAAAATTTCAAAAAAAAATTTTTTTGAGTGATCACAGGATTTCGTTATTTTTGCTGTAGCTATTATAGTTAACGAGAAAATCGACTTTAAAGTTTTTCACAAAAAAATTTCAAAAAAAAATTTTTTTGAGTGATCACAGGATTTCGTTATTTTTGCTGTAGCTATTATAGTTAACGAGAAAATCGACTTTAAAGTTTTTCACAAAAAAATTTCAAAAAAAAAAGTTTTTTTTGAGTGATCACAGGATTTCGTTATTTTTGCTGTAGCTATTATAGTTAACGAGAAAATCGACTTTAAAGTTTTTCACAAAAAAATTTCAAACAAAAATTTTTTTTGAGTGATCACAGACAGGATTTCGTTATTTTTGCTGTAGCTATTATAGTTAACGAGAAAATCGACTTTAAAGTTTTTCACAAAAAAATTTCAAAAAAAAATTTTTTTGAGTGATCACAGGATTTCGTTATTTTTGCTGTAGCTATTATAGTTAACGAGAAAATCGACTTTAAAGTTTTTCACAAAAAAATTTCAAAAAAAAATTTTTTTGAGTGATCACAGGATTTCGTTATTTTTGCTGTAGCTATTATAGTTAACGAGAAAATCGACTTTAAAGTTTTTCACAAAAAAATTTCAAAAAAAAATTTTTTTGAGTGATCACAGGATTTCGTTATTTTTGCTGTAGCTATTATAGTTAACGAGAAAATCGACTTTAAAGTTTTTCACAAAAAAATTTCAAAAAAAAAAGTTTTTTTTGAGTGATCACAGGATTTCGTTATTTTTGCTGTAGCTATTATAGTTAACGAGAAAATCGACTTTAAAGTTTTTCACAAAAAAATTTCAAACAAAAATTTTTTTTGAGTGATCACAGACAGGATTTCGTTATTTTTGCTGTAGCTATTATAGTTAACGAGAAAATCGACTTTAAAGTTTTTCACAAAAAAATTTCAAAAAAAAAGTTTTTTTTGAGTGATCACAGGATTTCGTTATTTTTGCTGTAGCTATTATAGTTAACGAGAAAATCGACTTTAAAGTTTTTCACAAAAAAATTTCAAACAAAAATTTTTTTTGAGTGATCACAGACAGGATTTCGTTATTTTTGCTGTAGCTATTATAGTTAACGGGAAAATCGACTTTAAAGTTTTTCACAAAAAATTTTCAAAAAAAAAATTTTTTTTAATGATCACAGGATTTCGTTATTTTTGCTGTTGCTATTATAGTTAACGAGAAAATCGACTTTAAAGTTTTTCACAAAAAAATTTCAAAAAAAAATTTTTTTGAGTGATCAGAGGATTTCGTTATTTTTGCTGTAGCTATTATAGTTAACGAGAAAATCGACTTTAAAGTTTTTCACAAAAAAATTTCAAACAAAAATTTTTTTTGAGTGATCACAGACAGGATTTCGTTATTTTTGCTGTAGCTATTATAGTTAACGAGAAAATCGACTTTAAAGTTTTTCACAAAAAAATTTCAAAAAAAAATTTTTTTGAGTGATCACAGGATTTCGTTATTTTTGCTGCAGCTATTATAGTTAACGAGAAAATCGACTTTAAAGTTTTTCACAAAAAAATTTCAAAAAAAAATTTTTTTTGAGTGATCACAGGATTTCGTTATTTTTGCTGTAGCTATTATAGTTAACGAGAAAATCGACTTTAAAGTTTTTCACAAAAAAATTTCAAAAAAAAATTTTTTTTGAGTGATCACAGGATTTCGTTATTTTTGCTGTAGCTATTATAGTTAACGAGAAAATCGACTTTAAAGTTTTTCACAAAAAAATTTGAAAAAAAAAATTTTTTTGAGCGATCACAGGATTTCGTTATTTTTGCTGTAGCTATTATAGTTAACGAGAAAATCGACTTTAAAGTTTTTCACAAAAAAATTTCAAAAAAAAATTTTTTTGAGTGATCACAGGATTTCGTTATTTTTGCTGTAGCTATTATAGTTAACGAGAAAATCGACTTTAAAGTTTTTCACAAAAAAATTTCAAAAAAAAATTTTTTTGAGTGATCACAGGATTTCGTTATTTTTGCTGTAGCTATTATAGTTAACGAGAAAATCGACTTTAAAGTTTTTCATAAAATAATTTCAAAAAAATTTTTTTTTTTTTTAATGATCACAGGATTTCGCTATTTTTGCTGTAGCTATTATAGTTAACGAGAAAATCGACTTTAAAGTTTTTCACAAAAAAATTTCAAAAAAAAATTTTTTTGAGTGATCACAGGATTTCGTTATTTTTGCTGTAGCTATTATAGTTAACGAGAAAATCGACTTTAAAGTTTTTCACAAAAAAATTTCAAAAAAAAATTTTTTTGAGTGATCACAGGATTTCGTTATTTTTGCTGTAGCTATTATAGTTAACGAGAAAATCGACTTTAAAGTTTTTCATAAAATAATTTCAAAAAATTTTTTTTTTTTTTTAATGATCACAGGATTTCGCTATTTTTGCTGTAGCTATTATAGTTAACGAGAAAATCGACTTTAAAGTTTTTCACAAAAAAATTTCAAAAAAAAAATTTTTTGAGTGATCACAGGATTTCGTTATTTTTGCTGTAGCTATTATAGTTAACGAGAAAATCGACTTTAAAGTTTTTCACAAAAAAATTTCAAAAAAAAATTTTTTTGAGTGATCACAGGATTTCGTTATTTTTGCTGTAGCTATTATAGTTAACGAGAAAATCGACTTTAAAGTTTTTCATAAAATAATTTCAAAAAAATTTTTTTTTTTTTAATGATCACAGGATTTCGCTATTTTTGCTGTAGCTATTATAGTTAACGAGAAAATCGACTTTAAAGTTTTTCACAAAAAAATTTCAAAAAAAAATTTTTTTGAGTGATCACAGGATTTCGTTATTTTTGCTGTAGCTATTATAGTTAACGAGAAAATCGACTTTAAAGTTTTTCACAAAAAAATTTCAAAAAAAAAAATTTTTTGAGTGATCACAGGATTTCGTTATTTTTGCTGTAGCTATTATAGTTAACGAGAAAATCGACTTTAAAGTTTTTTACAAAAAAATTTCAAAAAAAAATTTTTTTGAGTGATCACAGGATTTCGTTATTTTTGCTGTAGCTATTATAGTTAACGAGAAAATCGACTTTAAAGTTTTTCACAAAAAAATTTCAAAAAAAAATTTTTTTGAGTGATCACAGGATTTCGTTATTTTTGCTGTAGCTATTATGGTTAACGAGAAAATCGACTTTAAAGTTTTTCACAAAAAAATTTCAAAAAAAAATTTTTTTGAGTGATCACAGGATTTCGTTATTTTTGCTGTAGCTATTATGGTTAACGAGAAAATCGACTTTAAAGTTTTTCACAAAAAATTTTTTTTAATGATCACAGGATTTCGTTATTTTTGCTGTAGCTATTATAGTTAACGAGAAAATCGACTTTAAAGTTTTTCACAAAAAAATTTCAAAAAAAAATTTTTTTGAGTGATCACAGGATTTCGTTATTTTTGCTGTAGCTATTATAGTTAACGAGAAAATCGACTTTAAAGTTTTTCACAAAAAAATTTCAAAAAAAAAATTTTTTTTTGAGTGATCACAGGATTTCGTTATTTTTGCTGTAGCTATTATGGTTAACGAGAAAATCGACTTTAAAGTTTTTCACAAAAAATTTTTTTTAATGATCACAGGATTTCGTTATTTTTGCTGTAGCTATTATAGTTAACGAGAAAATCGACTTTAAAGTTTTTCACAAAAAAATTTCAAACAAAAATTTTTTTTGAGTGATCACAGACAGGATTTCGTTATTTTTGCTGTAGCTATTATAGTTAACGTGAAAATCGACTTTAAAGTTTTTCACAAAAAAATTTGAAAAAAAAAAATTTTTTGATAGATCACAGGATTTCGTTATTTTTGCTGTAGCTATTATAGTTAACGAGAAAATCGACTTTAAAGTTTTTCACAAAAAAATTTCAAAAAAAAATTTTTTTGAGTGATCACAGGATTTCGTTATTTTTGCTGTAGCTATTATAGTTAACGAGAAAATCGACTTTAAAGTTTTTCACAAAAAATTTAAAAAAAAAAAATTTTTAATGATCACAGGATTTCGTTATTTTTGCTGTAGCTATTATAGTTAACGAGAAAATCGACTTTAAAGTTTTTCACAAAAAAATTTCAAAAAAAAAATTTTTTTGAGTGATCACAGGATTTCGTTATTTTTGCTGTAGCTATTATAGTTAACGAGAAAATCGACTTTAAAGTTTTTCACAAAAAAATTTCAAAAAAAAAATTTTTTTTTGAGTGATCACAGGATTTCGTTATTTTTGCTGTAGCTATTATGGTTAACGAGAAAATCGACTTTAAAGTTTTTCACAAAAAATTTTCAAAAAAAAAAATTTTTTTTTAATGATCACAGGATTTCGTTGTTTTTGCTGTAGCTATTATAGTTAACGAGAAAATCGACTTTAAAGTTTTTCACAAAAAAATTTCAAAAAAAAATTTTTTTGAGTGATCACAGGATTTCGTTATTTTTGCTGTTGCTATTATAGTTAACGAGAAAATCGACTTTAAAGTTTTTCACAAAAAAATTTCAAACAAAAATTTTTTTTGAGTGATCGCAGACAGGATTTCGTTATTTTTGCTGTAGCTATTATAGTTAACGAGAAAATCGACTTTAAAGTTTTTCACAAAAAAATTTGAAAAAAAAAAATTTTTTTGAGTGATCACAGGATTTCGTTATTTTTGCTGTAGCTATTATAGTTAACGAGAAAATCGACTTTAAAGTTTTTCACAAAAAAATTTCAAAAAAAATTTTTTTTGGGTGATCACAGGATTTCGTTATTTTTGCTGTAGCTATTATAGTTAACGAGAAAATCGACTTTAAAGTTTTTCACAAAAAAATTTCAAACAAAAATTTTTTTTGAGTGATCACAGACAGGATTTCGTTATTTTTGCTGTAGCTATTATAGTTAACGAGAAAGTCGACTTTAAAGTTTTTCACAAAAAAATTTGAAAAAAAAAAATTTTTTTGAGTGATCACAGGATTTCGTTATTTTTGCTGTAGCTATTATAGTTAACGAGAAAATCGACTTTAAAGTTTTTCACAAAAAAATTTCAAAAAAAATTTTTTTTGGGTGATCACAGGATTTCGTTATTTTTGCTGTAGCTATTATAGTTAACGAGAAAATCGACTTTAAAGTTTTTCACAAAAAAATTTCAAACAAAAATTTTTTTTGAGTGATCACAGACAGGATTTCGTTATTTTTGCTGTAGCTATTATAGTTAACGAGAAAATCGACTTTAAAGTTTTTCACAAAAAAATTTCAAAAAAAAATTTTTTTGAGTGATCACAGGATTTCGTTATTTTTGCTGTAGCTATTATAGTTAACGAGAAAATCGACTTTAAAGTTTTTCATAAAAAAATTTCAAAAAAAATTTTTTTTTTTTAATGATCACAGGATTTCGCTATTTTTGCTGTAGCTATTATAGTTAACGAGAAAATCGACTTTAAAGTTTTTCACAAAAAAATTTCAAAAAAAAATTTTTTTTGAGTGATCACAGGATTTCGTTATTTTTGCTGTAGCTATTATAGTTAACGAGAAAATCGACTTTAAAGTTTTTCACAAAAAATTTTCAAAAAAAAAATTTTTTTTAATGATCACAGGATTTCGCTATTTTTGCTGTAGCTATTATAGTTAACGAGAAAATCGACTTTAAAGTTTTTCACAAAAAAATTTCAAAAAAAAATTTTTTTGAGTGATCACAGGATTTCGTTATTTTTGCTGTAGCTATTATAGTTAACGAGAAAATCGACTTTAAAGTTTTTCACAAAAAATTTTCAAAAAAAAAAATTTTTTTTAATGATCACAGGATTTCGTTATTTTTGCTGTAGCTATTATAGTTAACGAGAAAATCGACTTTAAAGTTTTTCACAAAAAAATTTCAAAAAAAAATTTTTTTTGAGTGATCACAGGATTTCGTTATTTTTGCTGTAGCTATTATAGTTAACGAGAAAATCGACTTTAAAGTTTTTCACAAAAAAATTTCAAAAAAAAAAATTTTTTTTAATGATCACAGGATTTCGTTATTTTTGCTGTAGCTATTATAGTTAACGAGAAAATCGACTTTAAAGTTTTTCACAAAAAAATTTGAAAAAAAAATTTTTTTTGAGTGATCACAGGATTTCGTTATTTTTGCTGTAGCTATTATAGTTAACGAGAAAATCGACTTTAAAGTTTTTCACAAAAAAATTTCAAAAAAAAAATTTTTTTTTGAGTGATCACAGGATTTCGTTATTTTTGCTGTAGCTATTATGGTTAACGAGAAAATCGACTTTAAAGTTTTTCACAAAAAATTTTTTTTAATGATCACAGGATTTCGTTATTTTTGCTGTAGCTATTATAGTTAACGAGAAAATCGACTTTAAAGTTTTTCACAAAAAAATTTCAAACAAAAATTTTTTTTGAGTGATCACAGACAGGATTTCGTTATTTTTGCTGTAGCTATTATAGTTAACGTGAAAATCGACTTTAAAGTTTTTCACAAAAAAATTTGAAAAAAAAAAATTTTTTGATAGATCACAGGATTTCGTTATTTTTGCTGTAGCTATTATAGTTAACGAGAAAATCGACTTTAAAGTTTTTCACAAAAAAATTTCAAAAAAAAATTTTTTTGAGTGATCACAGGATTTCGTTATTTTTGCTGTAGCTATTATAGTTAACGAGAAAATCGACTTTAAAGTTTTTCACAAAAAAATTTCAAAAAAAAAATTTTTTTTTGAGTGATCACAGGATTTCGTTATTTTTGCTGTAGCTATTATGGTTAACGAGAAAATCGACTTTAAAGTTTTTCACAAAAAATTTTTTTTAATGATCACAGGATTTGGTTATTTTTGCTGTAGCTATTATAGTTAACGAGAAAATCGACTTTAAAGTTTTTCACAAAAAAATTTCAAAAAAAAATTTTTTTGAGTGATCACAGGATTTCGTTATTTTTGCTGTAGCTATTATAGTTAACGAGAAAATCGACTTTAAAGTTTTTCACAAAAAAATTTCAAAAAAAAAATTTTTTTTTGAGTGATCACAGGATTTCGTTATTTTTGCTGTAGCTATTATGGTTAACGAGAAAATCGACTTTAAAGTTTTTCACAAAAAATTTTTTTTAATGATCACAGGATTTCGTTATTTTTGCTGTAGCTATTATAGTTAACGAGAAAATCGACTTTAAAGTTTTTCACAAAAAAATTTCAAACAAAAATTTTTTTTGAGTGATCACAGACAGGATTTCGTTATTTTTGCTGTAGCTATTATAGTTAACGTGAAAATCGACTTTAAAGTTTTTCACAAAAAAATTTGAAAAAAAAAAATTTTTTGATAGATCACAGGATTTCGTTATTTTTGCTGTAGCTATTATAGTTAACGAGAAAATCGACTTTAAAGTTTTTCACAAAAAAATTTCAAAAAAAAATTTTTTTGAGTGATCACAGGATTTCGTTATTTTTGCTGTAGCTATTATAGTTAACGAGAAAATCGACTTTAAAGTTTTTCACAAAAAATTTAAAAAAAAAAAATTTTTAATGATCACAGGATTTCGTTATTTTTGCTGTAGCTATTATAGTTAACGAGAAAATCGACTTTAAAGTTTTTCACAAAAAAATTTCAAAAAAAAAATTTTTTTGAGTGATCACAGGATTTCGTTATTTTTGCTGTAGCTATTATAGTTAACGAGAAAATCGACTTTAAAGTTTTTCACAAAAAAATTTCAAAAAAAAAATTTTTTTTTGAGTGATCACAGGATTTCGTTATTTTTGCTGTAGCTATTATGGTTAACGAGAAAATCGACTTTAAAGTTTTTCACAAAAAATTTTCAAAAAAAAAAATTTTTTTTTAATGATCACAGGATTTCGTTGTTTTTGCTGTAGCTATTATAGTTAACGAGAAAATCGACTTTAAAGTTTTTCACAAAAAAATTTCAAAAAAAAATTTTTTTGAGTGATCACAGGATTTCGTTATTTTTGCTGTAGCTATTATAGTTAACGAGAAAATCGACTTTAAAGTTTTTCACAAAAAAATTTCAAAAAAAATTTTTTTTGGGTGATCACAGGATTTCGTTATTTTTGCTGTAGCTATTATAGTTAACGAGAAAATCGACTTTAAAGTTTTTCACAAAAAAATTTCAAACAAAAATTTTTTTTGAGTGATCACAGACAGGATTTCGTTATTTTTGCTGTAGCTATTATAGTTAACGAGAAAATCGACTTTAAAGTTTTTCACAAAAAAATTTCAAAAAAAAATTTTTTTGAGTGATCACAGGATTTCGTTATTTTTGCTGTAGCTATTATAGTTAACGAGAAAATCGACTTTAAAGTTTTTCATAAAAAAATTTCAAAAAAAATTTTTTTTTTTTAATGATCACAGGATTTCGCTATTTTTGCTGTAGCTATTATAGTTAACGAGAAAATCGACTTTAAAGTTTTTCACAAAAAAATTTCAAAAAAAAATTTTTTTTGAGTGATCACAGGATTTCGTTATTTTTGCTGTAGCTATTATAGTTAACGAGAAAATCGACTTTAAAGTTTTTCACAAAAAATTTTCAAAAAAAAAATTTTTTTTAATGATCACAGGATTTCGCTATTTTTGCTGTAGCTATTATAGTTAACGAGAAAATCGACTTTAAAGTTTTTCACAAAAAAATTTCAAAAAAAAATTTTTTTGAGTGATCACAGGATTTCGTTATTTTTGCTGTAGCTATTATAGTTAACGAGAAAATCGACTTTAAAGTTTTTCACAAAAAATTTTCAAAAAAAAAAATTTTTTTTAATGATCACAGGATTTCGTTATTTTTGCTGTAGCTATTATAGTTAACGAGAAAATCGACTTTAAAGTTTTTCACAAAAAAATTTCAAAAAAAAATTTTTTTTGAGTGATCACAGGATTTCGTTATTTTTGCTGTAGCTATTATAGTTAACGAGAAAATCGACTTTAAAGTTTTTCACAAAAAAATTTCAAAAAAAAAAATTTTTTTTAATGATCACAGGATTTCGTTATTTTTGCTGTAGCTATTATAGTTAACGAGAAAATCGACTTTAAAGTTTTTCACAAAAAAATTTGAAAAAAAAATTTTTTTTGAGTGATCACAGGATTTCGTTATTTTTGCTGTAGCTATTATAGTTAACGAGAAAATCGACTTTAAAGTTTTTCACAAAAAAATTTCAAAAAAAAATTTTTTTGAGTGATCACAGGATTTCGTTATTTTTGCTGTAGCTATTATAGTTAACGAGAAAATCGACTTTAAAGTTTTTCACAAAAAAATTTCAAAAAAAAATTTTTTTGAGTGATCACAGGATTTCGTTATTTTTGCTGTAGCTATTATAGTTAACGAGAAAATCGACTTTAAAGTTTTTCACAAAAAAATTTCAAAAAAAAAATTTTTTTTTGAGTGATCACAGGATTTCGTTATTTTTGCTGTAGCTATTATGGTTAACGAGAAAATCGACTTTAAAGTTTTTCACAAAAAATTTTTTTTAATGATCACAGGATTTCGTTATTTTTGCTGTAGCTATTATAGTTAACGAGAAAATCGACTTTAAAGTTTTTCACAAAAAAATTTCAAAAAAAAATTTTTTTGAGTGATCACAGGATTTCGTTATTTTTGCTGTAGCTATTATAGTTAACGAGAAAATCGACTTTAAAGTTTTTCACAAAAAAATTTCAAAAAAAAAATTTTTTTTTGAGTGATCACAGGATTTCGTTATTTTTGCTGTAGCTATTATGGTTAACGAGAAAATCGACTTTAAAGTTTTTCACAAAAAATTTTTTTTAATGATCACAGGATTTCGTTATTTTTGCTGTAGCTATTATAGTTAACGAGAAAATCGACTTTAAAGTTTTTCACAAAAAAATTTCAAACAAAAATTTTTTTTGAGTGATCACAGACAGGATTTCGTTATTTTTGCTGTAGCTATTATAGTTAACGTGAAAATCGACTTTAAAGTTTTTCACAAAAAAATTTGAAAAAAAAAAATTTTTTGATAGATCACAGGATTTCGTTATTTTTGCTGTAGCTATTATAGTTAACGAGAAAATCGACTTTAAAGTTTTTCACAAAAAAATTTCAAAAAAAAATTTTTTTGAGTGATCACAGGATTTCGTTATTTTTGCTGTAGCTATTATAGTTAACGAGAAAATCGACTTTAAAGTTTTTCACAAAAAATTTAAAAAAAAAAAATTTTTAATGATCACAGGATTTCGTTATTTTTGCTGTAGCTATTATAGTTAACGAGAAAATCGACTTTAAAGTTTTTCACAAAAAAATTTCAAAAAAAAAATTTTTTTGAGTGATCACAGGATTTCGTTATTTTTGCTGTAGCTATTATAGTTAACGAGAAAATCGACTTTAAAGTTTTTCACAAAAAAATTTCAAAAAAAAAATTTTTTTTTGAGTGATCACAGGATTTCGTTATTTTTGCTGTAGCTATTATGGTTAACGAGAAAATCGACTTTAAAGTTTTTCACAAAAAATTTTCAAAAAAAAAAATTTTTTTTTAATGATCACAGGATTTCGTTGTTTTTGCTGTAGCTATTATAGTTAACGAGAAAATCGACTTTAAAGTTTTTCACAAAAAAATTTCAAAAAAAAATTTTTTTGAGTGATCACAGGATTTCGTTATTTTTGCTGTTGCTATTATAGTTAACGAGAAAATCGACTTTAAAGTTTTTCACAAAAAAATTTCAAACAAAAATTTTTTTTGAGTGATCGCAGACAGGATTTCGTTATTTTTGCTGTAGCTATTATAGTTAACGAGAAAATCGACTTTAAAGTTTTTCACAAAAAAATTTGAAAAAAAAAAATTTTTTTGAGTGATCACAGGATTTCGTTATTTTTGCTGTAGCTATTATAGTTAACGAGAAAATCGACTTTAAAGTTTTTCACAAAAAAATTTCAAAAAAAATTTTTTTTGGGTGATCACAGGATTTCGTTATTTTTGCTGTAGCTATTATAGTTAACGAGAAAATCGACTTTAAAGTTTTTCACAAAAAAATTTCAAACAAAAATTTTTTTTGAGTGATCACAGACAGGATTTCGTTATTTTTGCTGTAGCTATTATAGTTAACGAGAAAGTCGACTTTAAAGTTTTTCACAAAAAAATTTGAAAAAAAAAAATTTTTTTGAGTGATCACAGGATTTCGTTATTTTTGCTGTAGCTATTATAGTTAACGAGAAAATCGACTTTAAAGTTTTTCACAAAAAAATTTCAAAAAAAATTTTTTTTGGGTGATCACAGGATTTCGTTATTTTTGCTGTAGCTATTATAGTTAACGAGAAAATCGACTTTAAAGTTTTTCACAAAAAAATTTCAAACAAAAATTTTTTTTGAGTGATCACAGACAGGATTTCGTTATTTTTGCTGTAGCTATTATAGTTAACGAGAAAATCGACTTTAAAGTTTTTCACAAAAAAATTTCAAAAAAAAATTTTTTTGAGTGATCACAGGATTTCGTTATTTTTGCTGTAGCTATTATAGTTAACGAGAAAATCGACTTTAAAGTTTTTCATAAAAAAATTTCAAAAAAAATTTTTTTTTTTTAATGATCACAGGATTTCGCTATTTTTGCTGTAGCTATTATAGTTAACGAGAAAATCGACTTTAAAGTTTTTCACAAAAAAATTTCAAAAAAAAATTTTTTTTGAGTGATCACAGGATTTCGTTATTTTTGCTGTAGCTATTATAGTTAACGAGAAAATCGACTTTAAAGTTTTTCACAAAAAATTTTCAAAAAAAAAATTTTTTTTAATGATCACAGGATTTCGCTATTTTTGCTGTAGCTATTATAGTTAACGAGAAAATCGACTTTAAAGTTTTTCACAAAAAAATTTCAAAAAAAAATTTTTTTGAGTGATCACAGGATTTCGTTATTTTTGCTGTAGCTATTATAGTTAACGAGAAAATCGACTTTAAAGTTTTTCACAAAAAATTTTCAAAAAAAAAAATTTTTTTTAATGATCACAGGATTTCGTTATTTTTGCTGTAGCTATTATAGTTAACGAGAAAATCGACTTTAAAGTTTTTCACAAAAAAATTTCAAAAAAAAATTTTTTTTGAGTGATCACAGGATTTCGTTATTTTTGCTGTAGCTATTATAGTTAACGAGAAAATCGACTTTAAAGTTTTTCACAAAAAAATTTCAAAAAAAAAAATTTTTTTTAATGATCACAGGATTTCGTTATTTTTGCTGTAGCTATTATAGTTAACGAGAAAATCGACTTTAAAGTTTTTCACAAAAAAATTTGAAAAAAAAATTTTTTTTGAGTGATCACAGGATTTCGTTATTTTTGCTGTAGCTATTATAGTTAACGAGAAAATCGACTTTAAAGTTTTTCACAAAAAAATTTCAAAAAAAAAAATTTTTTTTAATGATCACAGGATTTCGTTATTTTTGCTGTAGCTATTATAGTTAACGAGAAAATCGACTTTAAAGTTTTTCACAAAAAAATTTCAAAAAAAAAAATTTTTTTTAATGATCACAGGATTTCGTTATTTTTGCTGTAGCTATTATAGTTAACGAGAAAATCGACTTTAAAGTTTTTCACAAAAAAATTTGAAAAAAAAAATTTTTTTGAGTGATCACAGGATTTCGTTATTTTTGCTGTAGCTATTATAGTTAACGAGAAAATCGACTTTAAAGTTTTTCACAAAAAATTTTCAAAAAAAAAAAATTTTTTTAATGATCACAGGATTTCGTTATTTTTGCTGTAGCTATTATAGTTAACGAGAAAATCGACTTTAAAGTTTTTCACAAAAAAATTTCAAAAAAAATTTTTTTTGGGTGATCACAGGATTTCGTTATTTTTGCTGTAGCTATTATAGTTAACGAGAAAATCGACTTTAAAGTTTTTCACAAAAAAATTTCAAACAAAAATTTTTTTTGAGTGATCACAGACAGGATTTCGTTATTTTTGCTGTAGCTATTATAGTTAACGAGAAAATCGACTTTAAAGTTTTTCACAAAAAAATTTCAAAAAAAAATTTTTTTGAGTGATCACAGGATTTCGTTATTTTTGCTGTAGCTATTATAGTTAACGAGAAAATCGACTTTAAAGTTTTTCATAAAAAAATTTCAAAAAAAAATTTTTTTGAGTGATCACAGGATTTCGTTATTTTTGCTGTAGCTATTATAGTTAACGAGAAAATCGACTTTAAAGTTTTTCATAAAAAAATTTCAAAAAAAATTTTTTTTTTTTAATGATCACAGGATTTCGCTATTTTTGCTGTAGCTATTATAGTTAACGAGAAAATCGACTTTAAAGTTTTTCACAAAAAAATTTCAAAAAAAAATTTTTTTTGAGTGATCACAGGATTTCGTTATTTTTGCTGTAGCTATTATAGTTAACGAGAAAATCGACTTTAAAGTTTTTCACAAAAAAATTTCAAAAAAAAAAATTTTTTTTAATGATCACAGGATTTCGTTATTTTTGCTGTAGCTATTATAGTTAACGAGAAAATCGACTTTAAAGTTTTTCACAAAAAAATTTGAAAAAAAAAATTTTTTTGAGTGATCACAGGATTTCGTTATTTTTGCTGTAGCTATTATAGTTAACGAGAAAATCGACTTTAAAGTTTTTCACAAAAAAATTTCAAAAAAAAAAATTTTTTTTAATGATCACAGGATTTCGTTATTTTTGCTGTAGCTATTATAGTTAACGAGAAAATCGACTTTAAAGTTTTTCACAAAAAAATTTCAAAAAAAAAAATTTTTTTTAATGATCACAGGATTTCGTTATTTTTGCTGTAGCTATTATAGTTAACGAGAAAATCGACTTTAAAGTTTTTCACAAAAAAATTTAAAAAAAAAAATTTTTTTGAGTGATCACAGGATTTCGTTATTTTTGCTGTAGCTATTATAGTTAACGAGAAAATCGACTTTAAAGTTTTTCACAAAAAATTTTCAAAAAAAAAAATTTTTTTTAATGATCACAGGATTTCGTTATTTTTGCTGTAGCTATTATAGTTAACGAGAAAATCGACTTTAAAGTTTTTCACAAAAAAATTTCAAACAAAAATTTTTTTTGAGTGATCACAGACAGGATTTCGTTATTTTTGCTGTAGCTATTATAGTTAACGAGAAAATCGACTTTAAAGTTTTTCACAAAAAAATTTCAAAAAAAAATTTTTTTGAGTGATCACAGGATTTCGTTATTTTTGCTGTAGCTATTATAGTTAACGAGAAAATCGACTTTAAAGTTTTTCATAAAAAAATTTCAAAAAAAAATTTTTTTTTTTAATGATCACAGGATTTCGCTATTTTTGCTGTAGCTATTATAGTTAACGAGAAAATCGACTTTAAAGTTTTTCACAAAAAAATTTCAAAAAAAAATTTTTTTTGAGTGATCACAGGATTTCGTTATTTTTGCTGTAGCTATTATAGTTAACGAGAAAATCGACTTTAAAGTTTTTCACAAAAAATTTTAAAAAAAAAAATTTTTTTTAATGATCACAGGATTTCGCTATTTTTGCTGTAGCTATTATAGTTAACGAGAAAATCGACTTTAAAGTTTTTCACAAAAAAATTTCAAAAAAAAATTTTTTTGAGTGATCACAGGATTTCGTTATTTTTGCTGTAGCTATTATAGTTAACGAGAAAATCGACTTTAAAGTTTTTCACAAAAAATTTTCAAAAAAAAAAATTTTTTTTAATGATCACAGGATTTCGTTATTTTTGCTGTAGCTATTATAGTTAACGAGAAAATCGACTTTAAAGTTTTTCACAAAAAAATTTCAAAAAAAAATTTTTTTTGAGTGATCACAGGATTTCGTTATTTTTGCTGTAGCTATTATAGTTAACGAGAAAATCGACTTTAAAGTTTTTCACAAAAAAATTTCAAAAAAAAAAATTTTTTTTAATGATCACAGGATTTCGTTATTTTTGCTGTAGCTATTATAGTTAACGAGAAAATCGACTTTAAAGTTTTTCACAAAAAAATTTGAAAAAAAAAATTTTTTTGAGTGATCACAGGATTTCGTTATTTTTGCTGTAGCTATTATAGTTAACGAGAAAATCGACTTTAAAGTTTTTCACAAAAAATTTTCAAAAAAAAAATTTTTTTTAATGATCACAGGATTTCGTTATTTTTGCTGTAGCTATTATAGTTAACGAGAAAATCGACTTTAAAGTTTTTCACAAAAAATTTTCAAAAAAAAAAATTTTTTTTAATGATCACAGGATTTCGTTATTTTTGCTGTAGCTATTATAGTTAACGAGAAAATCGACTTTAAAGTTTTTCACAAAAAAATTTCAAAAAAAAAAATTTTTTTTAATGATCACAGGATTTCGTTATTTTTGCTGTAGCTATTATAGTTAACGAGAAAATCGACTTTAAAGTTTTTCACAAAAAAATTTCAAAAAAAAAAATTTTTTTTAATGATCACAGGATTTCGTTATTTTTGCTGTAGCTATTATAGTTAACGAGAAAATCGACTTTAAAGTTTTTCACAAAAAAATTTGAAAAAAAAAATTTTTTTGAGTGATCACAGGATTTCGTTATTTTTGCTGTAGCTATTATAGTTAACGAGAAAATCGACTTTAAAGTTTTTCACAAAAAATTTTCAAAAAAAAAAAATTTTTTTAATGATCACAGGATTTCGTTATTTTTGCTGTAGCTATTATAGTTAACGAGAAAATCGACTTTAAAGTTTTTCACAAAAAAATTTCAAAAAAAAAAATTTTTTTTAATGATCACAGGATTTCGTTATTTTTGCTGTAGCTATTATAGTTAACGAGAAAATCGACTTTAAAGTTTTTCACAAAAAAAATTTCAAAAAAAATTTTTTTGAGTGATAACAGGATTTCGTTATTTTTGCTGTAGCTATTATAGTTAACGAGAAAATCGACTTTAAAGTTTTTCACAAAAAAATTTCAAAAAAAAATTTTTCGTTATTTTTGCTGTAGCTATTATAGTTAACGAGAAAATCGACTTTAAAGTTTTTCACAAAAAAATTTCAAAAAAAATTTTTTTTTTTAATGATCACAGGATTTCGCTATTTTTGCTGTAGCTATTATAGTTAACGAGAAAATCGACTTTAAAGTTTTTCACAAAAAAATTTCAAAAAAAAATTTTTTTTTGAGTGATCACAGGATTTCGTTATTTTTGCTGTAGCTATTATAGTTAACGAGAAAATCGACTTTAAAGTTTTTCACAAAAAAATTTGAAAAAAAAATTTTTTTGAGTGATCACAGGATTTCGTTATTTTTGCTGTAGCTATTATAGTTAACGAGAAAATCGACTTTAAAGTTTTTCACAAAAAAATTTCAAAAAAAAATTTTTTTTGAGTGATCACAGGATTTCGTTATTTTTGCTGTAGCTATTATAGTTAACGAGAAAATCGACTTTAAAGTTTTTCACAAAAAAATTTCAAAAAAAAAATTTTTTGAGTGATCACAGGATTTCGCTATTTTTGCTGTAGCTATTATAGTTAACGAGAAAATCGACTTTAAAGTTTTTCACAAAAAAATTTCAAAAAAAAACTTTTTTTGAGTGATCACAGGATTTCGTTATTTTTGCTGTAGCTATTATAGTTAACGAGAAAATCGACTTTAAAGTTTTTCACAAAAAAAATTCAAAAAAAAAATTTTTTGAGTGATCACAGGATTTCGTTATTTTTGCTGTAGCTATTATAGTTAACGAGAAAATCGACTTTAAAGTTTTTCACAAAAAATTTTCAAAAAAAAAAAATTTTTTAATGATCACAGGATTTCGCTATTTTTGCTGTAGCTATTATAGTTAACGAGAAAATCGACTTTAAAGTTTTTCACAAAAAAATTTAAAAAAAAAATTTTTTTTGAGTGATCACAGGATTTCGTTATTTTTGCTGTAGCTATTATAGTTAACGAGAAAATCGACTTTAAAGTTTTTCACAAAAAAATTTCAAAAAAAAATTTTTTTGAGTGATCACAGGATTTCGTTATTTTTGCTGTAGCTATTATAGTTAACGAGAAAATCGACTTTAAAGTTTTTCACAAAAAAATTTGAAAAAAAAAATTTTTTGAGTGATCACAGGATTTCGTTATTTTTGCTGTAGCTATTATAGTTAACGAGAAAATCGACTTTAAAGTTTTTCACAAAAAAATTTGAAAAAAAAATTTTTTGAGTGATCACAGGATTTCGTTATTTTTGCTGTAGCTATTATAGTTAACGAGAAAATCGACAAAAAAATTTGAAAAAAAAATTTTTTGAGTGATCACAGGATTTCGTTATTTTTGCTGTAGCTATTATAGTTAACGAGAAAATCGACTTTAAAGTTTTTCACAAAAAATTTTCAAAAAAAATTTTTTTTTTTAATGATCACAGGATTTCGCTATTTTTGCTGTAGCTATTATAGTTAACGAGAAAATCGACTTTAAAGTTTTTCACAAAAAAATTTCAAAAAAAATTTTTTTTGAGTGATCACAGGATTTCGTTATCTTTGCTGTAGCTATTATAGTTAACGAGAAAATCGACTTTAAAGTTTTTCATAAAAAAATTTCAAAAAAAAATTTTTTTTTTAATGATCACAGGATTTCGCTATTTTTGCTGTAGCTATTATAGTTAACGAGAAAATCGACTTTAAAGTTTTTCACAAAAAAATTTCAAAAAAAAATTTTTTTTTGAGTGATCACAGGATTTCGTTATTTTTGCTGTAGCTATTATAGTTAACGAGAAAATCGACTTTAAAGTTTTTCACAAAAAAATTTCAAAAAAAAATTTTTTTGAGTGATCACAGGATTTCGTTATTTTTGCTGTAGCTATTATAGTTAACGAGAAAATCGACTTTAAAGTTTTTCACAAAAAAATTTCAAAAAAAAATTTTTTTGAGTGATCACAGGATTTCGTTATTTTTGCTGTAGCTATTATAGTTAACGAGAAAATCGACTTTAAAGTTTTTCACAAAAAATTTTCAAAAAAAAAAAAAATTTTTAATGATCACAGGATTTCGTTATTTTTGCTGTAGCTATTATAGTTAACGAGAAAATCGACTTTAAAGTTTTTCACAAAAAAATTAAAAAAAAAAAAAAAAATTTTTTTGAGTGATCACAGGATTTCGTTATTTTTGCTGTAGCTATTATAGTTAACGAGAAAATCGACTTTAAAGTTTTTCACAAAAAAATTAAAAAAAAAAAAAAAAATTTTTTTGAGTGATCACAGGATTTCGTTATTTTTGCTGTAGCTATTATAGTTAACGAGAAAATCGACTTTAAAGTTTTTCACAAAAAAATTTCAAAAAAAAATTTTTTTTGAGTGATCACAGGATTTCGTTATTTTTGCTGTAGCTATTATAGTTAACGAGAAAATCGACTTTAAAGTTTTTCACAAAAAAATTTCAAAAAAAAATTTTTTTGAGTGATCACAGGATTTCGTTATTTTTGCTGTAGCTATTATAGTTAACGAGAAAATCGACTTTAAAGTTTTTCATAAAAAAATTTCAAAAAAAAATTTTTTTTTTTAATGATCACAGGATTTCGCTATTTTTGCTGTAGCTATTATAGTTAACGAGAAAATCGACTTTAAAGTTTTTCACAAAAAAATTTCAAAAAAAAATTTTTTTTTGAGTGATCACAGGATTTCGTTATTTTTGCTGTAGCTATTATAGTTAACGAGAAAATCGACTTTAAAGTTTTTCACAAAAAAATTTGAAAAAAAAAATTTTTTTGAGTGATCACATGATTTCGTTATTTTTGCTGTAGCTATTATAGTTAACGAGAAAATCGACTTTAAAGTTTTTCACAAAAAAAATTTCAAAAAAAAAATTTTTTTTTAATGATCACAGGATTTCGCTATTTTTGCTGTAGCTATTATTAACGAGAAAATCGACTTTAAAGTTTTTCACAAAAAAATTTGAAAAAAAAATTTTTTTGAGTGATCACAGGATTTCGTTATTTTTGCTGTAGCTATTATAGTTAACGAGAAAATCGACTTTAAAGTTTTTCACAAAAAATTTTCAAAAAAAAAAAAATTTTTAATGATCACAGGATTTCGTTATTTTTGCTGTAGCTATTATAGTTAACGAGAAAATCGACTTTAAAGTTTTTCACAAAAAAATTTGAAAAAAAAAATTTTTTTTGAGTGATCACAGGATTGCGTTATTTTTGCTGTAGCTATTATAGTTAACGAGAAAATCGACTTTAAAGTTTTTCATAAAAAAATTTCAAAAAAATGTTTTTTTTTTTAATGATCACAGGATTTCGCTATTTTTGCTGTAGCTATTATAGTTAACGAGAAAATCGACTTTAAAGTTTTTCACAAAAAAATTTGAAAAAAAAATTTTTTTTGAGTGATCACAGGATTTCGTTATTTTTGCTGTAGCTATTATAGTTAACTTTAAAGTTTTTCACAAAAAAATTTCAAAAAAAAAATTTTTTTGAGTGATCACAGGATTAACGAGAAAATCGACTTTAAAGTTTTTCACAAAAAAATTTGAAAAAAAAAATTTTTTGAGTGATCACAGGATTTCGTTATTTTTGCTGTAGCTATTATAGTTAACGAGAAAATCGACTTTAAAGTTTTTCACAAAAAAATTTCAAAAAAAAATTTTTTTTGAGTGATCACAGGATTTCGTTATTTTTGCTGTAGCTATTAAGTTAACGAGAAAATCGACTTTAAAGTTTTTCACAAAAAAATTTGAAAAAAAAAATTTTTTGAGTGATCACAGGATTTCGTTATTTTTGCTGTAGCTATTAAGTTAACGAGAAAATCGACTTTAAAGTTTTTCACAAAAAAATTTCAAAAAAAAATTTTTTTTGAGTGATCACAGGATTTCGTTATTTTTGCTGTAGCTATTATAGTTAACGAGAAAATCGACTTTAAAGTTTTTCATAAAAAAATTTCAAAAAAATGTTTTTTTTTAATGATCACAGGATTTCGCTATTTTTGCTGTAGCTATTATAGTCAACGAGAAAATCGACTTTAAAGTTTTTCACAAAAAATTTTCAAAAAAAAAAAATTTTTAATGATCACAGGATTTCGTTATTTTTGCTGTAGCTATTATAGTTAACGAGAAAATCGACTTTAAAGTTTTTCACAAAAAAATTTCAAAAAAATTTTTTTTGAGTGATCACAGGATTTCGTTATTTTTGCTGTAGCTATTAAGTTAACGAGAAAATCGACTTTAAAGTTTTTCACAAAAAAATTTCAAAAAAAAATTTTTTTTGAGTGATCACAGGATTTCGTTATTTTTGCTGTAGCTATTATAGTTAACGAGAAAATCGACTTTAAAGTTTTTCATAAAAAAATTTCAAAAAAATGTTTTTTTTTAATGATCACAGGATTTCGCTATTTTTGCTGTAGCTATTATAGTTAACGAGAAAATCGACTTTAAAGTTTTTCACAAAAAATTTTCAAAAAAAAAAAATTTTTAATGATCACAGGATTTCGTTATTTTTGCTGTAGCTATTATAGTTAACGAGAAAATCGACTTTAAAGTTTTTCACAAAAAAAATTTCAAAAAAAAATTTTTTTTTTAATGATTACAGGATTTCGCTATTTTTGCTGTAGCTATTATATTTTCACAAAAAAATTTGAAAAAAAAATTTTTTTGAGTGATCACAGGATTTCGTTATTTTTGCTGTAGCTATTATAGTTAACGAGAAAATCGACTTTAAAGTTTTTCACAAAAAATTTTCAAAAAAAAAAAAAATTTTAATGATCACAGGATTTCGTTATTTTTGCTGTAGCTATTATAGTTAACGAGAAAATCGACTTTAAAGTTTTTCACAAAAAAATTAAAAAAAAAAAAAATTTTTGAGTGATCACAGGATTTCGTTATTTTTGCTGTAGCTATTATAGTTAACGAGAAAATCGACTTTAAAGTTTTTCATAAAAAAATTTCAAAAAAATGTTTTTTTTTAATGATCACAGGATTTCGCTATTTTTGCTGTAGCTATTATAGTTAACGAGAAAATCGACTTTAAAGTTTTTCACAAAAAAATTTGAAAAAAAAAATTTTTTTGAGTGATCACAGGATTTCGTTATTTTTGCTGTAGCTATTATAGTTAACGAGAAAATCGACTTTAAAGTTTTTCACAAAAAAATTTCAAAAAAAAAATTTTTTTGAGTGATCACAGGATTAACGAGAAAATCGACTTTAAAGTTTTTCACAAAAAAATTTCAAAAAAAAATTTTTTTTGAGTGATCACAGGATTTCGTTATTTTTGCTGTAGCTATTAAGTTAACGAGAAAATCGACTTTAAAGTTTTTCACAAAAAAATTTCAAAAAAAAATTTTTTTTGAGTGATCACAGGATTTCGTTATTTTTGCTGTAGCTATTAAGTTAACGAGAAAATCGACTTTAAAGTTTTTCACAAAAAAATTTGAAAAAAAAAATTTTTTGAGTGATCACAGGATTTCGTTATTTTTGCTGTAGCTATTATAGTTAACGAGAAAATCGACTTTAAAGTTTTTCACAAAAAAATTTCAAAAAAAAATTTTTTTTGAGTGATCACAGGATTTCGTTATTTTTGCTGTAGCTATTATAGTTAACGAGAAAATCGACTTTAAAGTTTTTCACAAAAAAATTTCAAAAAAATTTTTTTTGAGTGATCACAGGATTTCGTTATTTTTGCTGTAGCTATTAAGTTAACGAGAAAATCGACTTTAAAGTTTTTCACAAAAAAATTTCAAAAAAAAATTTTTTTGAGTGATCACAGGATTTCGTTATTTTTGCTGTAGCTATTATAGTTAACGAGAAAATCGACTTTAAAGTTTTTCACAAAAAAATTTCAAAAAAAAATTTTTTTTGAGTGATCACAGGATTTCGTTATTTTTGCTGTAGCTATTATAGTTAACGAGAAAATCGACTTTAAAGTTTTTCACAAAAAAATTTCAAAAAAAAATTTTTTTTGAGTGATCACAGGATTTCGTTATTTTTGCTGTAGCTATTATAGTTAACGAGAAAATCGACTTTAAAGTTTTTCACAAAAAAATTTCAAAAAAATTTTTTTTGAGTGATCACAGGATTTCGTTATTTTTGCTGTAGCTATTAAGTTAACGAGAAAATCGACTTTAAAGTTTTTCACAAAAAAATTTCAAAAAAAAATTTTTTTTGAGTGATCACAGGATTTCGTTATTTTTGCTGTAGCTATTAAGTTAACGAGAAAATCGACTTTAAAGTTTTTCACAAAAAAATTTCAAAAAAATTTTTTTTGAGTGATCACAGGATTTCGTTATTTTTGCTGTAGCTATTAAGTTAACGAGAAAATCGACTTTAAAGTTTTTCACAAAAAAATTTCAAAAAAAAAATTTTTTTGAGTGATCACAGGATTTCGCTATTTTTGCTGTAGCTATTATAGTTAACGAGAAAATCGACTTTAAAGTTTTTCACAAAAAAATTTCAAAAAAAAATTTTTTTGAGTGATCACAGGATTTCGTTATTTTTGCTGTAGCTATTATAGTTAACGAGAAAATCGACTTTAAAGTTTTTCACAAAAAAATTTCAAAAAAAATTTTTTTGAGTGATAACAGGATTTCGTTATTTTTGCTGTAGCTATTATAGTTAACGAGAAAATCGACTTTAAAGTTTTTCACAAAAAAATTTCAAAAAAAAATTTTTCGTTATTTTTGCTGTAGCTATTATAGTTAACGAGAAAATCGACTTTAAAGTTTTTCACAAAAAAATTTCAAAAAAATTTTTTTTTTTTTAATGATCACAGGATTTCGCTATTTTTGCTGTAGCTATTATAGTTAACGAGAAAATCGACTTTAAAGTTTTTCACAAAAAAATTTCAAAAAAAAATTTTTTTTTTGAGTGATCACAGGATTTCGTTATTTTTGCTGTAGCTATTATAGTTAACGAGAAAATCGACTTTAAAGTTTTTCACAAAAAAATTTCAAAAAAAAATTTTTTTGAGTGATCACAGGATTTCGTTATTTTTGCTGTAGCTATTATAGTTAACGAGAAAATCGACTTTAAAGTTTTTCACAAAAAAATTTCAAAAAAAAAAATTTTTTTAATGATCACACGATTTCGTTATTTTTGCTGTAGCTATTATAGTTAACGAGAAAATCGACTTTAAAGTTTTTCACAAAAAAATTTCAAAAAAAATTTTTTTTGAGTGATCACAGGATTTCGTTATTTTTGCTGTAGCTATTATAGTTAACGAGAAAATCGATTTTAAAGTTTTTCTTAAAAAAAAGTAAAAAAAAAATTTTTTTTTAATGATCACAGGATTTCGTTATTTTTGCTGTAGCTATTATAGTTAACGAGAAAATCGACTTTAAAGTTTTTCACAAAAAAATTAAAAAAAAAAAAATTTTTTTTTGAGTGATCACAGGATTTCGTTATTTTTGCTGTAGCTATTATAGTTAACGAGAAAATCGATTTTAAAGTTTTTCTTAAAAAAAAGTAAAAAAAAAATTTTTTTTTAATGATCACAGGATTTCGTTATTTTTGCTGTAGCTATTATAGTTAACGAGAAAATCGACTTTAAAGTTTTTCACAAAAAAATTTCAAAAAAACAATTTTTTTGCGTGATCACAGGATTTCGTTGTTTTTGCTGTAGCTATTATAGTTAACGAGAAAATCGACTTTAAAGTTTTTCACAAAAAAATTAAAAAAAAAAAAAAATTTTTTGAGTGATCACAGGATTTCTTTATTTTTGCTGTAGCTATTATAGTTAACGAGAAAATCGACTTTAAAGTTTTTCATAAAAAAATTTCAAAAAAAAAAATTTTTTTTAATGATCGTTATTTTTGCTGTAGCTATTATAGTTAACGAGAAAATCGACTTTAAAGTTTTTCATAAAAAAAATTTAAAAAAAAAATTTTTTTTGAGTGATCACAGGATTTCGTTATTTTTGCTGTAGCTATTATAGTTAACGAGAAAATCGACTTTAAAGTTTTTCATAAAAAAATTTCAAAAAAAAAATTTTTTTTTGAGTGATCACAGGATTTCGTTATTTTTGCTGTAGCTATTATAGTTAACGAGAAAATCGACTTTAAAGTTTTTCATAAAAAAATTAAAAAAAAAATTTTTTTTGAGTGATCACAGGATTTCGTTATTTTTGCTGTAGCTATTATAGTTAACGAGAAAATCGACTTTAAAGTTTTTCATAAAAAAATTTCAAAAAAAATTTTTTTGAGTGATCACAGTATTTCGTTATTTTTGCTGTAGCTATTATAGTTAACGAGAAAATCGACTTTAAAGTTTTTCATAAAAAAATTTCAAAAAAAAATTTTTTTTGAGTGATCACAGGATTTCGTTATTTTTGCTGTAGCTATTATAGTTAACGAGAAAATCGACTTTAAAGTTTTTCACAAAAAAAAATTAAAAAAAAAATTTTTGAGTGATCACAGGATTTCGTTATTTTTGCTGTAGCTATTATAGTTAACGAGAAAATCGACTTTAAAGTTTTTCACAAAAAAAAATTAAAAAAAAAATTTTTGAGTGATCACAGGATTTCGTTATTTTTGCTGTAGCTATTATAGTTAACGAGAAAATCGACTTTAAAGTATTTCATAAAAAAATTTCAAAAAAAAAAATTTTTGAGTGATCACAGGATTTCGTTATTTTTGCTGTAGCTATTGCAGTTAACGAGAAAATCGACTTTAAAGTTTTTCATAAAAAAATTTCAAAAAAAAAATTTCTTGATTGATCACAGGATTTTGTTGTTTTTGCTGTAGCTATTATAGTTAACGAGAAAATCGACTTTAAAGTTTTTCATAAAAAAATTAAAAAAAAAAAATTTTTGAGTGATCACAGGATTTTGTTATTTTTGCTGTAGCTATTATAGTTAACGAGAAAATCGACTTTAAAGTTTTTCACAAAAAAATTTCAAAGAAAAAATTTTTTTGAGTGATCACAGGATTTCGTTATTTTTGCTGTAGCTATTATAGTTAACGAGAAAATCGACTTTAAAGTTTTTTCGTTATTTTTGCTGTAGCTATTATAGTTAACGAGAAAATCGCCTTTAAAGTTTTTTAAAAGAAAAATTAAAAAAAAACATCTATTTTGGTATGAAGAAATGAGTGATCACAGAATTTCGTTATTTTGGCTCTAGCTATCATAGTTAACGAGAAAATCGAATTTAAAGTTATTTATAAAAAAACATTTCAAATAACAACCGATTTTGGTATGAAACAAGTAAGAGTGTTATATTCGGCTGTGCCGAATCTTATATACCCTCCATCAAGTTGTGTTAAATTCAGAAACAGGGTGCAGCTAATTCAAAATCTAGACCAAAACTGAAAAAATCGCTAAGCTAATTGGTATTGTTGGTAAAACCTTTGGACTAAATTCGGTTGAAGTAGCTTTATAGTTCAACATTTCAAAATATTTTAGTGGTTTGCCCAGTATTTACTTTGATCAAAATTCGGTCTCATAACCGGGTATAGTTTTACATTAATAAGTTGTTAAATACTTTTCGTTAATATGTAGTTAGGCTGAACACGTTAATGGTAATACGGCAGGTCCATATATTTCGTTAGGAGTTCCTAATGCATTCATCATATATAAAGTCTGGGCTAACCATTGATGTCTATCTAATTTCATAGGTGCAATCTTAATATAATGAATGTACCTCCAAATCTTTTTGATTGTAGATATAACAAGAAAGAGTGTTATATTCGGCTGTGCCGAATCTTATATACCCACCATCAAGTTGTGTTAAATTTAGAAACATATCTCATATATCTACGAGGCTGCAGCAAATTCAAAACGTGGACCAAATTGGAAAAAAGTTGTTACGCTAGTTGGTATTGTTGGTAAAATATTTGGAATAACTTCGGTTGCAGTAGCTTTAAAGTTCAACATTCAAAAGTGTGTAAGTGGTTTCCCTAGTATTTATTTAATTTGAAAAAAATTCGTTATCGTAACCGGGTATGGTTTTACATTAATAAGTTGTTAAATACTTTTCGTTTAGCTTAATATTAAGTTAAGATAAAGAAGTTGATAGTAATACGACAGGTCCATATATTTTGTTAGGAGTTCCTAATGCATCTACCATATACATAATCTTAATATGCTGCTTGTACTTCCGAATCATTTTGATTGTAGATATAAAAAAGGGGATGTAATATAAATATATAAGAATTATAGCCAAATGTTGACCGATTGTAACAAAATTTCACACACTGGCTGGTATTTATACAGGGCTTATTCTTGCAAAATTTAGTGGCAATAGCTGTCACAGCTTCTAATTTAATAGCTTTTAACTGGTCCTTGCTAAACATTTTTTGGTTTCCGGGAGTGTTTTTTATATGAAAGCTATAGTCAAATATGGACCAATTCCTATAAAATTTGATATACTGACCAATAGTTGCATAAAACTTTGCTATACTAAATTTAGTCGTCATAGCTATCACAATTGTACTCAATTTATCAGCATTTATGTGTTTCCCGGGGCGGGGTTATATGGGAGCTCTAACTAAATGTGAACCGATTTCGCCCATTTTCAGTACACAACTTTTGTTACATATCGGAAATACTTTTGTAAAATTTTGTCTCTCTAGCTTTTGTAGTTAAGGAGCTGTCGCGCTTTTATCTGACGGACAGACGGACATAAATCTCCTTTTCTTTTTGTATTTTTGGGTTTCTGTAAGTTTTTTATATGGGAGCTATGGTCAAATGGTGACCGATTGTAACAAAATTTTGCACACTGACTGGCATTCACATAAGACTTCCTTTTGCAAAATTTTGTTGCTGTAGCCCTTTCAGTTAAGGCGCTATCGCGCTTTTATCTAACGGACAGACGGACATAAACCCCCTTTTCTTTTTGTATTTTTGTGTTTCCGTAAGTTCTTTATATGGGAGCTATGGTCAAATGGTGACCGATTGTGACAAAATTTTGCACACTGGCTGGTATTCACATAAGACTTATTTGTGCTAAATTTGGTGGCGAAAGCTATTACATTTTAGCATTTATTGGCATTTAAGTGAATTTCAGGTGGAATTTTGGCTGTTTCCGTATGCTTTTTATATGGGAGCTATGGTTAAATGTGAACCGATTTCGATGAAATTTTATATGCTGCCTAGTGCTTATGGAAAACTTCTAGATACCAAATTTTGTCATCATAGCTATTATAATTTGTCAGTTATTAGCAAATAAGCGACTAGTCTTGACGAGGTTATACGGGAGCTATGGTCAAATGTTAACCGATTTTGCCCAATTTCAATAGCAAAATTTTCTCATAAATGAAGAATGTTTTTGCTAAGTTTCAGTGAGCTAGCTCCTTTCGTTTAGGCGTTATCGTGATTTCAACAGACAGACAGACAGACAGACAGACAGACGGACAGACAGACGGACATCGCTCAATCGTCTTAGAATTTCATAAGGATTCAGATTCAAAGCTAGCTCCTTTCGTTTAGGCGTTATCGTGATTTCAACAGACAGACAGACAGACAGACAGACGGACAGACAGACGGACAGACAGACGGACATCGCTCAATCGTCTTAGAATTTCATAAGGATTCAGAATATATATCGTTTTTGATTTTTGAGCCAATATTAAGGAAATTACAAACGGAATGACAATCTCAATATACCCCCCATTCTTTTTGATGGTGGGTATAAAAAGGGGATGTTATATATATAAGAATTATAGCCAAATGTTGACCGATTGTAACAAAATTTCACACACTGACTGGTATATATATAAAGCTTATTCTTGCAAAATTTAGTTGCCATAGCTATCATAGTTTCTAATTTAATAGCTTTTAAATGGCCATTGCTACATTTTTGTTAGTTTGCAGGAGTGTTTTTTATATGAAAGCTAAAGTCAAATATAGACTGATTTCTATAAAATTTGATAAACTGATCAAAAATTGCATAAAACTTGCATATTTTAAATATAATCGTCATAGCTATTACAATTGTCTTCAATTTATCAGCATTAATGTGTTTCCCGGGGCGGTGTTATATGGTAGCTCTAACTAATTTGGAACCGATTTTGTCCATTTTCAACACACATCTTTTTCAAGACATCCGAAATACCTTTGTAAAATTTTGTAGCTCTAGCTCTTTTCGTTAAGGCGCTATAGTGCTTTTTTCTGACATAAACAACCTTTTCTTTATAGCTCCTTTACTATATAGATATATATATACATATATATATATGTATATATATATATATATATATATATATAGATATATATATATATATATATATATATATATATATATATATAGATAAATATATATATATATATACATACAATTATTGCTCGTGTAAGAATAAAAGATACTTAAATGGCCTTTATTTACAAACTGTTAAGGTTAACGACAGAGCATATTTCAGCGTCCCATGCGCTTCGATCTTTTGTGAATAATCTCTAATTTCTTAAGCGAAGTTTTGAAAGATTTTCTTCTACTTGGTCTTTTCATCGAAATTCTCTTATTAGCATTTAAAGAAACAGGTTTTTTTATAAAAGATCATTAATGTTTACAAATGATCATTATGAACATTAACATAAAGAAATAAAGAATAGCCAAAATACACAGGTACACAAATCTATTAGTTTCAGTTTGGGGAACACTGGTCTATGGACACAGCAGAAATTAAAATAATGTTTTTCTGCTAAAGGTGGGAAAGAGAATGTTATATGAGTCAACCTAATTAAGGTAAAAACAACTTAAAACATACATATATCTGTCTCTTTTTAACTTTACTGTTGCTGAGATTTACAGGGCTGCCAGATTTATTTTGATTCTTCTCCCCAAAACTTTAAATTTATTTCCACAAAAATTCCTAATTGTTAAATAAAACTGCATTCGTTAATAAATGTTTAATTTAATATGACAAAATATAGCTCCGAAACTATAATTAATTGTCAAGATTTTGTTTTTTTCTTTATATTATTAATAAAATCATACATGTATGATACACTAAAAACTCGGGAAACGACCTATCATCCAAGTTTAGGAGTTATCGCAAAAAAAAAACGATTTTAACAAGGTTCGTCAACTTATCGGCCAGTAGCTCTGCCAGTTTGTAACAGATTGCGTTTAAGAATATATATATCACTTTTTTGACTTTAACAAGTAGAGAATTTAGTTCCTAATAATATTTATACCCTTCACCACCATAGGTGGAAAGGGTATTATAAGTTTGTGCTGATGTATGTAACGCAAAGAAATATTTGTCTTAGATCCACCTTTTAGTATACCAATAGGCTTAAAATCACTTTCTAAATCGATTTAGCGATGTCAGTCCGTCCTCTGGACGGCTGGCTGGCTGGACCCCCATGTAAACCTTGTAATCAAACTACAGGTCGCAATTCTAAAAATAATTTGATGAAATTTGGCACAGATCATTTTTTTTTTGATAGTGGGACCATGGCTATTGATATTCGTCAAAATCGGTATATTATTTATGGTATTTCTCATAGCTTCCACTTCCCGGAATTGATATACTGACCATAAAAATCAATATTTTTCATAAAATTTTAAATAAAGAGTGCTTATGTTAACTTAAATTACTGTACCAAATTTCGTTAAAATCGGTCCACATTTGACCATAGCTCCCATACAAACTCTTTTATCAAAACGCACTAAATGAGACAAAATTCACTAAAACGCTCCTAAATCCGAAGACAATGAGAATTTTAAGTTTATTTTTTGAATAAATAATTTTTATGATGACTGTAATCAATTTACCAAATTTCGGGATAATCGGTCCACATTTGACCCTAGCTCTCATATAAGTCCAAATGACAGAAACAGCTTAAATGTATAAGTTTTGAGAATATGTTTGTATGATGCAAAATTTAGCAAATATTTGTCTTTATACAGGAAAAAGAACACCTTTGACATTAGTGGTGAAGGGTATCGTATGGTCGGTCTTGACCGACTATAGAACTTTCTTATTTGTTTTAATTAAAATATAATGCCAAGGGGAACATATCTTACAAATGTCGAAAAAGGAACCATTTTGGCGTTTTTAGAAAATGAGCTAAATTTTCGAGAGATCGGTAGAAAACAAAATCGTTCGGACCGAGTGGTAAGAAATTTTGCCAAAAACCAAAGCATGACAAAAATAAAACCGGAGGTGCAAAAAGAAAGAAAGATTTCTGCCGAATTTGGCATAATTCCACAATAAGTATAATACTAAATGAGTCTGGAACATTAACCAGACAACCGCTAATGACTGTCCCAAGATTACTCATGCAGTACAAGGAAGCCCATATGGAATTCGCAAAGAAAGTCTTGCAAACAACAGGTAAGAAAATTATTTTTTTTTATGTATTATAAATTATATTATAATTATATTATAATTTATAATTCTTCTCTTTTAGACGATTTTTGCAGATGAGAAAAAATTTAATCTTGACGGCCCTGATGGTTTTAGTAATATTGGAGGGAATTGCGAAAGAAACCACGATATTTCTCAAAACGAAATTTTGGTGGCGGTTCCTTAATAATATGGGAAGCTTTTTTCAGCGATGCATTGCTTGATTTGGCCTTTCCAAGCACTCTAATAAATTCCGGAGAATACATAAGCATTCTTAATAACAAAAAACTGTTGCCTTTCTTGGAAGCCCAGGCTGAAAAAACTTTAATTTTTAGCGAGAGAAAACACAAGAGTCGTCAGAATATTGAATGACTTAAATTAAAGTACATTAAAATATTGAGTGGCCTGCCTGTTCTTCGGATCAAAACTCATTAGAAAATATTTGGGAAATATTGGCCCGCCGTGTTTATGCCCAAAATAGACAATACAAAGATGTTTTCGAACTAAAAATAGCAATGATCGATGAATGGCGAGCAATTACTGAAGATATGAGGACAAAACTTATCCAAAGTATGCCAATTCGAATTTTTGAGCTTATACAGAATAAAAGAGGCCCCACCCACTATTAAAACTATTTTTAAGTTTAATTAATAATTTAAGTAGAGAATTTTGTTAAATTTTTTAAAGTGCGGTTATAGTTATGAAACAGCTGTTTGTATTGAAATTATTTATATTTATTAAACTAAAGTAAATAAATAATTTATTTTTATTACAAACTAAAAGTTTTCGTCTATTTTCTCTTATACTAAAATATTTAATTCCTTTTATTGCCAAAAGTTGAAATATTTATATTAAGAGGGGAGCGGTTATAGTTGTGATGGTCTGTGTAGAACTTTCTTACTTGTTATCTACTTCAATTATTATACCCACCATCAAAAAGAATGGGGGGGTATATTGAGATTGTCATTCCGTTTGTAATTTCCTTAATATTGGCTCTGAAACTAAACACGATATATATTCTGAATCCTTATGAAATTCTAAGACGATTGAGCGATGCCCGTCTGTCTGTCTGATGAAATTACGATAGCGCCTAAACTATAGGAGCTAGCTCACTGAAACTTAGTTAAAACATTCGTCGTCTATGAAAAATGTTGGTATTGAAATTGGTCAAAATCGGTTAACATTTGACCATAGCTCCCGTATAACCTCGTCTAGACTAATCGCTTATTTGCTAATAAATGACAAATTATAACAGCTATGATGACAATTTGGTATCTAGAAGTTTAACATAAGCACTAGGCAGCATATAAAATTTCATCGAAATCGGTTACGGAAATACAAAAAGAAAAGGGGGTTTATATCCGTCTGTCCGTTAGATAAAAGCGCGATAGCGCCTTAAATAAAAGGACTACAGCAACAAAATTTTACAAAAAGAAGTCTTATGTGAATGCCAGCCAGTGTGCAAAATTTTGTTACAATCGGTCACCATTTGACCATAGCTTCCATATAAAAAACTTACACAAACACAAAAAGAAAAGGAGATTAATGTCCGTCTGTCCGTCAGATAAAAGCGCGACAGCTTCTTAACTACAAAAGCTAGAGAGACAAAATTTTACAAAAGTATTTTTGATATGTAACAAAAGTTGTGTACTGAAAATGGGCGAAATCGGTTCACATTTTGTTAGAGCTTCCATAAAACCTCACCCCGGGAAACACATGAATGCTGATAAATTGAGTACAATTGTAATAGCTATGACCGACTAAATTTAGTATAGAGAAGTTTTATCCAACTATTGGTCAGTAGATCAAATTTTATAGGAATCGGTCCATATTTGACTATAGCTTTCATATAAAAAACACTCCCGTAAACCAAAAAGTATTTAGCAAGGACCAGTTAAAAGCTATTAAATTAGAAACTGTGACAGCTATTGCTACTAAATTTTGCAAAAATAAGCTTTATGTAAATACCAGCCAGTGTGTGAAATTTTGTGGCAATCGGTCAACATTTGACTATAATTCTTATATATATCCCCTTTTTATATCTACAATCAAAAAGATTCTGAGGTACAAGCAGCATATTAAGTTCATGTATATGGTAGATGCATTAGGAACTCCTAGCAAAATATATGGACCTGTCGTAAATATTAAGCTAAACGAAAAGTATTTAACAACTTATTAATGTAAAACCATACCCGGTTACGATAACGAATTTTTTTCAAAGTAAATAAATACTAGGGAATGTTGAACTATAAAGCTACTGCAACCGAAGTTATTCCAAATATTTTACCAACAATACCAACTAGCGTAACAACTTTTTTCCAATTTGTTATATTGTTATATTTGCACGTTTTGAATTTGCTGCACCCTCGCAGATATATGAGATATGTTTCTAAATTTAACACAACTTGATGGTGGGTATATAAGATTCGGCACAGCCGAATATAATACTCTTACTTGTTGTGTTTTGATATTACGCAAACATATAAGAGGCATGACATCTTCCTCCTCCTGCTCAGAATATTGATCAAATCCAACTTTTTTGAAACAATGTTTCGGTGGCTAATATCAATATTCCAAACTTTTTTAACATGATTGATGCAATTTATAAGCGTAATATCTTATTTTCTTCAAAAAATTGTACATTCCTTCGTAACCACTAAACACTGTAAAAACACCCGTTTGTAACACTTTTTCCAATAAGCTTTTTTCAACCCATTCGGCCAATTTCATATTATAGACTTATAGGGAATTCGAGTTACGGAAGTTCGACTGTATCTTTAACAAAGATTGTTTTGATTGATTTCTACATCTGGCAGCCCGAAAAATTTACATAAACATTTGATTTTAAAATTCTCTGTTATCGTTAAAAACGCGAGCAAATGAGAGTCTCTTGTTAATGCCACCCTCAAATGAAGAGAGTACGAATGAGTGAATGCATTCAACAAGAGATTTTTGTCAGTTTAATTTACGAACTCAGAAAGTGAAATTGTCATTAAAAATTATAAATTCATTTCGTTTTGTGTCGATAAACAAATAAAAAGTAAGTGATTATTTAAAAATAAAATTAAAAACACTTTATAGATATACTTTATTATTATCAAGAGCTGTTGGGTGTTAATTTTTTAGAATAAGACTAATTTCTTTTATTTGTGTGAATTTAATGGGATCATAAACCCCTTAAAACAAAAACAATGTCATGTACTTTGCCGTCTGTGATTTTGAATTAAATTAATATATAAAACAAATTCTATTTCTATTGTTTGTGTGTTTGCATTTGTTTATATTTAATTTCTATTTGAGATAAACCTTCAGTTTCTCTTTGTAGCTAAAGCATGAACAGCTGATTGCCAGATGTTTAGATAATCAGTTGTTTGTGTTAGTGTATCTAGATACTCGTTGAATCCCAGTAAACATTTTACATAGACGTTGCTTAGTTCTGTACAGTTGTATTTATTAATCCTCCTGGACATTTATAAATCCTCCTGGACTTAAATGTCTATTAACATATCTAGTACCTGGGCGATAATCATTTCGAGGCAAATTTTAAAGTTTTCATATATTTTATTTTATAAAGTACTAACCAATTAAAATAAATTTATAAAAAAGACGGGACACATACAGTGGTGGTCATGTATTTAGCACAAATGGTACCTGTTATTTCTTATAGAAAATATTAAGTCCTAATTAAATTTTTTTCACTACTTTTTTTTGTAATGTATTACACGTAATGCGAAGATGAAGTCGTATTCCTTTTATATACATATTTTTTAAAAATTATATTTATTTTTGCAATTTTTTAAAACTAACCCGTAAAAAATACTGGACATATGTTTAGCACAGATTAAAAACAATAATTATTAAAAATCAAAAACAAGTTATTCATTTCAATTTCTTGAAAAAAAAAACTAATATTTGGTAGGATATCCTTTATTTTGTATAACTTCCGTACATCTTTTAGGCACACTCTTCACAAGAGCCAGGTATCGCTCATTTAAGATAGCGTGCCGTATTTTTGGGATTTCCGCCCATAAATCATTTAAGTTGTTAGGTTTTACGCTTGTTATATGGTTCTCTATATCATTCCTAAGATTCTCAATAGGATTGAGATCCTGAGATTGAGCTGGCCATTTCAAAACATCTATTTGACTCTCCTCCAAGCAACACTTCAAAGTACGTGAAGTGTGTTTAGGGTCATTGTCATGCATGAAGCGCCAGCTAGATGGCATCTTTGCCTCTGCTTATGGTATAATGATATCGGCTAGAATATTTTTATAAACGTGTTGATCCATACGTGTGTCAATTTTGTGTATTGGACCAACTCCATGCCCTGAGAATGCAAGCCACACCATCACATTTTCTCCAACATGTTTTACAGTCTTTGACGTATACTTTGGGTTGTGCTGCATGTTCGGAAGATGCCATACATATCTCTTTCCATCAGATCCAAATCTGCAAAACTTTGATTCGCCGCTCCAAAGTATGTTTTTCCAAAAATCTAATAGCTTTTCTAAATGCTATCGGGCGAGAGAAATTCGTGACTTAAAATTATTTTTTGACACATGTGGCTTGTGTTGCATAATACAGCCACACTTTTCTTTCATTAAGACGTCTTTGTATCGTTCTGTCAGAGACATCAATACCGTATTTTGATGACACTTCACTATTTATTTCACTGGAGCTCTAAAAAGGGTCGGCCACTGACATTCTATGTATTAAAGAATCCTCTTTTGTTATCGTTTTTCTTGGTTTAGGTGCCCGTGAACCCTTTTTAATTGTTCCGTGTGCTTTTATATGGCTCAAAGCATTATATACCATCTTTCTGGAGCAATTTAAAATATTTGCTATTTCACTTACAGGACATCCTCTCGAATTTATTTCACAAATCACCTGTCGTTGCGTATCTGTGCACCATTTATTTTCGGCCATGTCTAAAAAATATTTTATTTCTGAAAAACCTTCAAAAACTAACAGAAATGTAAAATGTTTAATATTTGTGCTAAATTTGTGTCCAGCTCCAATTACGTATTACCAACAAATAAATTATATATGAAGCAATTGAAGAAAGGGTATAACAAAAAAAGCAACGGGACTTGGCGATCACACCATAAGCTACACATCGTGGCAAAAAAAAAAGAAAGTTATTACTCCAACAGAAAAATATACAGTTTTGAAAACAACGCATAACTAGTGTGCTAAATATGTGACCACCACTGTATATTACCAACAATACCACATAAGCTGCACTCTCGTACAACTTGATTATTCAAGTTATATGCCGGTTTTAAAGGAATTAAAACTGTTTGATTTTTGCCCATATATGTATATTTTTTTAAAGTATTTTAAGGCAACTGTCCATCCCTGTAGTACCTACATATGTATATGAAATAATACAAAGAGAGAAACGAGAATGTATTTTTAAGATACATTTTTAAACAACAAAAGAAGACCTGTTTGTTGAGAACAAAACGTTTTTTTTTTTATTTTTTAATACTAAATAAATAAACAGTGTTGTCAACTCAAACTAAAACGTAGCTCCCGTATAACCTCGTCTAGGCTAATCGCTTATTTGTTAATAAATGACAAATTATAGCAGCTATGATGATAAAATTTGGTATATTTGGAAGTTTTACATTAGCCCTAGGCTGCGTGTAAAATTTCATCAAAATCGGTTCACATGTAGCCATAGCTCCCATACAAAAAACTTACGAAAACAGCCTAAATTTCACCTAAAATACACTTAAATGCCAATAAAAGTATAACAGATATAACCACTAAATTTGGGACAAGAAAGTCTTATATCAATGCCAGTCGGTGTGCAAAATTTTGTCGCAATCGGTCACCATTTGACCTAGCTCCCATATAAAAAACTTACGAAAACACAAAAATTCAAAAAGAAAAGGGGATTGTCCGTCATATAAAATCGTGATAGCTTATGTCAATGTCAGCCAGTGTGCAAAATTTTGTCACAATCGGTCACCATTTGACCATAGCTCCCATATAAAAAACTTATGGAAACTCAAAAATACATATAGAAAAGGTTGTTTATGTCCGTCTGTCCGTCAGATAATAGCACGATAGCGCCTTAACGAAAAGAGCTAGAGCGACAAAATTTTACAAAAGTATTTTGAATATCTTGAAAAAGATGTGTGTTGAAAATGGACAAAATCGGTTCAAATTTAGTTAGAGCACCCATATAACCCCGCCCCGGGAAACACATTAGTGCTGATAAATTGAATACAATTGTAATAGCTATAACGATTAAATTTAAAATAGGGAAGTTTTATGCAATTTTTGATCAGTTTATCAAATTTTATAGGAATCAGTCCATATATGACTATAGCTTTCATATAAAAAACACTACTGCAAACTAAAAAAAAATGTAGCAATGGCCATTTAAAAGCTATTAAATTAGAAACTATGATAGCTATGGCCACTAAATTTTGCAAGAATAAGCTTCATATATATACCAGTCAGTGTGTAAAATTTTGTTACAATCGGTCAACATTTGGCTATAATTCTTATATATATAACATCCCCTTTTTATATCTACAATCAAAAAGATTTGGAGGTACATTCATTATATTAAGATTTCACGTATGAAATTAGATAGGCGTCAATCAATGTTCAGCCCAGACTTTATATATGATGAATGCATTAGGAACTCCTAACGAAATATATGGACCTGCCGTTTTGCTGTTAACGTGTTTAGTCTAACTACATATTAAGTTCAACGAAAAGTATTTAACAACTTATTAATGTAAAACTATACCCGGTTATGAGACCGAATTTTGATCAAAGTAAATACTGGGCAAACCACTAAAATATTTTGAAATGTTGAACTATAAAGCTACGGCAAACGAATTTAGTCCAAAGTTTTTACCAAAAATACCAATTAGCTTAGCGATTTTTTCAGTTTTGGTCCAGATTTTGAATTAGCTGCACCCTGTTTCTGAATTTAACACATCTTGATGGTGGGTATATAAGATTCGGCACAGCCGAATATAACACTCTTACTTGTTTGCGTTACAAATTTCTGGAATTATTTTCAGGCAACGTAATCGGAATAATGGAAAAATTTATTTTTTATATTTTTTAAATCAAATGTTTTTTATTTGTTTATAAATAAAATAACTATTGTTTGACACAAAAGTTTTAAACATTTGAAATTTCAGGCGCTTGGAAGCCTAAAACTTTACCAAGTGACCAGCAAAATGAACTGCATTGGCACTACGAATTCCAAAAATAAATGGATGATCAACTCTAAAAGTAGTCGATGCCTTGCGACAATGGCCTATTGCACCTTAAAAAAAAGTAAAAACATTTCAAATACTTTATAATATATTTGAATTTAAACTAAAAAAAACCTGTAGAACCGGATGCCTCAGAGCCAAGTTCATCAATTTCCACAAATGATTTATGTCTGATAGCGCTTATATGCTCATTTGTGGGTGAATCGAAAATACCGCTAAAGTTGGCGTTGTCCGAGAATATTATGGAAAGGCCAACCTGAAAATTTAAACAAAATTCTTAATCAAGTTAGATTTAAAATTAATTCATAAAAAAAATTACCTTCTCCAAAAGTTCTTGCACATTAATATCCTCTTCCATACGGAATTTGGGTAAATAGACGCAGACATCATTAGTTTCAAATCTTGAGAGAATATAATTAAATTCCAAAGCCTTAAGTTTAGACTCTAAGTCCTTCAAGCCCTCTTTTTTATTAGGCAATATAATGATCATTCTCATATCCGAATTATTATAGGGCAATTCCAAAGCAGTTGCATCCAAATCTGGCAATTCGGCATATTCAAAAGTACCATCTACATGCATGGTCTCTACTTGTACCTTCTCCTTCTCGTTCAAATAGAAATCCCGAGATTTTGTTTCTTTTTCATTGAAACTGTGCCTCCATTTACCTTTAAAGTACAAGGCATTGGCCAAAATAATATTAGTCAAGGGACCTATATCCTTCTCATCTATTAAGTTCTTTATTTTATTGTGGGTCTTCTGTTCTACCCAAGAGTTTACTTTCTCTGCCGTTAATTTGCCTTCGCCAAAGTTCACATTCTCCGCTAGGGCATCAAAATCCTTCTCGGCTATTCTATTGAATTCAGGAGATATTTTCAAATTTTCGGTTACAAACATGCGATTGGCAAATAAAAGTTCCACATCTTGACTCTTCGAATTGGAGGTGATCAGCGAGTTTAAAAATTCTCCATAATGTTGAGCTATATCATTTTTATCTTCAGGATCTAGTCGGAGTATGCGACGCATATCTTCGGCTGTCTTACCCTCGGCTCCCTCAAATAGCCAAGTCAAAGCGGTTTCCAGGGAAAGTGGTGAAAATAAAATATTTTCCGTAGATTTGCCTTCAACTAAATTATGAAAAAGATCGGCTGCAAATAGATTATGACTTCCAGGCTGTGGCACAGCGATCTTTCCAGCCTTTACATCAAATATTACCATAAGTAATATGACTGAAATTTATAAGAAAGATATTAAAAGTTTCTGCATTAAATTCTTTTTCCACTTAAGGCCAGTATTTTAAAATGAAAATTAACTTACAAAAAATTGTCAGCTGCTTCATTTTCCGGGCTCTTGTAACAAAGAAGGTATTGAAGATGTCTCGTGCGTCGACTGACTGATCATTTTGTGAGGTTTGAAAGTGAGTTTTATGCAAAATCTTGGACTTCTTGTAATTAAAAAAAGAATTTCTTGAGTAGATGTTTAAGTTAACCCTTTGGTAGCTATTTTATTTAGGTTTTATTTTAGGCTTTTAGGGGGTAATAAAGGAAAAACATCTGAAAAATAATTGAAATTGAGTTTTGGATAAGCTACGGAAATAAGGGGTCACATGCTTAGTACTTTTTCGGAAATGGAAAAAATATATTACAAAAAAAGGGTACCTTTTTAACCCAAAGATTCATATATTTTGAAGCAATGATCATGACAACAAAATTTCTACCGAAATCGACAAATCAAGTACCAAACTTGTATTTAATATTTTTTCGATTTATGGATCAACTACGAAAATAAAGTTACACATCCTCAATACTTTTTCGAAAATGGGACAAAAAGGTTATAAAAGGGTACAAAAAACCATGGTACATTTTTTTTACTCAAAATTTCTGACGAAATCGATCAACCAAGTACCAAATACGTGTATGGTACTTTTTCAATTTAAGAGGTAAAAACGGGGAATAAATTAAAGGGTATATATGCATAGGGTTTTTCAGCAGGGACGCTACATAAATACAGTGACAGGGACGTCAGACAAGGCCATATTTCTTGCTGATCTTTTGACATTTCTCTTTAGTAACGTTTGTCATTTCATGATGGAAAGTTATATGAGCCAACAATGAGCCGAAATTATTAAAATTTACTACCGAAATTCGAAGTCCGTGGCTTCAACCTTAAAGGTACAAGGCCAACAAACGCGGCATGCGGCTGCGGGAGGTCGTAGTATTGCCAGTACATAAAATAAGCGTTTGTTTACAAAAATATTCATATAACAAAATATTTGAGTAGGATATAATTAAATCTGGCAGCACTGAAAAAATCTGCCGCACGGAAAAGTAGAACAAAGTTTTACTTTTTTCCATTGCCGCTTCAAATTTGAAAAATCAAAAAACAGCTGATTGCCGCCTGCAGCCGCTTGCCGCGTGCATTGGCCTTCTACCTTTAAGTTCTAATAATTTTTGGCTGAATGGCTTCGCCAGTAAACATAATATGCGTTATTGGTCAGGCAACAATCCACATGTACTCCATAAGTCATCATTGCATTTCGAAAAAAAATTACGGTTTGGTTCGGTTTATTAGCCGGCGGCATCATTGGACCGTACTTCTTCCGTGATGATCAAGACCGGCACGTTACTGTGAATGGGTATCGCTACCGTTCAATGATAACCGAATATTTTTGGCCGCAATTGGATGATATGGACTTGGAGGACATTGCGAATGTCACAATCAATTTATTGGAGTCCAAGTTTAGAGAACGTGTTATCTGACGAAATGATCCAGTCGATTGGCTGCCTCGGTCGTGAGATTTGACGCCTTTAGACTATTTCCTGTGAGGCTCAAGTCTATGAACCTCGTACGAATATTGAACATGAAATTGCAGCAGTATCGGCCAATTTATGCTTGAAAACCGTCGAAAATTGGATTCAGCGTCTGGACGTCTGCAAGCGTGCCCGTGGTGGAAATGCAAAAGAAATCGATTTAAAACAAAACTTTTGTAGTGCTCTTATTGAAAAACCCTTTATATATATTCAAATATTCTCCTTGAAAGTTTACCGGTAGTCATCACTTTTATCCCATTCCATGATACAGCGGGAGTTCGCTCATCTCGTTCTTAGTTTGAAGTCTCCACATGTTTGCTGGTCCTCTAGACCTCCTGAAACCTGGAGGGTGATATTAAACAGCTGGACGATTTATATTGGTGGCTGCTTTTATACATGTTTGTAGCCGTTCTTGAACTTCGAGTAACCATAGGTCTTTGTTTGAGATTGTGACGGGCCAGTAAATTTTGAGTATACCTACGTCTTAGCCTCAGATTAACGAAGGCTTGAAGACTGTACATCTCAAGACTAGAAATATTATAAGTCTAGCAGAAATAAACTTTAATTTTGGAGGTGGTTAATCTTCTTCTACTGTTATCCTTGACTCCAAGTGAAGCATAGGGCCTCATCCATACTTTTATATCGAACTCTTTTGTAAGATGTTAGCCTTGCGTCATTCCATGAATAGTTTGCGGCTTACAACTTCGCATCAATTGACCTTATCCACGTTCTAGCAGGTACACCAACACGAAGTCCACTTAACTGTGGATTCCAACGACATGCCTTCGAGGCTTGTGGCCTATCCACCGCCATTTCCGTTGACATACCTCTACAGAAGCAGGGATTTGGTTTGTCGAGTTTAGTAAATCTTCATTTCTTATGCGATTCGGCCACCATATATTAATGATTTGGTTCAAGCATTTGTTTGGAAAGGTTTGAAGGCGCTTATCGATGCCATGTGTGCGCTTCCAATTTTCGAAACCGTAATACAAGATGGACTTGACGTTCGAGTTGTATATTCGTAACTTAGTTTGTGTTATCAATTACCGAGATTTTCAAATAGCCCGGAGAATGCCGAATGCATATTTTGCCTTATTAATACGAGATTCAATATCCTCGTTGGCGCCACCTTTTTTTTTGTAGATACCAAACTACCAAGATTATTAAAGGTACCCATACATCCAATACCCTCGTTATCCACAATAATGTGTGTCAATGGTTTTGCGCCAAAGCCCCCACGTATAAACTTTGTTTTGGAAATATTGATTTCCACACCAGCTGCCCGAGATTTAACGGTAATTGATTTAGTGTTTTCTTGAAAGTGAACTGAACTTTGGCTTAGAAGACATACGTCATCAGCGTATTCCAAGTCCTCGAGTTGTTTAAAGGGTGTCCTTTGGATAACGTGTCTACAATTTAAATTCATGCGCATTATGTTGTCGATGGCGAGGATACAAAGTATAGGTGACAATATACATTATTGTCTTACTCCAGTGGTAACTTCGAACGTATTAGACATTTTGCCTTTGTGTAGGACCCGACATTTAAAAATCTCCATAGATAGCTCCTATTGACAGCGTCGAAAGCCTTCATAAAGTCGATAAACGCTAGGTAAATGGGGGTGCGGAATTTATTACATTTCTCTAGTAATATTCTTACTTTTTTTTTAAATTGGACCAACACATAGGGGAATGCACTACGTATGCATATGCATTGTGATGGAACTAAGAAAAGAGGTTGTGGGAAGGAGGATAGAGGGAGTAGTGTTTGTGGATATTCGATGTGAACCTTTGGATATCATAATTTGAGGGGAAGACTGATGCAGGAAGTTTACTCCACATTCGTGCTGTACGGCTAAAAAACGAGTTTTCTCTATAGTATTTTGCTCGGAATCAGAGTATTTGGAGTCACAATTTTTTGGTATTTTAACTAGTATACCCTAGTACACCCTCAGGAGCTTCTTCTTTTCATATTTTACGCACAAATGTTATTTCCCGGAGCCTTGTTGCGCTTAAGGCTTTTTTAATTGCGTTCTTCACTTCACTTGTCTTGTTGGTGGATTGTCTGAAACTCCATTGAATATACTGTCATAGCTGGTTTTATTATGCACTTCCGTCAGTGGTTCCAATCCAATATGATTGTTTAATATTGACTTGAAGTGTTTCATCCAACGTATTAATTGTTTATCCGGGGCTGAGAGAAATGTGCCGCTACTACTCAAGATAGGACTGTTGGTATATATAGGTTTGCTACACAACGCTATTGATTTATCGGATAAGGGCTTCATGTCGCCTTTACTTGCAGCTGATTCAGATTGGCTCACTTGTTCATATATCCACCTTAAATCGGATTTTACAAATAACTAAGTGATGGTCGTTATTTTTGTTTGCTCCGCGACTCGAGCGTACATCAAGTAAAGATGATTAGATCGAGATATTCTAAAAATACAGTTTAGAACTTCAATAGTTGTCTTGGCTCTGAATGACCTATTTTAAATATTTCAGCTTTTTGAGGTTATACTCCTTAGGTAGCGGAAAGATTCAACCTAGTCAATGGACTTCAAGTTCATTGAAGATAAAATTTTGTGTCATTTTGAATTAATTTTATCGATTTAGTCCAATGTTGGGCAAAGTCTCTCTGATTCTCTCTTACTTTGTATTTTGCCTACCCCTAGGGTTAGCAAAATTAAAAATCAGAGAGACTTTGTCCAACATTGATTTAGTCTAAAGACCAGCTAGAGCAAAACGCATGACAGAGAATCGGTGGGAAGACAGAAATATGTCGTAGGTGTAATCGATGTCATGTGGTGTATCGTGAAGACCCCACGAAATATCATGTTGCCCAGACATCAGGTGTCTCAACGCAACATTGAAGGAAATGTTTGTTTTTAATCTTTGTATATCTTTTAAACCAATAAACCTAAAAATATAATTTTTAATAAGTTGATTGATACATACGCAAAGGTTACATTTTTCAATTTATGAGGTAAAGTAATAGAAATCATTAACTTTATATCCTCTAAACTAGAAGATATGTAAACAAAAATGAGCTCAGCAATTAAAATCAAAAGATTTCATTCAATTTTCAATGTTTCTTAAAAGAAGTACCTTTCTTTCAAATGCTGTCTGTACAATTTGTATACGAGGGTTACTATTTACGTTTCACATATGGCACATAATAACAAACAATTTATGTACAAAAATATAACAACTAAATAAATAAAAGAAATTATGCTACGGACACGAAAGGGTTAATTTAAGTCTGACTCGTTTTCTTAACAGGATTTCTATCTATTCACATTATTATTAACACACCCATGTCTATGTATTTTTTTTTTCAAAAAAAAAAAAAAAAATCTTCCATAAAGTTGACAATTTTACTACATTCATTTATTTTATAATACAAAGAATATTTTGTCCTTTGGTTATGTATAGAATTTTTAGCAACCCAGCGAAAAATTAAAATGCATATTTAACTCCATTCTGAAAATTGTCAATAAAATTAGCAAAATATGAGTGATAGATGTTACTATTAGACTTATGTATTAGTTCCTCCAACAGAATTTTCTAAACTTTGAAAGTAGATAACGTTTATCTTAAAAAAAACTAAATCTGTCAAATTAATTTTAATTTACTTACAAAATAGATGTTCGCATAATGAACATCAAAAATTTTTCTATAGAAATTTTTTTTTATCACAAACTTTTTTATACTTTTTTTATCAAAAATTTTTTTATAGAAAATAACAAAAATTTTCTATGGAAAATTTTTGTAACAAAAATTTTTCTACAGAAATTTTTGTAACAAAAATTTTTCTATAGAAAATTTTTTTATCAAAAACTTTTTTTTTACTTTTTTATCAAAAATTTTTCTATAGAAAATTTTTTTATCAAAAATTTTTGTATACTTTTTTTATCAAAATTTTTTCTATAGAAAATTTTTTTATAACAAAAATTTTTCTATTATAAAAATTTTCTATCGAAACATTTTTTATAAAAAAAAGTATAAAAAAAATTTTGATAAAAAAATTTTTTTGTAGAAAATTTTTTTATCAAAAATTTTTCTATAGAAAATATTTTTATCAAAAATTTTTCTATAGAAAATTTTTTATCAAAAATTTTTCTATAGAAAATTTTTTTATCAAAAATTTTTCTATAGAAAATATTTTTATCAAAAATTTTTCTATAGAAAATTTTTTTATCAAAAATTTTTCTATAGAAAATTTTTTTATCAAAAATTTTTCCATAGAAAATTTTTTTTATCAAAAATTTTTTTATACTTTTTTTATCAAAAATTTGTTTATACTTTTTTTATCAAACATTTTTTTACAGAAAATTTTTGTAACAAAAATTTTCTATAGAAAATTTTTGTAACAAAAATTTTTCTACTGAAATTTTTGTATCAAAAATTATGCTATAGAAACTTTTTTTATCAAAAATTTTTCTATAGAAAATTTTTTGATCAAAAATGTTTCTATAGCAAATTTTTTTATCAAAAATTTTTCTATAGAAAATTAAAAAAAAAAAATTCTGTAGAAAAATTATTCTTTTATCAAAAATTTTTCTATAGAATTTTTTTTTTTATCAAACATTCTTCTATTGAAAAAATTTTTTATCAAAAATTTTTGTATAGAAAATTTTTTTTATCAAAAATTTTTCTATAGAAATTTTTTTTATCAAAAACTTTTTTATACTTTTTTTATCAACAATTTTTCTATAGAAAATTTTTTTATCAAAAATTTTTTTATCCTTTTTTTTCAAAAATTTTTCTTTAGAAAATTTTTTTTATCAAAAATTTTTCTGTAGAAAATTTTTTTATCAAAAATTTTTCTATAGAAAATTTTTGTAACAAAAGTTTTTCTATATTTTTTTATCAAAAAATTTTCTATAGAAAATTTTTTTATCAAAAATTTTTCTATAGAAAATTTTTTTATCAAAAATTTTTGTGTAGAAAATTTTTTTTATCAAACATTTTTTTATCAAAAACTTTTTTATACTTTTTTTTATCAACAATTTTTCTATAGAAAATTTTTTTATCAAAAATTTTTCTATATTTTTTTATCAAAAAATTTTCTATAGAAAATTTTTTTATCAAAAATTTTTCTATAGAAAATTTTTTTATCAAAAATTTTTCTATAGAACATTTTTTATCAAAAATTTATCTGTAGACAATTTTTTTATCAAAAACTTTTTTATACTTTATTTATCAAAAACTTTTCTATAGAAAATTTTGTTATCAAAAATTTGTTTATACTTTTTTTTATCAAAAAATTTTTCTATAGAAAATTTTTATAACAAAATTTTTGTAAAAAAAATTTTCTATAGAAAATATTTGTAACAAAAATTTTTCTACAGAAATTTTTGTAACAAAAATTTTTCTACAGAAATTTTTATAACAAAAATTTTTCTATGGAAAATTTTTTTATCAAAAATTTTTCTATAGAAGATTTGAACATTTTTTGATATAAAAATATTTTAATCGAACAATTTTCTATAAAATATAATTTTTATCGAACAATTTTTCAAAGAAAAATATTTTTATTAAAAAGTTTTCTGTAAAAAATTTTTGGATCGAAAATATTTAACTATTCCCAATATTTACAAAAATATTCCCAATGTTTAGACAAATAATAGTGTCGTGGCAACAATTTTCGTGATTATATTTCTGTGTTCTCTTGAACCATGTATTTTCTTGCTATAAATTGGATTTTGATTTGTTTCTTGCCTATTTTGTTTTTGTATTTTCTTTAACAAAGTGGCACCAACCAACTCTGTTAACATCCAAATTCAAAATGAAGGATTTTAATACTCATTTTCACGAGTTTTATTTACGAAAATTAAAAAAAATCATCGGCTACTGGTGGTATGGGCTGCCTACTCCTGCTTATAATCTATCTTCACAAAATCACAGTTTGGTATGGATTTTCAGCTTATACATATTTCTTTTAGAGTGACGTTGGCAACCTTATCACTTTCAGCGGCGAGCGCTATAGGTTTCCTCACGTAGGCGCTACATGCAACGCAGCCTATACCATTTTACGTGAGCACATAAAACACAAATGTTTAAGCATATTTCAGAATTTCCTTTGCTATATATTTAAATATTTTAGTGGATGTCATTAGTATTTAGTACATAATTTAGTAACAAAAATTTTTTGCTGGGTTACAATGCCCTTTTTCTAGTTGATGTAAAAGAAATACTAGTTTAAGCCATAATTTAAACCATCAGAATACTGGAAAAAACTGCCTTTTGAATACAAAGTAAAAAATTATAACTTAAAGAATATAAATTAGGGTGATGCTTTTTTTAAAAAATATACATTTGATTCCCTAAGATCCGCAAAATTCAGATAAATCGACGACAGATACTCTATATCGAGCCATAACCGCCAAAAGGGCTTAAGCGAACTATAGCCAAATGTTGACCGTTCGTCACAAAATACAATGGCTGGAATTTACATAAAGCTTATATATGCAAAATTTAGTGGCCATAGCTATCATAGTTTATAATTTAATAGCTTTTGACTGGCGTTTGCGGCATTTTAGTGGATCCCGGGAGTGGTTTTTATTTGAACGCCATGGTCAAGTATGGACCGATTCCTATAAAATTTAATATACTGACCAACAGTTGCATTAAATTTCCCTATTCTAAATTTAGTAGTCATAGCTCTTTCAATTGTATTCAGTTTATCAGCATAAGTGTGTTTCCCGGGGCAAAGTTTTATGGGAGCTCTAACTAAATATGAACCGATTTCGTCCATTTTCAATACACAACTTTCTCAAGATATCGAAAATACTTTTGTAAAATTTTGTTCCTTTAGCTGTTTTGTTAAGGCGCTATCGCGCTTTTATCTGAAGGACAAACCCCCCGTTGCTTTATGTATTTTTGTGTTTCCGTAAGTTTTTTATATGGGAGCTATCACACTGGCTGGCATTGACATAAGACTTCCTTGTGCTAAATTAAGTGGCCAAAGCTATTACAGTTTATTATTTATTGGGATTTAAGTGTATTTTAGTGGGTGGGTTGTATGGTATTCTATATACCAAATCATCATAGCTGTTATAGTTTGTCATTTATTAGCAAATAAGCGATAAGCCTAGACGAGGTTGTACGGGAGCCTTGTTCAAATTGTCCAAGAAATGAAGAATATTTACGCCAAATTTCAGTGACCTACATAATTTTGTTAAGGTTTTATCATGCCGACAACAGACAATCATATGGGCAGACAGTCAGACAAACAGGCAGACAGACATACAGACAAACACACAGACATACAGACAGACGGACAGACAGACAGACATACAGACAGACAGACAGACAGACAGACAGACAGACAGACAGACAGACAGACAGACAGACAAACAGACAGACAGATACATACATACAGACAGAAGGACAGACAGACATACAGATAGACAGGCAGACAGACAGAAGGACGGACAGACAGACAGACAGACAGACAGACAGACAGACAGACAGACAGACAGACAGACAGACAGACAGAAGGACGAACAGACAGACAGAAGGACGGACAGACAGACAGAAAGACAGACAGACAAGCAGACAGACAGACAGACAGACAGACAGACAGACAGACAGACAGACAGACAGACAGACAGACAGACAGACAGACAGACAGACAGACAGACAGACAGACAGACAGACAGACAGGCAGACAGACAGTCAGACAGACAGACAGACAGACAGACAGACAGACAGACAGACAGACACACAGACAGACAGACAGACAGACAGACAGACGAACATCGCTCAATCGTAAGATTTTTTTGAGCAAATATTAAAGAAATTACAAACGAAATGACAATCTTAATATACATCCCATTCTTCTTTTTTACTTCTGAGGTTATCTACTTTGACGCCCAATGATTTAATCTGTGTAAACACAGAGTAACCGTAAATCCAAAATTTAGAAAGCTTGGGCCCTTCTTGACAATTCTTTTATACATCATTTGAAATCATTTCCAAAATTTTTTCAAATAAGATTTCATAAATCAATAATAAATTTATTTGTTAATGTACAAAACCATTAAAAATATTGGCTTTTTAAAAATTTTAGTTTCGCAGATGTTTTCCAAAATTGTAATAATTTCAAAACTATTAACTCAATTTCAATCAAAAATTCAATTTTGAGGTTCGGATTAACGTAAACCAGTAACTGATTTTCGAATAAACTGCAATCGACAGTTTTAGTACTTATGTAAATAAGGTTCACCCTAATATATGTAGAGAGATTGCTTTTAAGAGCTTCAAGGATATTGAACTAGAGTTTGTTAAAAACTAGATTTATAAATTCGAGTACAGTTGCCTCAGCTGTTTCAAATGACCATATTTGAAACTCATTTTAATTTCCATATAGAAAATACAATAAAGACAAAATTTTAACTTTAATTAACATTTATTAACTTTATTTTTTTTCATTCTTAAAATCTTTTAAAGCAAGATCAATAAACTTTTAAATTTTCTGACTTAGTTTCTTGCTACAAAAGTAATATCTTTTGTAATACAATAATCTAGCCCTTCTAAAAAAAACAGCTTAACTTATAACTTAATATCACAATAAATAATTAGTAATTCATTTAAAAAATAATTAAGTGACTAAAAGCAAATTATGCGAGACTTAAGAAAACCACCAAATAAAAACGCGCCTAAAAGTAGGCATTAATATTAAGGCAGTTAAACAGAGACTGAGGTTTGTGACTTTCAATTTACTTACACCACTGTAAAGCAATGTATAGTATTTCCCCTCCAAATAGTCCTTATAAATATCTTCCATTGTCCTTGAATTTAGATCATTATTTATTTTGACTGGGCCTCGCAATTCTTCAGTTTGATCGTTGAAGATGATATTATGTTGTCGATCGAAGACGCCGTACATGGTAAAAGGTCTTACATCATCTTTGAATTTTTTACCGAATAGACCATCAATCTCACGTAGAGAATTGTAGATTTCATTTTGTCTCACCATAGGACCATCCTGAGCCATTATATAACCCCGTGTAGTCCAGTGCATGTAGCAGTACTCAAATTTGGAATGTCTAACATTAGAGCCATAGGGACATAAGACTCGAAAAGATTTATGACGATTTTGCCTAACCCAGGGAGAGGTAATGTTACCAACAATATATTTTTTGTACATGGCAGAGCTTATAAAGGCCACCTCGCCTTTTTCTGCTAAACATCTTAGGGCTCCCTCATCGCCCTTATAGACATCGGAATAGGTTTTGGTTTCTTGCCAGAGACAGGAATCGCTAGAGAAATATTTTTGAGGTGCCATACGTTTGCCCGTTTTATTGTGTATGGTTTCTAGGGTCGAGAGATATGCAGGCCCCTCAAATGAGGGCAGACAGGCCTTGACACCCTTTAGATCTTCAAAGGTGTTCAATTTTGAATCCTTGTGCACCACAGCAATAGTGGCATAGAGATCGTGCATATTTTGTGAGTACTCATAGAGTAAAGGTTTCAGTTTATATTCTCGTTGAGCCTTCAGGCGTTGTTCATTGTCCACCATGACCACATCGGCAGATTTATATTTGATATTATCCATACAAGTGTCTAGAGATTCCGAGCGTATGCATTGAATATTAGGTTGGACACCATAAACCTGAGAGGCTTCCTGCAGCCAGGAGCACTTTATGTGCTCTATAACCGAGCTAGTACAAAAAACTATGGAACGTGGAGGATTACATTCGGGAAAACTGTAGGCACTTTGGAAACCCGTGGCCTGATCCAGATAATCATCTATAGGTATAACATTATCCAAGGGATTTACTTCAATATGATAGTTCTCCACCAAACTGAGTAGAGCATTCTGCCAACTGGAGGGATTGTCATGATTAAGGCCGGTGACTAAACGCTGAACCTGGGCAGCATGAGATCTGCGAGCAGCAATGACGGGCCAAGGTTTGGCCACCCAAACACAGGGTTTAGTGGTATTAATAGGCTGCAAATGGCCATCAGCGCACAGGTAACTGTATTCATTAAGATTGGCTTGGGCCGCCAAGCCAGATAACTAAGGGAAAAAAGGGAAATTCTTAATATTTGTTTGATAAATTTCTTTAAGTAACTTACTCCAAAATGACTTTTAACATCATCAAGTCTAGCCCAGGCCACACTACCGCCTCCACTGGTCAAGCAGTACAAGGCACCTCTTCTACCCCAATGCTTGTCACCAATATCACATCTATAGGGATCATAACACATTTGGCACAACGAGGGATAACGATCCTTTAGTTTACGATCTTCTTCGGGATTTGGTACCCAAGGTCCAGCCTTACAACTGGGGCCAAAGAAACGCGAGGAAGCTCTGATACGATCTTCTGAAATGGACATTTCCGGATCACAAGATTTCGCAACCATTGTAGATTCAAAGTACTAAAAAAGAAATAAATCGTCATTAAAGTACTTATAATTTCGGCGATTACTTTTAATCTAAAAAGAATTTTTGTACCCACCATCAAAAAGAATAGGGGTTATATTGTCATTCCGTTTGTAATTTCCTTAATATCCGTCCATATATCTGTCTCTCTGTCTGTCTATGTCTATGTCTATGTCTATGTCTATGTCTATGTCTATGTCTATGTCTATGTCTATGTCTATGTCTATGTCTATGTCTATGTCTATGTCTATGTCTATGTCTATGTCTATGTCTATGTCTATGTCTATGTCTATGTCTATGTCTATGTCTATGTCTATGTCTATGTCTATGTCTATGTCTATGTCTATGTCTATGTCTATGTCTATGTCTATGTCTATGTCTATGTCTATGTCTATGTCTATGTCTATGTCTATGTCTATGTCTATGTCTATGTCTATGTCTATGTCTATGTCTATGTCTATGTCTATGTCTATGTCTATGTCTATGTCTATGTCTATGTCTATGTCTATGTCTATGTCTATGTCTATGTCTATGTCTATGTCTATGTCTATGTCTATGTCTATGTCTATGTCTATGTCTATGTCTATGTCTATGTCTATGTCTATGTCTATGTCTATGTCTATGTCTATGTCTATGTCTTTGTCTATGTCTATGTCTATGTCTATGTCTATGTCTTTGTCTATGTCTATGTTTATGTCTATGTCTATGTCTATGACTATGACTATGTCTATGTCTATGACTATGTCTTTGTCTATGTCTATGTCTATGTCTGTGTCTATGTCTATGTCTATACCTATGTCTATGTATATGTCTTTGTCTTTGTCTATGTCTATGTCTATGTCTATGTCTATGTCTATGTCTATGTCTATGTCTATGTCTATGTCTATGTCTATGTCTATGTCTATGTCTATGTCTATGTCTATGTCTATGTCTATGTCTATGTCTATGTCTATGTCTATGTCTATGTCTATGTCTATGTCTATGTCTATGTCTATGTCTATGTCTATGTCTATGTCTATGTCTATGTCTATGTCTATGTCTATGTCTATGTCTATGTCTATGTCTATGTCTATGTCTATGTCTATGTCTATGTCTATGTCTATGTCTATGTCTATGTCTATGTCTATGTCTATGTCTATGTCTATGTCTATGTCTATGTCTATGTCTATGTCTATGTCTATGTCTATGTCTATGTCTATGTCTATGTCTATGTCTATGTCTATGTCTATGTCTATGTCTATGTCTATGTCTATGTCTATGTCTATGTCTATGTCTATGTCTATGTCTATGTCTATGTCTATGTCTATGTCTATGTCTATGTCTATGTCTATGTCTATGTCTATGTCTATGTCTATGTCTATGTCTATGTCTATGTCTATGTCTATGTCTATGTCTATGTCTATGTCTATGTCTATGTCTATGTCTATGTCTATGTCTATGTCTATGTCTATGTCTATGTCTATGTCTATGTCTATGTCTATGTCTATGTCTATGTCTATGTCTATGTCTATGTCTATGTCTATGTCTATGTCTATGTCTATGTCTATGTCTATGTCTATGTCTATGTCTATGTCTATGTCTATGTCTATGTCTATGTCTATGTCTATGTCTATGTCTATGTCTATGTCTATGTCTATGTATATGTCTATGTCTATGTCTATGTCTATGTCTATGTCTATGTCTATGTCTATGTCTATGTCTTTGTCTATGACTATGTCTATGTCTGTGTCTATGTCTAAGTATATGTCTATGTCTATGACTATGTCTATGTCTAAGTATATGTCTATGTCTATGACTATGTCTATATCTATCTCTATGTCTATGTGTATACCTATGTCTATGTCTATATCTATGTATATGACTATGACTATGTCTATGTCAATGTATATGTCTATGTCTAAATGTAGGTCTATGTCTGTGTATATGTCTATATCTGTGTCTATGTATATGTCTATGTTTATGTCTTTGTCTATGTCTATGTGTATGCCTATTCTATGTCTATATCTATGTATATGACTATGTCTATGTCAATGTTTATGTCTATGTCTAAATGTATGTCTATGACTGGGTCTATGTCTATATCTGTGTCTATGTATATGTCTTTGTCTATGACTATGCCTACGTCTATGTTTCTGTCTGTCTGTCTAAATAACAGTAGTCTGATCTATTTCAAAAAACTTACATTCGCCAAAACATCCGTCCAATGATTTTTCAAACCATAACCGGGATGACACAATTTGGCTCCCTTCAAATCGTGCACCGTATGAATGTCTGCTTCATTATCCACTACCGCCACTACTTCGTATTCGAAATGAGCATCATGTGAACGCAATTCAGCTGCTACCAATATTTCAACACTAGCCCATCGAGCCGCTACCAAATCTTCGGAAGACAAAACGCCAAAATGTGCGGTACCCTTGTGTATACGCCTCACACAATCGAGACGATCCACCCCTATGACACACTCCATGTTGCTAGTGGCCTCGAGAGTGGGACAAAACTGGGGTGCTTTGCGATAGCTGCCACGGGACTCGACTATGCAGACACGTACTGAAATAGGAAGAAATTTGAGAGTTATTAGTTAAGATTCATAAATAATATTTTAATACTTATGTATATTTAAAGGCTACACAATTTTTATACAAAATGTGTATCTAGATTTGATATTTTTGTTATTTTATATTCAATCCGGTATGTGATGGAAATCAATCGTTTTCAAATTGATCGATTTCAGATATATTTTGGAGAAAATTTTCCCCATTTCCGCAAAAAAAAATTAAACCAAGTGAAAGATAAGATATCAGTCAAAATAATAAAAGCCTAAATTTTAATTTTTCTTGGGGAAGTGACCAATAATTATCTCAAAAATACATCAGAAATCGAACGATTTGAAAACGATCGATTTCCATCTGATACCAGAATATCTCGAAAGTGATCTTTTAAATCGGAGGACTGTTTTGGGACCGGTTTAAGTTTCTATTGGTTTCGAAGAAGAAAAATTACAGAAGCTGAAAAATTACCACTGCTACGATTTAGAAGTATTTGTGTTCTATTGCTTATATCTCGTTAATTTATAAACCGATTTTATTGATTTCTTCAGGATTAGAATTATTTTATTAAAGAGTTTTACTATATAAGAAATTTTAAAATTTGCTTATTGTTACCTATGCATTCGCATTAGTAATTTGTCATAGTAGATGTTTTATTCTTGCTTAAGCGGAATAGTAGCCCATTTGCTACCACAATTGAATTCACATAGCCACCGATATATTGTGTTTTTTGATGGTGCTTTAAATATGTTATTCCCCTGCCACACAAATAATGGCCAAAGTTGCTTTAACCATTACACAACTCATAAGTAGGGTTTGCTTAGGTTAGTCGGGTGGCTGTTGACTAAGACAGCGTGTGGTCACTTTGTGGTACCTTTAAGGGATAGAGTAGAAAAAGAAACATTCCTAGTCTACTTTTCGTAAAAGGCTTATTTAAGTCACCCAGAAGAATATTTATGTTCGACGGATCACATAGATAGTGCAGAAAAGTTGCCCTAGTGACAGTGACAGTCTCCTAATCCTCGATGTTATAACAACTCCGACGGTATTCGTTACTCTGAAGTTTAGTAGATCGATTGTGTATTACAAATTAACTTAAATTATGTTGCAAATTGCCAAAATGACATTAAGTATGGCAACTAATAACCGATAACAGAACCTCAGTTGCCTTGTCAATTATTAATCATTTTGTAGATGAAAAAAAATTGTGGCTGGCTCTAATTGCCAGTCACAATTTGTTATAACTTTTAGCAACTGACATGTCTTGCCATATACAATTAAGTAAATTCGGTTGCAATACACAATCGAGTTATAAGTCCGCTAGATGGCGCTTTAATTTTCATGTAAAAATTAAAAAAAATCTCCAAAAATGTAATAAGAAGTAATGACAAACTTAGAAACGATTGACCGCCATATGGTTCAAATCCCAGATGACTTGTTTTAATTTTTTCTAATTGCAGAATTGTATTTTTAATGAATTTCGTACATTTTTTGAATATTTTGCATGAAAATTAAAGCGTCCTCTAGCGGAAAAAATAATAAAAATATTAAAAACAAATCCAAATTTAATTCCCTTTTCAAAACTGGCCTAACCATTTAAATCGGTTAACCCATTCTATTTTTATAGAACTTTTTATAATAGTATTACGTTACAAGTGAACCTAAACGGTCCTTCGAATCTTTAAAATCGATTTTCTTAAAATTCTGACGTGCTACAGCAAAACGCCGATACACATATTTCTTTATTTTAAGCCTATTTTCATATTCTGTTAACATTACTCATGTGTACTCAAAAAAAAAATTGATTTTGTCGTACTGTGTTATAGGTCTGATGAACAAATCGATAATTGTAGGATTTAGACTTGGGGTATTAACCAGGGCTCCTCTGCGTGAGTGGAGTGTAATAAATTCATTTGACACCTTAGATAGGATGTTTAAGCTCCAGGACAGAATAACCATAAGATATCTTAATTGGTCAGTGATCACAAGTTTTCCACTTTCCAGACTTGGAAGAATAAATGTTGGTTGTTTGTATTCCCTAGAGACTAACACATGCTCCATATAAAACCCATAAAGCCGACCGAAAACTTATTTATTCTCCCTTTTTTACTTATAAGTTCAATGGTATTGAAAAAATGTTACTCAATTCAATGCCAAAAGCAATCAAAATTGATGGATCTTTTTCGTTGAAATTAAATAAAAAAAATATTAAAAACACTTCACACATGTTCGTACTTTACTAAACATTAATTAACAATTGATGTTAATATATTAAATAAGTAACCGGTTTAAATGCATTTTAAATACCCTACGCCAGCATAGGTAGCATGGGTTTACGATCGAGTTTGTAAAACACAGGAATATTGCTCTTAAAACTCTTTGTAACTTAAAGTGATAAGTTTTCACAGCGAAAAGTATGAATCAAAAAATTCCACCGTTTCTCGACCTGGAAGAAAAAAGTGTTTCTGTAACTCAAAGTGAGAACTAGCAACACTGATTACGTTGTTATTGGAAATTTCCAATACATCTGTCAAAAAGAAAACAGCTGGTAGAAAAAGTATTTTATCATAAAAAAATTTTATCATAAAAAAAAAGTTGGCGCATTCTTTCAATTTTCTGAAATTAATTAAAATGGAAAATATTTGAATAATAAATAAAATAAAGCAATTTATTACATTTTATTTAATAATATGTTTTAATTATATATTTGTTTTTACTTTTTAGTTCAAATGTTTCTTTTTCGGCTCCTTTAATATCGGATGTTTTTTATTGAGGTATAGAACTTTAAGTTGGCATCACTTTTTTAACTGGCGGCCATTTTGTCAGCTGTCAAGTGATTAATATTTAGTTTGGTTTGCCATTTCATCATGAACAGGTTGACAAAAGAACAACGCTTGCAAATCGTGCAAATTTATTTCGAAAATAATGGTTCAGTTCGCGAAGTTTACCGCAAGCTCCGTCCATTTTATGGTCGACATAATCGTGCATCAGAGCAATTAATTCGGTTAACCATGGATCGTTTTCGCACTACGTTTACTCTATGTGATAATACGCATCCGCAGCGACGTCGAACAGTGCGCACCGAAGAAACAATTGCCGCTGTAGAGCAAAGTGTTGAAGAGGACCCGAATGAATCGATTCGCCACCGTGCACAGCAATTGGAGCTTTGTCCGTCAACTTTATGGAAGATTTTACGCAAAGATCTTGGCTTGCGACCTTACAAGATCCAGCTTGTGCAAGAATTAAAGCCGCGAGACCATGCAATGCGTCGTGATTTTGGTGTATGGGCCGAAAATGAGATTGATCTCGATGCTGATTTTCATCGCAAAATTTTGTTCAGTGATGAGGCTCATTTTTGGTTGAATGGCTACGTCAACAAGCAAAATTGCCGCATTTGGAGTGAAGAGAATCCACATGAGACCCTTGAGACGCCATTACATCCACAAAAACTGACTGTTTGGTGTGCTCTATGGGCTGGTGGAGTCATTGGGCCATACTTCTTCCGAAATAATGCTGGAGAGTCAGTTACCATAAATGGAGACTGGTATGGAGCCATGATAACCGACTATTTTGTTCCCCAATTGGATGGCATGAATGTGGATGAGTTGTGGTTCCAATAAGACGGCGCTACATGCCACACAGCGCACGTCACAATTGATTTATTGAAGGAAATATTCGATGAGCGCATAATTTCGCGGAATGGACCTGTCAATTGGCCACCAAGATCGTGTGATTTGACACCACTGGATTATTTTCTTTGGGGATATGTGAAGTCGCTCGTCTGCGCTAACAAACCAGAAACGTTAGGGGACTTGGAAGCCAACATTCGTGGCGTTATTGCCAACATACGGCCCCATATGCTCGAAAAAGTAGTTGAAAATTGGACCTGTAGAATTGGCTTTATTCGAGCCAGCCGCGGCGACCACATGCCCGAAATCATATTTAAACATTAATGGCATAAAATTATCCTTCCAATAAAGCCAAATTGATGGACATTAAAACGATTTTCTTGTGTTTTATTTCAATTCGAAGTTCTATACCTCTAAAAAAGTATTTAACAACTTATTAATGTAAAACTATACCCGGTTATGAGACCGAATTTTGATCAAAGTAAATATTGGGGAAACCACTAAAATATTTTGAAATGTTGAACTATAAAGCTACGGCAAACGAATTTAGTCCAAAGGTTTTACCAAAAATACCAATTAGCTTAGCGATTTTTTCAGTTTTGGTCCAGATTTTGAATTAGCTGCACCCTGTTTCTGAATTTAACACAACTTGATGGTGGGTATACAAGATTCGGCACAGCCGAATATAACACTCTTACTTGTTTGCGTTACAAATTTCTGGAATTATTTTCAGGCAACGTAATCGGAATAATGGAAAAATTTATTTTTTATATTTTTTAAATCAAATGTTTTTTATTTGTTTATAAATAAAATAACTATTGTTTGACACAAAAGTTTTAAACATTTGAAATTTCAGGCGCTTGGAAGCCTAAAACTTTACCAAGTGACCAGCAAAATGAACTGCATTGGCACTACGAATTCCAAAAATAAATGGATGATCAACTCTAAAAGTAGTCGATGCCTTGCGACAATGGCCTATTGCACCTTAAAAAAAAGTAAAAACATTTCAAATACTTTATAATATATTTGAATTTAAACTAAAAAAAACCTGTAGAACCGGATGCCTCAGAGCCAAGTTCATCAATTTCCACAAATGATTTATGTCTGATAGCGCTTATATGCTCATTTGTGGGTGAATCGAAAATACCGCTAAAGTTGGCGTTGTCCGAGAATATTATGGAAAGGCCAACCTGAAAATTTAAACAAAATTCTTAATCAAGTTAGATTTAAAATTAATTCATAAAAAAAATTACCTTCTCCAAAAGTTCTTGCACATTAATATCCTCTTCCATACGGAATTTGGGTAAATAGACGCAGACATCATTAGTTTCAAATCTTGAGAGAATATAATTAAATTCCAAAGCCTTAAGTTTAGACTCTAAGTCCTTCAAGCCCTCTTTTTTATTAGGCAATATAATGATCATTCTCATATCCGAATTATTATAGGGCAATTCCAAAGCAGTTGCATCCAAATCTGGCAATTCGGCATATTCAAAAGTACCATCTACATGCATGGTCTCTACTTGTACCTTCTCCTTCTCGTTCAAATAGAAATCCCGAGATTTTGTTTCTTTTTCATTGAAACTGTGCCTCCATTTACCTTTAAAGTACAAGGCATTGGCCAAAATAATATTAGTCAAGGGACCTATATCCTTCTCATCTATTAAGTTCTTTATTTTATTGTGGGTCTTCTGTTCTACCCAAGAGTTTACTTTCTCTGCCGTTAATTTGCCTTCGCCAAAGTTCACATTCTCCGCTAGGGCATCAAAATCCTTCTCGGCTATTCTATTGAATTCAGGAGATATTTTCAAATTTTCGGTTACAAACATGCGATTGGCAAATAAAAGTTCCACATCTTGACTCTTCGAATTGGAGGTGATCAGCGAGTTTAAAAATTCTCCATAATGTTGAGCTATATCATTTTTATCTTCAGGATCTAGTCGGAGTATGCGACGCATATCTTCGGCTGTCTTACCCTCGGCTCCCTCAAATAGCCAAGTCAAAGCTGTTTCCAGGGAAAGTGGTGAAAATAAAATATTTTCCGTAGATTTGCCTTCAACTAAATTATGAAAAAGATGGGCTGCAAATAGATTATGACTTCCAGGCTGTGGCACAGCGATCTTTCCAGCCTTTACATCAAATATTACCATAAGTAATATGACTGAAATTTATAAGTAAGATATTAAAAGTTTCTGCATTAAATTCTTTTTCCACTTAAGGCCAGTATTTTAAAATGAAAATTAACTTACAAAAAATTGTCAGCTGCTTCATTTTCCGGGCTCTTGTAACAAAGAAGGTATTGAAGATGTCTCGTGCGTCGACTGACTGATCATTTTGTGAGGTTTGAAAGTGAGTTTTATGCAAAATCTTGGACTTCTTGTAATTAAAAAAAGAATTTCTTGAGTAGATGTTTAAGTTAACCCTTTGGTAGCTATTTTATTTAGGTTTTATTTTAGGCTTTTAGGGGGTAATAAAGGAAAAACATCTGAAAAATAATTGAAATTGAGTTTTGGATAAGCTACGGAAATAAGGGGTCACATGCTTAGTACTTTTTCGGAAATGGAAAAAATATATTACAAAAAAAGGGTACCTTTTTAACCCAAAGATTCATATATTTTGAAGCAATGATCATGACAACAAAATTTCTACCGAAATCGACAAATCAAGTACCAAACTTGTATTTAATATTTTTTCGATTTATGGATCAACTACGAAAATAAAGTTACACATCCTCAATACTTTTTCGAAAATGGGACAAAAAGGTTATAAAAGGTACAAAAAACCATGGTACATTTTTTTTACTCAAAATTTCTGACGAAATCGATCAACCAAGTACCAAATACGTGTATGGTACTTTTTCAATTTAAGAGGTAAAAACGGGGAATAAATTAAAGGGTATATATGCATAGGGTTTTTCAGCAGGGACGCTACATAAATACAGTGACAGGGACGTCAGACAAGGCCATATTTCTTGCTGATCTTTTGACATTTCTCTTTAGTAACGTTTGTCATTTCATGATGGAAAGTTATATGAGCCAACAATGAGCCGAAATTATTAAAATTTACTACCGAAATTCGAAGTCCGTGGCTTCAACCTTAAAGGTACAAGGCCAACAAACGCGGCATGCGGCTGCGGGAGGTCGTAGTATTGCCAGTACATAAAATAAGCGTTTGTTTACAAAAATATTCATATAACAAAATATTTGAGTAGGATATAATTAAATCTGGCAGCACTGAAAAAATCTGCCGCACGGAAAAGTAGAACAAAGTTTTACTTTTTTCCATTGCCGCTTCAAATTTGAAAAATCAAAAAACAGCTGATTGCCGCCTGCAGCCGCTTGCCGCGTGCATTGGCCTTCTACCTTTAAGTTCTAATAATTTTTGGCTGAATGGCTTCGCCAGTAAACATAATATGCGTTATTGGTCAGGCAACAATCCACATGTACTCCATAAGTCATCATTGCATTTCGAAAAAAAATTACGGTTTGGTTCGGTTTATTAGCCGGCGGCATCATTGGACCGTACTTCTTCCGTGATGATCAAGACCGGCACGTTACTGTGAATGGGTATCGCTACCGTTCAATGATAACCGAATATTTTTGGCCGCAATTGGATGATATGGACTTGGAGGACATTGCGAATGTCACAATCAATTTATTGGAGTCCAAGTTTAGAGAACGTGTTATCTGACGAAATGATCCAGTCGATTGGCTGCCTCGGTCGTGAGATTTGACGCCTTTAGACTATTTCCTGTGAGGCTCAAGTCTATGAACCTCGTACGAATATTGAACATGAAATTGCAGCAGTATCGGCCAATTTATGCTTGAAAACCGTCGAAAATTGGATTCAGCGTCTGGACGTCTGCAAGCGTGCCCGTGGTGGAAATGCAAAAGAAATCGATTTAAAACAAAACTTTTGTAGTGCTCTTATTGAAAAACCCTTTATATATATTCAAATATTCTCCTTGAAAGTTTACCGGTAGTCATCACTTTTATCCCATTCCATGATACAGCGGGAGTTCGCTCATCTCGTTCTTAGTTTGAAGTCTCCACATGTTTGCTGGTCCTCTAGACCTCCTGAAACCTGGAGGGTGATATTAAACAGCTGGACGATTTATATTGGTGGCTGCTTTTATACATGTTTGTAGCCGTTCTTGAACTTCGAGTAACCATAGGTCTTTGTTTGAGATTGTGACGGGCCAGTAAATTTTGAGTATACCTACGTCTTAGCCTCAGATTAACGAAGGCTTGAAGACTGTACATCTCAAGACTAGAAATATTATAAGTCTAGCAGAAATAAACTTTAATTTTGGAGGTGGTTAATCTTCTTCTACTGTTATCCTTGACTCCAAGTGAAGCATAGGGCCTCATCCATACTTTTATATCGAACTCTTTTGTAAGATGTTAGCCTTGCGTCATTCCATGAATAGTTTGCGGCTTACAACTTCGCATCAATTGACCTTATCCACGTTCTAGCAGGTACACCAACACGAAGTCCACTTAACTGTGGATTCCAACGACATGCCTTCGAGGCTTGTGGCCTATCCACCGCCATTTCCGTTGACATACCTCTACAGAAGCAGGGATTTGGTTTGTCGAGTTTAGTAAATCTTCATTTCTTATGCGATTCGGCCACCATATATTAATGATTTGGTTCAAGCATTTGTTTGGAAAGGTTTGAAGGCGCTTATCGATGCCATGTGTGCGCTTCCAATTTTCGAAACCGTAATACAAGATGGACTTGACGTTCGAGTTGTATATTCGTAACTTAGTTTGTGTTATCAATTACCGAGATTTTCAAATAGCCCGGAGAATGCCGAATGCATATTTTGCCTTATTAATACGAGATTCAATATCCTCGTTGGCGCCACCTTTTTTTTTGTAGATACCAAACTACCAAGATTATTAAAGGTACCCATACATCCAATACCCTCGTTATCCACAATAATGTGTGTCAATGGTTTTGCGCCAAAGCCCCCACGTATAAACTTTGTTTTGGAAATATTGATTTCCACACCAGCTGCCCGAGATTTAACGGTAATTGATTTAGTGTTTTCTTGAAAGTGAACTGAACTTTGGCTTAGAAGACATACGTCATCAGCGTATTCCAAATCCTCGAGTTTACAATTTAAATTCATGCGCATTATGTTGTCGATGGCGAGGATACAAAGTATAGGTGACAATATACATTATTGTCTTACTCCAGTGGTAACTTCGAACGTATTAGACATTTTGCCTTTGTGTAGGACCCGACATTTAAAAATCTCCATAAATAGCTCCTATTGACAGCGTCGAAAGCCTTCATAAAGTCGATAAACGCTAGGTAAATGGGGGTGCGGAATTTATTACATTTCTCTAGTAATATTCTTACTTTTTTTTTAAATTGGACCAACACATAGGGGAATGCACTACGTATGCATATGAATTGTGATGGAACTAAGAAAAGAGGTTGTGAGAAGGAGGATAGAGGGAGTAGTGTTTGTGGATATTCGATTTGAACCTTTGGATATCATAATTTGAGGGGAAGACTGATGCAGGAAGTTTACTCCACATTCGTGCTGTACGGCTAAAAAACGAGTTTTCTCTATAGTATTTTGCTCGGAATCAGAGTATTTGGAGTCACAATTTTTTGGTATTTTAACTAGTATACCCTAGTACACCCTCAGGAGCTTCTTCTTTTCATATTTTACGCACAAATGTTATTTCCCGGAGCCTTGTTGCGCTTAAGGCTTTTTTAATTGCGTTCTTCACTTCACTTGTCTTGTTGGTGGATTGTCTGAAACTCCATTGAATATACTGTCATAGCTGGTTTTATTATGCACTTCCGTCAGTGGTTCCAATCCAATATGATTGTTTAATATTGACTTGAAGTGTTTCATCCAACGTATTAATTGTTTATCCGGAGCTGAGAGAAATGTGCCGCTACTACTCAAGATAGGACTGTTGGTGTTTCATCCAACGTATTAATTGTTTATCCGGGGCTGAGAGAAATGTGCCGCTACTACTCAAGATAGGACTGTTGGTATATATAGGTTTGCTACACAACGCTATTGATTTATCGGATAAGGTCTTCATGTCGCCTTTACTTGCAGCTGATTCAGATTGGCTCACTTATTCATATATCCACCTTAAATCGGATTTTACAAATAACTAAGTGATGGTCGTTATTTTTGTTTGCTCCGCGACTCGAGCGTACATCAAGTAAAGATGATTAGATCGAGATATTCTAAAAATACAGTTTAGAACTTCAGTAGTTGTCTTGGCTCTGAATGACCTATTTTAAATATTTCAGCTTTTTGAGGTTATACTCCTTAGGTAGCGGAAAGATTCAACCTAGTCAATGGACTTCAAGTTCATTCAAGATAAAATTTTGTGTCATTTTGAATTAATTTTATCGATTTAGTCCAATGTTGGGCAAAGTCTCTCTGATTCTCTCTTACTTTGTATTTTGCCTACCCCTAGGGTTAGCAAAATTAAAAATCAGAGAGACTTTGCCCAACATTGATTTAGTCTAAAGACCAGCTAGATCGATGTCATGTGGTGTATCGTGAAGACCCCACGAAATATCATGTTGCCCAGACATCAGGTGTCTCAACGCAACATTGAAGGAAATGTTTGTTTTTAATCTTTGTATATCTTTTAAACAAATAAACCTAAAAATATAATTTTTAATAAGTTGATTGATACATACGCAAAGGTTACATTTTTCAATTTATGAGGTAAAGTAATAGAAATCATTAATCATTAATATCCTCTAAACTAGAAGATATGTAAACAAAAATGAGCTCAGCAATTAAAATCAAAAGATTTCTTTCAATTTTCAATGTTTCTTAAAAGAGGTACCTTTCTTTCAAATGCTGTCTATACAATTTGTATACGAGGGTTACTATTTACGTTTCACATATGGCACATAATAACAAACAATTTATGTACAAAAATATAACAACTAAATAAATAAAAGAAATTATGCTACGGACACGAAAGGGTTAATTTAAGTCTGACTCGTTTCCTTAACAGGATTTCTATCTATTCACATTATTATTAACACACCCATGTCTATGTCTTTTTTTTTTTCAAAAAAAAAAAAATCTTCCATAAAGTTGACAATTTTACTACATTCATTTATTTTATAATACAAAGAATATTTTGTCCTTTGGTTATGTATAGAATTTTTAGCAACCCAGCGAAAAATTAAAATGTATATTTAACTCCATTCTGAAAATTTTGAAAAGTGTCAATAAAATTAGCAAAATATGAGTGATAGATGTTACTATTAGACTTATGTATTAGTTCCTCCAACAGAATTTTCTAAACTTTGAAAGTAGATAACGTTTATCTTAAAAAAAACTAAATCTGTCAAATTAATTTTAATTTACTTACAAAATAGATGTTCGCATAACGAACATCAAAAATTTTTCTATAGAAATTTTTTTTTATCACAAACTTTTTTATACTTTTTTTATCAAAAATTTTTTTATAGAAAATAACAAAAATTTTCTATAGAAAATTTTTGTAACAAAAATTTTTCTACAGAAATTTTTGTAACAAAAATTTTTCTATAGAAAATTTTTTTATCAAAAACTTTTTTATACTTTTTTATCACAAATTTTTCTATAGAAAATTTTTTTATCAAAAATTTTTGTATACTTTTTTTATCAAAATTTTTTCTATAGAAAATTTTTTTATAACAAAAATTTTTCTATTATAATAATTTTCTATCGAAACATTTTTTATAAAAAAAGTATAAAAAAAATTTTGATAAAAAAATTCTTTTGTAGAAAATTTTTTTACCAAAAATTTTTCTATAGAAAATATTTTTATCAAAAATTTTTCCATAGAAAATTTTTTTTATCAAAAATTTGTTTATACTTTTTTTATCAAACATTTTTTTACAGAAAATTTTTATAACAAAAATTTTCTATAGAAAATTTTTGTAACAAAAATTTTTCTACTGAAATTTTTGTATCAAAAATTATGCTATAGAAAATTTTTTTATCAAAAATTTTTCTATAGAAAATTTTTTGATCAAAAATGTTTCTATAGAAAATTTTTTTATCAAAAATTTTTCTATAGAAAATTAAAAAAAAAAAAAATCTGTAGAAAATTTATTCTTTTATCAAAAATTTTTCTATAGAATTTTTTTTTTATCAAACATTCTTCTATTGAAAAATTTTTTTATCAAAAATTTTTGTATAGAAAATTTTTTTTATCAAAAATTTTTCTATAGAAAATTTTTTTATCAAAAACTTTTTTATACTTTTTTTATCAACAATTTTTCTATAGAAAATTTTTTTATCAAAAATTTTTTTATCCTTTTTTTTTCAAAAATTTTTCTTTAGAAAATTTTTTTATCAAAAATTTTTCTGTAGAAAATTTTTTTATCAAAAATTTTTCTATAGAAAATTTTTGTAACAAAAGTTTTTCTATATTTTTTTATCAAAAAATTTTCTATAGAAAATTTTTTTATCAAAAATTTTTCTATAGAAAATTTTTTTATCAAAAATTTTTGTATAGAAAATTTTTTTCTATCAAACATTTTTTATCAAAAACTTTTTATACTTTTTTTTATCAACAATTTTTCTATAGAAAATTTTTTTATCAAAAATTTTTCTATATTTTTTTATCAAAAAATTTTCTATAGAAAATTTTTTTATCAAAAATTTTTCTATAGAAAATTTTTTTATCAAAAATTTTTCTATAGAAAATTTTTTTATCAAAAATTTTTCTATAGAAAATTTTTTTGTTTGGTAATTTCAATTATTCAATTAATGAAAATTTTGTTATCAAAAATCCTTCTATATAATTTTTTTTTATCAAAAATTTTTCTATAGAAAATTTTTTTACAAAAAATTTTTCTATAAAAAATTTTTTTATCAACAATTTTTGTATAGAAAATTTTGTTATCAAAAATTTTTGTATAGAAAATTTTTTTTATCAAACATTTTTTTATCAAAAACATTTTATACTTTTTTTTATCAACAATTTTTCTATAGAAAATTTTTTTATCAAAAATTTTTCTATATAAATTTTTTTTATAAAAACTTTTTAATACTTTTTTTTATCAACAATTTTTCTATAGATAGTTTTTTTACCAAAATTTTTTTTTATCAAAAATTTTTTTATAGAATGTAACAAAAATTTTCTATAGAAAATTTTTGTAACAAAAATTTTTGTACAGAAAATTTTTGTAACAAAAATTTTTCTACAGACATTTTTGTAACAAAAATTTTTCTATAGAAAATTTTTTTATCAACATTTTTTTATACTTTTTTTATCAAAAATTTTTCTGTAGAAAATTTTTTTATCAAAAATTTTTTTATACTTTTTTATCAAAAATTTTTCTATAGAAAATTTTTTTTATCAAAAATTTTTCTATAGACAATTCTTTTATCAAAAATTTTTCTATAGAAAATTTTTTTATCGAAAATTTTTCATAGAAAAATTTTTTTATCAAAAATTTTTCTATAGAAAATTTTTTTATCAAAAATTTTTCTATAGAAAATTTTTTTATCAAAAATTTTTCTATAGAACATTTTTTATCAAAAATTTATCTGTAGACAATTTTTTTATCAAAAACTTTTTTATACTTTTTTTATCAAAAACTTTTCTATAGAAAATTTTGTTATCAAAAATTTGTTTATACTTTTTTTTATCAAAAATTTTTCTATAGAAAATTTTTATAACAAAATTTTTGTAAAAAAAAATTTTCTATAGAAAATATTTGTAACAAAAATTTTTCTACAGAAATTTTTGTAACAAAAATTTTTCTACAGAAATTTTTATAACAAAAATTTTTCTATGGAAAATTTTTTTATCAAAAATTTTTCTATAGAAGATTTGAACATTTTTTGATATAAAAATATTTTAATCGAAAAATTTTCTATAAAATATAATTTTTATCGAACAATTTTTCAAAGAAAAATATTTTTATTAAAAACTTTTCTGTAAAAAATTTTTGGATCGAAAATATTTCTGTTTTGAAAACTATTCCCAATATTTACAAAAATATTCCCAATGTTTAGACAAATAATAGTGTCGTGGCAACAATTTTCGTGATTATATTTCTGTGTTCTCTTGAACCATGTATTTTCTTGCTATAAATTGGATTTTGATTTGTTTCTTGCCTATTTTGTTTTTGTATTTTCTTTAACAAAGTGGCACCAACCAACTCTGTTAACATCCAAATTCAAACTGAAGGATTTTAATACTCATTTTCACGAGTTTTATTTACGAAAATTAAAAAAAATCATCGGCTACTGGTGGTATGGGCTGCCTACTCCTGCTTATAATCTATCTTCACAAAATCACAGTTTGGTATGGATTTTCAGCTTATACATATTTCTTTTAGAGTGACGTTGGCAACCTTATCACTTTCAGCGGCGAGCGCTATAGGTTTCCTCACGTAGGCGCTACATGCAACACAGCCTATACCATTTTACGTGAGCACATAAAACACAAATGTTTAAGCATATTTCAGAATTTCCTTTGCTATATATTTAAATATTTTAGTTGATGTCATTAGTATTTAGTACATAATTTAGTAACAAAAATTTTTTGCTGGGTTACAATGCCCTTTTTCTAGTTGATGTAAAAGAAATACTAGTTTAAGCCATAATTTAAACCATCAGAATACTGGAAAAAACTGCCTTTTGAATACAAAGTAAAAAATTATAACTTAAAGAATATAAATTAGGGTGATGCCTTTTTTAAAAAATATACATTTGATTCCCTAAGATCCGCAAAATTCAGATAAATCGACGACAGATACTCTATATTGAGCCATAACCGCCAAAAGGGCTTAAGCGAACTATAGCCAAATGTTGACCGTTCGTCACAAAATACAATGGCTGGAATTTACATAAAGCTTATATATGCAAAATTTAGTGGCCATAGCTATCATAGTTTTTAATGTAATAGCTTTTGACTGGCGTTTGCGGTATTTTAGTGGATCCCGGGAGTGGTTTTTATTTGAACGCCATGGTCAAGTATGGACCGATTCCTATAAAATTTAATATACTGACCAACAGTTGCATTAAATTTCCATATTCTAAATTTAGTCGTCATAGCTCTTTCAATTGTATTCAGTTTATCAGCATAAGTGTGTTTCCCGGGGCAAAGTTTTATGGGAGCTCTAACTAAATATGAACCGATTTCGTCCATTTTCAATACACAACTTTCTCAAGATATCGAAAATACTTTTGTAAAATTTTGTTCCTTTAGCTGTTTTGTTAAGGCGCTATCGCGCTTTTATCTGAAGGACAAACCCCCCGTTGCTTTATGTATTTTTGTGTTTCCGTAAGTTTTTTATATGGGAGCTATCACACTGGCTGGCATTGACATAAGACTTCCTTGTGCTAAATTAAGTGGCCAAAGCTATTACAGTTTATTATTTATTGGGATTTAAGTGTATTTTAGGCGGAATTTTGGCTGTTTCCGTGGGTTTGTTGTATGGTATTCTATATACCAAATCATCATAGCTGTTATAGTTTGTCATTTATTAGCAAATAAGCGATAAGCCTAGACGAGGTTGTACGGGAGCCTTGTTCAAATGTGAACCGATTTTGCCCGACTTCAATATCAAAATTGTCCAAGAAATGAAGAATATTTACGCCAAATTTCAGTGACCTACATAATTTTGTTAAGGTTTTATCATGCCGACAACAGACAGACATATGGGCAGACGGTCAGACAAACAGGCAGACAGACATACAGACAAACACACAGACATACAGACAGACAGACAGACGGACAGACAGACAGACAGACAGACAGACAGACAGACAGACAGACAGACAGACAGACAGACAGACAGACAGACAGACAGCAGACAGACAGACAGACAGACAGACATACAGGCAGACAGACAGACAGACATACAGGCAGGCAGGCAGACAGACAGACAGACAGACAGACAGACAGACAGACAGACAGACAGACAAACAGACAGATACATACAAACATACAGACAGACAGACAGACAGATACATACAAACAGACAGAGAGACAGACAGACAGACAGACAGACAGACAGACAGACAGACAGACAGACAGACAGACAGACAGACAGACAGACAGGCAGACAGACAGACAGACAGACAGACAGACAGACAGACAGACAGACAGACAGACAGACAGACAGACAGACAGACAGACAGACAGACAGACAAACAGACAGACAGATACATACATACAGACAGACAGAAGGACAGACAGACATACAGACAAACAGATAGACAGGCAGACAGACAGAAGGACGGACAGACAGACAGACAGACAGACAGACAGACAGACAGACAGACAGACAGACAGACAGACAGACAGACAGAAGGACGAACAGACAGACAGACAGACAGACAGAAGGACGAACAGACAGACAGAAAGACAGACAGAAGGACGGACAGACAGACAGAAAGACAGACAGACAAGCAGACAGACAGACAGACAGACAGACAGGCAGACAGACAGGCAGACAGACAGACAGACAGACAGACAGACAGACAGACAGACAGACAGACAGACAGACAGACAGACAGACAGACAGACAGACAGACAGACAGACAGACAGACAGACAGACAGACAGATAGACAGACAGACGAACACCGCTCAATCGTAAGATTTTTTTGAGCAAATATTAAAGAAATTACAAACGAAATGACAATCTTAATATACATCCCATTCTTCTTTTTTACTTCTGACGTTATCTACTTTGACGCCCAATGATTTAATCTGTGTAAACACAGAGTAACCGTAAATCCAAAATTTAGAAAGCTTGGGTCCTTCTTGACAATTCTTTTATACATCATTTGAAATCATTTCCAAAATTTTTTCAAATAAGATTTCATAAATCAATAATAAATTTATTTGTTAATGTACAAAACCATTAAAAATATTGGCTTTTTAAAAATTTTAGTTTCGCAGATGTTTTCCAAAATTGTAATAATTTCAAAACTATTAACTCAATTTCAATCAAAAATTCAATTTTGAGGTTCGGATTAACGTAAACCAGTAACTGATTTTCGAATAAACTGCAATCGACAGTTTTAGTACTTATGTAAATAAGGTTCACCCTAATATATGTAGAGAGATTGCTTTTAAGAGCTTCAAGGATATTGAACTAGAGTTTGTTAAAAACTAGATTTATAAATTCGAGTACAGTTGCCTCAGCTGTTTCAAATGACCATATTTGAAACTCATTTTAATTTCCATATAGAAAATACAATAAAGACAAAATTTTTAACTTTAATTAACATTTATTAACTTTATTTTTTTTCATTCTTAAAATCTTTTAAAGCAAGATCAATAAACTTTTAAATTTTCTGACTTAGTTTCTTGCTACAAAAGTAATATCTTTTGTAATACAATAATCTAGCCCTTCTAAAAAAAAACAGCTTAACTTATAACTTAATATCACAATAAATAATTAGTAATTCATTTAAAAAATAATTAAGTGACTAAAAGCAAATTATGCGAGACTTAAGAAAACCACCAAATAAAAACGCGCCTAAAAGTAGGCATTAATATTAAGGCAGTTAAACAGAGACTGAGGTTTGTGACTTTCAATTTACTTACACCACTGTAAAGCAATGTATAGTATTTCCCCTCCAAATAGTCCTTATAAATATCTTCCATTGTCCTTGAATTTAGATCATTATTTATTTTGACTGGGCCTCGCAATTCTTCAGTTTGATCGCTGAAGATGATATTATGTTGTCGATCGAAGACGCCGTACATGGTAAAAGGTCTTACATCATCTTTGAATTTTTTACCGAATAGACCATCAATCTCACGTAGAGAATTGTAGATTTCATTTTGTCTCACCATAGGACCATCCTGAGCCATTATATAACCCCGTGTAGTCCAGTGCATGTAGCAGTACTCAAATTTGGAATGTCTAACATTAGAGCCATAGGGACATAAGACTCGAAAAGATTTATGACGATTTTGCCTAACCCAGGGAGAGGTAATGTTACCAACAATATATTTTTTGTACATGGCAGAGCTTATAAAGGCCACCTCGCCTTTTTCTGCTAAACATCTTAGGGCTCCCTCATCGCCCTTATAGACATCGGAACAGGTTTTGGTTTCTTGCCAGAGACAGGAATCGCTAGAGAAATATTTTTGAGGTGCCATACGTTTGCCCGTTTTATTGTGTATGGTTTCTAGGGTCGAGAGATATGCAGGCCCCTCAAATGAGGGCAGACAGGCCTTGACACCCTTTAGATCTTCAAAGGTGTTCAATTTTGAATCCTTGTGCACCACAGCAATAGTGGCATAGAGATCGTGCATATTTTGTGAGTACTCATAGAGTAAAGGTTTCAGTTTATATTCTCGTTGAGCCTTCAGGCGTTGTTCATTGTCCACCATGACCACATCGGCAGATTTATATTTGATATTATCCATACAAGTGTCTAGAGATTCCGAGCGTATGCATTGAATATTAGGTTGGACACCATAAACCTGAGAGGCTTCCTGCAGCCAGGAGCACTTTATGTGCTCTATAACCGAGCTAGTACAAAAAACTATGGAACGTGGAGGATTACATTCGGGAAAACTGTAGGCACTTTGGAAACCCGTGGCCTGATCCAGATAATCATCTATAGGTATAACATTATCCAAGGGATTTACTTCAATATGATAGTTCTCCACCAAACTGAGTAGAGCATTCTGCCAACTGGAGGGATTGTCATGATTAAGGCCGGTGACTAAACGCTGAACCTGGGCAGCATGAGATCTGCGAGCAGCAATGACGGGCCAAGGTTTGGCCACCCAAACACAGGGTTTAGTGGTATTAATAGGCTGCAAATGGCCATCAGCGCACAGGTAACTGTATTCATTAAGATTGGCTTGGGCCGCCAAGCCAGATAACTAAGGGAAAAAAGGGAAATTCTTAATATTTGTTTGATAAATTTCTTTAAGTAACTTACTCCAAAATGACTTTTAACATCATCAAGTCTAGCCCAGGCCACACTACCGCCTCCACTGGTCAAGCAGTACAAGGCACCTCTTCTACCCCAATGCTTGTCACCAATATCACATCTATAGGGATCATAACACATTTGGCACAACGAGGGATAACGATCCTTTAGTTTACGATCTTCTTCGGGATTTGGTACCCAAGGTCCAGCCTTACAACTGGGGCCAAAGAAACGCGAGGAAGCTCTGATACGATCTTCTGAAATGGACATTTCCGGATCACAAGATTTCGCAACCATTGTAGATTCAAAGTACTAAAAAAGAAATAAAACGTCATTAAAGTACTTATAATTTCGGCCATTACTTTTAATCTAAAAAGAATTTTTGTACCCACCATCAAAAAGAATAGGGGTTATATTGTCATTCCGTTTGTAATTTCCTTAATATCCGTCCATATATCTGTCTCTCTGTCTGTCTATGTCTATGTCTGTGTCTGTGTCTGTGTCTGTGTCTATGTCTATGTCTATGTCTATGTCTATGTCTATGTCTATGTCTATGTCTATGTCTATGTCTATGTCTATGTCTATGTCTATGTCTATGTCTATGTCTATGTCTATGTCTATGTCTATGTCTATGTCTATGTCTATGTCTATGTCTATGTCTATGTCTATGTCTATGTCTATGTCTATGTCTATGTCTATGTCTATGTCTATGTCTATGTCTATGTCTATGTCTATGTCTATGTCTATGTCTATGTCTATGTCTATGTCTATGTCTATGTCTATGTCTATGTCTATGTCTATGTCTATGTCTATGTCTATGTCTATGTCTATGTCTATGTCTATGTCTATGTCTATGTCTATGTCTATGTCTATGTCTATGTCTATGTCTATGTCTATGTCTATGTCTATGTCTATGTCTATGTCTATGTCTATGTCTATGTCTATGTCTATGTCTATGTCTATGTCTATGTCTATGTCTATGTCTATGTCTATGTCTATGTCTATGTCTATGTCTATGTCTATGTCTATGTCTATGTCTATGTCTATGTCTATGTCTATGTCTATGTCTATGTCTATGTCTATGTCTATGTCTATGTCTATGTCTATGTCTATGTCTATGTCTATGTCTATGTCTATGTCTATGTCTATGTCTATGTCTATGTCTATGTCTATGTCTATGTCTATGTCTATGTCTATGTCTATGTCTATGTCTATGTCTATGTCTATGTCTATGTCTATGTCTATGTCTATGTCTATGTCTAAGTCTATGTCTATGTCTATGTCTATGTCTATGTCTATGTCTATGTCTATGTCTATGTCTATGTCTATGTCTATGTCTATGTCTATGTCTATGTCTATGTCTATGTCTATGTCTATGTCTATGTCTATGTCTATGTCTATGTCTATGTCTATGTCTATGTCTATGTCTATGTCTATGTCTATGTCTATGTCTATGTCTTTGTCTATGTCTATGTCTATGTCTATGTCTTTGTCTTTGTCTATGTCTATGTCTATGTCTATGTCTATGTCTATGTCTATGTCTATGTCTATGTCTATGTCTATGACTATGACTATGTCTTTGTCTATGTCTATGTCTATGTCTATGTCTATGTCTATGTCTATGTCTATGTCTATGTCTATGTCTATGTCTATGTCTATGTCTATGTCTATGTCTATGTCTATGTCTATGTCTATGTCTATGTCTATGTCTATGTCTATGTCTATGTCTATGTCTATGTCTATGTCTATGTCTATGTCTATGTCTATGTCTATGTCTATGTCTATGTCTATGTCTATGTCTATGTCTATGTCTATGTCTATGTCTATGTCTATGTCTATGTCTATGTCTATGTCTATGTCTATGTCTATGTCTATGTCTATGTCTATGTCTATGTCTATGTCTATGTCTATGTCTATGTCTATGTCTATGTCTATGTCTATGTCTATGTCTATGTCTATGTCTATGTCTATGTCTATGTCTATGTCTATGTCTATGTCTATGTCTATGTCTATGTCTATGTCTATGTCTATGTCTATGTCTATGTCTATGTCTATGTCTATGTCTATGTCTATGTCTATGTCTATGTCTATGTCTATGTCTATGTCTATGTCTATGTCTATGTCTATGTCTATGTCTATGTCTATGTCTATGTCTATGTCTATGTCTATGTCTATGTCTATGTCTATGTCTATGTCTATGTCTATGTCTATGTCTATGTCTATGTCTATGTCTATGTCTATGTCTATGTCTATGTCTAAGTCTATGTCTATGTCTATGTCTATGTCTATGTCTATGTCTATGTCTATGTCTATGTCTATGTCTATGTCTATGTCTATGTCTATGTCTATGTCTATGTCTATGTCTATGTCTATGTCTATGTCTATGTCTATGTCTATGTCTATGTCTATGTCTATGTCTATGTCTATGTCTATGTCTATGTCTATGTCTATGTCTATGTCTATGTCTATGTCTATGTCTTTGTCTATGTCTATGTCTATGTCTATGTCTTTGTCTTTGTCTATGTCTATGTCTATGTCTATGTCTATGTCTATGTCTATGTCTATGACTATGACTATGTCTTTGTCTATGTCTATGTCTATGTCTATGTCTATGTCTATGTCTATGTCTATGTCTATGTCTATGTCTATGTCTATGTCTATGTCTATGTCTATGTCTATGTCTATGTCTATGTCTATGTCTATGTCTATGTCTATGTCTATGTCTATGTCTATGTCTATGTCTATGTCTATGTCTATGTCTATGTCTATGTCTATGTCTATGTCTATGTCTATGTCTATGTCTATGTCTATGTCTATGTCTATGTCTATGTCTATGTCTATGTCTATGTCTATGTCTATGTCTATGTCTATGTCTATGTCTATGTCTATGTCTATGTCTATGTCTATGTCTATGTCTATGTCTATGTCTATGTCTATGTCTATGTCTATGTCTATGTCTATGTCTATGTCTATGTCTATGTCTATGTCTATATCTATGTCTATGTCTATGTCTATGTCTATGTCTATGTCTATGTCTATGTCTATGTCTATGTCTATGTCTATGTCTATGTCTATGTCTATGTCTATGTCTATGTCTATGTCTATGTCTATGTCTATGTCTATGTCTATGTCTATGTCTATGTCTATGTCTATGTCTATGTCTATGTCTATGTCTATGTCTATGTCTATGTCTATGTCTATGTCTATGTCTATGTCTATGTCTATGTCTATGTCTATGTCTATGTCTATGTCTATGTCTATGTCTATGTCTATGTCTATGTCTATGTCTATGTCTATGTCTATGTCTATGTCTATGTCTATGTCTATGTCTATGTCTATGTCTTTGTCTATGTCTATGTCTATGTCTTTGTCTATGTCTATGACTATGTCTTTGTCTTTGTCTTTGTCTTTGTCTTTGTCTTTGTCTTTGTCTATGTCTATGTCTATGTCTATGTCTATGTCCATGTCCATGTCTATGTCTAAGTATATGTCTATGTCCATGTCCATGTCTATGTCTATGTCTATGTCTATGTCTATGTCTATGTCTATGTCTATGTCTATGTCTATGTCTATGTCTATGTCTATGTCTATGTCTATGTCTATGTCTATGTCTATGTCTATGTCTATGTCTATGTCTATGTCTATGTCTATGTCTATGTCTATGTCTATGTCTATGTCTATGTCTATGTCTATGTCTATGTCTATGTCTATGTCTATGTCTATGTCTATGTCTATGTCTATGTCTATGTCTATGTCTATGTCTATGTCTATGTCTATGTCTATGTCTATGTCTATGTCTATGTCTATGTCTATGTCTATGTCTATGTCTATGTCTATGTCTATGTCTATGTCTATGTCTATGTCTATGTCTATGTCTATGTCTATGTCTATGTCTATGTCTATGTCTATGTCTATGTCTATGTCTATGTCAATGTCTATGTCTATGTCTATGTCTATGTCTATGTCTATGTCTATGTCTATGTCTATGTCTATGTCTATGTCTATGTCTATGTCTATGTCTATGTCTATGTCTATGTCTATGTCTATGTCTATGTCTATGTCTATGTCTATGTCTATGTCTATGTCTATGTCTATGTCTATGTCTATGTCTATGTCTATGTCTATGTCTATGTCTATGTCTATGTCTATGTCTATGTCTATGTCTATGTCTATGTCTATGTCTATGTCTATGTCTATGTCTATGTCTATGTCTATGTCTATGTCTATGTCTATGTCTATGTCTATGTCTATGTCTATGTCTATGTCTATGTCTATGTCTATGTCTATGTCTATGTCTATGTCTATGTCTATGTCTATGTCTATGTCTATGTCTATGTCTATGTCTATGTCTATGTCTATGTCTATGTCTATGTCTATGTCTATGTCTATGTCTATGTCTATGTCTATGTCTATGTCTATGTCTATGTCTTTGTCTATGTCTATGTCTATGTCTTTGTCTTTGTCTATGTCTATGTCTATGTCTATGTCTATGTCTATGTCTATGTCTATGACTATGACTATGTCTATGTCTATGTCTATGTCTATGTCTATGTCTATGTCTATGTCTATGTCTATGACTATGTCTATGTCTATGTCTATATCTATGTCTATGTCTATGACTATGTCTATGACTATGTATATGTCTTTGTCTTTGTCTTTGTCTATGTCTATGTCTATGTCTATGACTATGTCTATGTCTATGTCTGTGTCTATGTCTAAGTATATGTCTATGACTATGTGTCTACGTCTATGTTTCTGTCTGTCTATCTGTCTAAATAACGGTAGTCTGATCTGTTTCAAAAAACTTACATTCGCCAAAACATCCGTCCAATGATTTTTCAAACCATAACCGGGATGACACAATTTGGCTCCCTTCAAATCGTGCACCGTATGAATGTCTGCTTCATTATCCACTACCGCCACTACTTCGTATTCGAAATGAGCATCATGTGAACGCAATTCAGCTGCTACCAATATTTCAACACTAGCCCATCGAGCCGCTACCAAATCTTCGGAAGACAAAACGCCAAAATGTGCGGTACCCTTGTGTATACGCCTCACACAATCGAGACGATCCACCCCTATGACACACTCCATGTTGCTAGTGGCCTCGAGAGTGGGACAAAACTGGGGTGCTTTGCGATAGCTGCCACGGGACTCGACTATGCAGACACGTACTGAAATAGGAAGAAATTTGAGAGTTATTAGTTAAGATTCATAAATAATATTTTAATACTTATGTATATTTAAAGGCTACACAATTTTTATACAAAATGTGTATCTAGATTTGATATTTTTGTTATTTTATATTCAATCCGGTATGTGATGGAAATCAATCGTTTTCAAATTGATCGATTTCAGATATATTTTGGAGAAAATTTTCCCCATTTCCGCAAAAAAAAATTAAACCAAGTGAAAGATAAGATATCAGTCAAAATAATAAAAGCCTAAATTTTAATTTTTCTTGGGGAAGTGACCAATAATTATCTCAAAAATACATCAGAAATCGAACGATTTGAAAACGATCGATTTCCATCTGATACCAGAATATCTCGAAAGTGATCTTTTAAATCGGAGGACTGTTTTGGGACCGGTTTAAGTTTCTATTGGTTTCGAAGAAGAAAAATTACAGAAGCTGAAAAATTACCACTGCTACGATTTAGAAGTATTTGTGTTCTATTGCTTATATCTCGTTAATTTATAAACCGATTTTATTGATTTCTTCAGGATTAGAATTATTTTATTAAAGAGTTTTACTATATAAGAAATTTTAAAATTTGCTTATTGTTACCTATGCATTCGCATTAGTAATTTGTCATAGTAGATGTTTTATTCTTGCTTAAGCGGAATAGTAGCCCATTTGCTACCACAATTGAATTCACATAGCCACCGATATATTGTGTTTTTTGATGGTGCTTTAAATATGTTATTCCCCTGCCACACAAATAATGGCCAAAGTTGCTTTAACCATTACACAACTCATAAGTAGGGTTTGCTTAGGTTAGTCGGGTGGCTGTTGACTAAGACAGCGTGTGGTCACTTTGTGGTACCTTTAAGGGATAGAGTAGAAAAAGAAACATTCCTAGTCTACTTTTCGTAAAAGGCTTATTTAAGTCACCCAGAAGAATATTTATGTTCGACGGATCACATAGATAGTGCAGAAAAGTTGCCCTAGTGACAGTGACAGTCTCCTAATCCTCGATGTTATAACAACTCCGACGGTATTCGTTACTCTGAAGTTTAGTAGATCGATTGTGTATTACAAATTAACTTAAATTATGTTGCAAATTGCCAAAATGACATTAAGTATGGCAACTAATAACCGATAACAGAACCTCAGTTGCCTTGTCAATTATTAATCATTTTGTAGATGAAAAAAAATTGTGGCTGGCTCTAATTGCCAGTCACAATTTGTTATAACTTTTAGCAACTGACATGTCTTGCCATATACAATTAAGTAAATTCGGTTGCAATACACAATCGAGTTATAAGTCCGCTAGATGGCGCTTTAATTTTCATGTAAAAATTAAAAAAAATCTCCAAAAATGTAATAAGAAGTAATGACAAACTTAGAAACGATTGACCGCCATATGGTTCAAATCCCAGATGACTTGTTTTAATTTTTTCTAATTGCAGAATTGTATTTTTAATGAATTTCGTACATTTTTTGAATATTTTGCATGAAAATTAAAGCGTCCTCTAGCGGAAAAAATAATAAAAATATTAAAAACAAATCCAAATTTAATTCCCTTTTCAAAACTGGCCTAACCATTTAAATCGGTTAACCCATTCTATTTTTATAGAACTTTTTATAATAGTATTACGTTACAAGTGAACCTAAACGGTCCTTCGAATCTTTAAAATCGATTTTCTTAAAATTCTGACGTGCTACAGCAAAACGCCGATACACATATTTCTTTATTTTAAGCCTATTTTCATATTCTGTTAACATTACTCATGTGTACTCAAAAAAAAAATTGATTTTGTCGTACTGTGTTATAGGTCTGATGAACAAATCGATAATTGTAGGATTTAGACTTGGGGTATTAACAAGGGCTCCTCTGCGTGAGTGGAGTGTAATAAATTCATTTGACACCTTAGATAGGATGTTTAAGCTCCAGGACAGAATAACCATAAGATATCTTAATTGGTCAGTGATCACAAGTTTTCCACTTTCCAGACTTGGAAGAATAAATGTTGGTTGTTTGTATTCCCTAGAGACTAACACATGCTCCATATAAAACCCATAAAGCCGACCGAAAACTTATTTATTCTCCCTTTTTTACTTATAAGTTCAATGGTATTGAAAAAATGTTACTCAATTCAATGCCAAAAGCAATCAAAATTGATGGATCTTTTTCGTTGAAATTAAATAAAAAAAATATTAAAAACACTTCACACATGTTCGTACTTTACTAAACATTAATTAACAATTGATGTTAATATATTAAATAAGTAACCGGTTTAAATGCATTTTAAATACCCTACGCCAGCATAGGTAGCATGGGTTTACGATCGAGTTTGTAAAACACAGGAATATTGCTCTTAAAACTCTTTGTAACTTAAAGTGATAAGTTTTCACAGCGAAAAGTATGAATCAAAAAATTCCACCGTTTCTCGACCTGGAAGAAAAAAGTGTTTCTGTAACTCAAAGTGAGAACTAGCAACACTGATTACGTTGTTATTGGAAATTTCCAATACATCTGTCAAAAAGAAAACAGCTGGTAGAAAAAGTATTTTATCATAAAAAAATTTTATCATAAAAAAAAAGTTGGCGCATTCTTTCAATTTTCTGAAATTAATTAAAATGGAAAATATTTGAATAATAAATAAAATAAAGCAATTTATTACATTTTATTTAATAATATGTTTTAATTATATATTTGTTTTTACTTTTTAGTTCAAATGTTTCTTTTTCGGCTCCTTTAATATCGGATGTTTTTTATTGAGGTATAGAACTTTAAGTTGGCATCACTTTTTTAACTGGCGGCCATTTTGTCAGCTGTCAAGTGATTAATATTTAGTTTGGTTTGCCATTTCATCATGAACAGGTTGACAAAAGAACAACGCTTGCAAATCGTGCAAATTTATTTCGAAAATAATGGTTCAGTTCGCGAAGTTTACCGCAAGCTCCGTCCATTTTATGGTCGACATAATCGTGCATCAGAGCAATTAATTCGGTTAACCATGGATCGTTTTCGCACTACGTTTACTCTATGTGATAATACGCATCCGCAGCGACGTCGAACAGTGCGCACCGAAGAAACAATTGCCGCTGTAGAGCAAAGTGTTGAAGAGGACCCGAATGAATCGATTCGCCACCGTGCACAGCAATTGGAGCTTTGTCCGTCAACTTTATGGAAGATTTTACGCAAAGATCTTGGCTTGCGACCTTACAAGATCCAGCTTGTGCAAGAATTAAAGCCGCGAGACCATGCAATGCGTCGTGATTTTGGTGTATGGGCCGAAAATGAGATTGATCTCGATGCTGATTTTCATCGCAAAATTTTGTTCAGTGATGAGGCTCATTTTTGGTTGAATGGCTACGTCAACAAGCAAAATTGCCGCATTTGGAGTGAAGAGAATCCACATGAGACCCTTGAGACGCCATTACATCCACAAAAACTGACTGTTTGGTGTGCTCTATGGGCTGGTGGAGTCATTGGGCCATACTTCTTCCGAAATAATGCTGGAGAGTCAGTTACCATAAATGGAGACTGGTATGGAGCCATGATAACCGACTATTTTGTTCCCCAATTGGATGGCATGAATGTGGATGAGTTGTGGTTCCAATAAGACGGCGCTACATGCCACACAGCGCACGTCACAATTGATTTATTGAAGGAAATATTCGATGAGCGCATAATTTCGCGGAATGGACCTGTCAATTGGCCACCAAGATCGTGTGATTTGACACCACTGGATTATTTTCTTTGGGGATATGTGAAGTCGCTCGTCTGCGCTAACAAACCAGAAACGTTAGGGGACTTGGAAGCCAACATTCGTGGCGTTATTGCCAACATACGGCCCCATATGCTCGAAAAAGTAGTTGAAAATTGGACCTGTAGAATTGGCTTTATTCGAGCCAGCCGCGGCGACCACATGCCCGAAATCATATTTAAACATTAATGGCATAAAATTATCCTTCCAATAAAGCCAAATTGATGGACATTAAAACGATTTTCTTGTGTTTTATTTCAATTCGAAGTTCTATACCTCTAAAAAAAACACCCATTACTTGCGAATTGTTTTGACAGATAAGATGAAAAACTTTTCGCATCATTTGCTTACAGAAGCAGTTTTACTCGCATATTTCCAATAAATTTGACGTAAGTTGTTAAATGACAGATAGTTCTCACAAAAATAAATTACTGAAACACTTGGGTAAAAAAAATGACATTTTGTTTTAATTCAACTAGTTTCTTCTTCATTTTCATTGTTCCACTCGAATAATGTATCGATGCGAGAGTTACAGAAACTAGGCACAGAAATACTTTAAGATTCGAGCTTCTAGTCGAAGTGCAGATCAACATTTTGAAGTTACAGTGATGAGATTGATTGGAATATTACTGTTATTTCTCGAATCTACTTTAGAACTACTTATCCAGAATTGAGATTTTCAATTCAAAGTCAAAAGTAAAACATATAGATAAAATGTTATTAAAATCGGTCGCAATTTCTTATTAGTCCCAATGATCGGTCTTCACCGATCACATTCTTCTTTACCCACCATCAAAAAGAATGGGGGTATATTGAGATTGTCATTCCGTTTGGAATTTCCTTAATATTAGCTCATAACCCAAAATTTAAGTATATTCTGAATCCTTGTAAAATTCTAAGACGATTGAGCGATGTCCGGCTGTCTGTCCGTATGTCTGTTGTCGGCACGATAAAACCTTAACAAAAGGATATAAGTCACTGAAATCATTGGCATCAATATTCTTTATTTTTTGGCAAATTTTATTATTGAAATCGGACAAAATCGGTTCATATTTGACCATAGCACCCGTATAACCTCGTCTAGGCTAATCGCTTATTTGCTAATTAATTACAAATATGATGATAAAATAACAGCTATGATGATAAAATTTGGTATGTGGAAGTTTTACATAAGTAGTAGACAGCATATAAAATTTCATCCAAATCGCTTCACATTTAACCACAGCTCCCATACAGAAAACTTATGGACTAAATTCAACCCAAAATTCACTTAAATGACAATAAAAGATAAACGGTATCAGCTTTGGCCACTAAATTTACCACAAGGAAGTCTTATGTGATTGCCAGCCAGTGTGCAAAATTTTGTCACAATCGGTCACCATTTCACCATAGCTCCCTTATAAAAAACTTACGGAAACACAAAAATACAAAAAGAAAAGGGGGTTTATGTTCGTCTGTCCGTCAGATAAAAGTGCAATAGCTCCTTAATAAAAAGAGCTAGAGGGACAAAATTTTACAAAAGTATTTTCGATATCTTGAAAAAGTTGTGTATTGAAAATGGATGAAATCGGTTCATATTTAGTTAGAACTCCCATATAAACCCGCCCCGGGAAACACATTAATGCTGATAAATTTAATATAATTTTAATAGCTATGACGACTAAATTTAGAATTGAGAAGTTTTATGCAACTATTGGTCAGTACATCAAATTTTATAGGAATCGGTCCATATTTGACTATAGCTTTCATATAAAAAACACTCCCGGAAACCAACAAAAATGTGTGTAAATAAATACTAGGTAAACCACTTACATGCTTTTAGATGTTGAACTATAAAGCTACTGCAACCGAATTTAGTCCAAATATTTTACCAACAATACCAACTAGCGCAACAACTTTTTTTTCGAATTTGGTCCACATTTTGAATTTGCTACACCCTCGTAGATACATGAGATATGTTTCTAATTTTAATACAACTTGATGGTGGGTGTATAAGATTCGGTATAGCCGAATATAACACTCTTACTTGTTTGTATTGTTGCTCATCTTGGTTACTTAATTGTTCTTTTTTTATTATTTTTGGTAAGGCCCCTTTTAAACCTAAAAACACAATAACTTATAAAATATTATAGATATGGTTTCAGCAGAATAAAAACCGGTAAAATATACTTTTTTTTTTGAAACTGTCTTATGAGAATTAATTTTCTACTCCATTGACAACCAAATACTGGTTTAGGATTTGAGCATCCACTAAAAAAATATATATAATATGAACCCGTGTTTCGAATAACCTTGATTAGCGTTTCGATAAGTAACCAAAAATAATAAAAAAAGAGCAAAAAAATTAAATTTAACATCAACTGAAGTTATTAATAGTTTAACTGATATTGTCTTGTCATTTAAGATGAGTCATCTGTTAAGCTGGAAATATTGTACTTTTTTAACAAAAGCGGTGGAATACCCGGACTTGGTTGCGTTTTTAGGTGATTCCCATTATAAAATCATGTAATTTGCATTAACACTATTTTAAAATTCCAATTGCGTTTTGTATGTTAAAAATTCAGGTAGTGGCTGATTTAAATACATATTTAAATACTAATCTACCAGTTGGTGTTTAAATACCGACAATATTTCTGTAAAAATTTATTAATTTTTAGGAAAACACATTTCGACCATTTGCCGAAATATCGTCATAACTCAATATAATCAAAGACGATTATAATGGATATTATATATGATGATCAACTTATGGAGTGTTTAATAAAAACGAACTTACAACAAAGTGGCTTGAAATGGTGATAAAGGTTAAAGAGAACCCAAGCTTTATAAATTTTGAATTTTTGGTTACCCTGTATTTGCACAGGGTGAATCATAGGGCGTCACAGTAGACCACCTTAAAAGTAAAAAAAGCTTTTGGACCCTGTAACTCAGTCAATTATTATCCAATATGGTTGATTTTTCAAATTTTGGAACGAGCTTAAAGAAACGAAGAAAAAATATGTTTACGTCACTATAATAAATGTTATGATTATTAAGTTATTTCATTTCAAAAATAAAAAAATCATTTTTCTCTTCGACTTTTTTTAGTTTTTTACCCATTGTGCCTTCGATATAAAAACCATAATTTTTAAAAAATACTGACATTTAGCCAATAGTTTGGGAAACAAAATATTGAAAACCTTTTTAAAATATCTTGAACCGTTTAAGGTTGAAAAATTTTCAAATTCAAATATTTTTCGCTGATCGAAAAAGTGCATATTTTTCTCAAAAAAAAGGTATAAAGTTTTTACTTTTTAGAAAAAGTTTTGTATCCCAGAGAATGGAGTTCTTAGAGGATTTTAAGCTAAAATTCAAGTCAGTGCAACATTCCCTTTATGAACAGCATTGAACGAAATTTGTTTAAGTTTTAAGAAAATTTTTGTGTTTTCGAACATATAACAAAAAAGTCAAGCCGATTTTGAAACTTTCCGAAATGCCGTTATATAGTCCCATATATTCTCTTTAGATTTCAAAAATAAAAAGTAGCGCGAATTCATAAACGAATCCAGAAAATCGAATTTTATCAAAAATGACAAATTTCTAAATACCAAAATTTTAAGTGCAAAAAAAGTTCAATTGTGTTCCTTTTTTTGAAATTTTTAAAATCGTTTTACATAAACAATAAAATAAACTATATAACTGCAATAAATTTTTTTTTGTACCTTGTACAGTTTTTCAGAAATTTAAAGTCAAATTTTGCAAAAAATACTCTTTTAATTTTTTTTCGTAGATTTTTCCCACAAAAAAACAAATTAAGTCACTTAAAATGATATATAATTGTCTGATTGGAAAAATCATAATATATTACAAATATATATAATTCCCCGACAACATTCCAATTGGAACAAGGGGTACTTCTCTCAGACAATGAGCTGCATCCGATTCTATTTTTAAACTCATTGAAAGGGACCTACGTTTTAACGCCGGCTCCGAACGGCGAATGCATTAGTTAGAGAAGTTTTTCATAGCCTAATACTCAATAACCAGTGGCTAGCTGAGTTATGAGGTGAACCGCCGCTTTTTTGAAAATTTATTTTTTTCAAGTGAATCTGGCCGGGGATTGAACTTGGGCCTCTGGTATGCTAGGCGGATGTCTTACCTGCTATACCACGGCGGTTCACAATATATTACAAATATATAGACCAAAACCTACAAATAACGTCTGTATATGCATATGATATCTCTTATGGTGTTAAAGATATTCGACTTAAAATTTTTCAAATTTAAAATTTTTGTCCCATACTGCAACGATGTTTTACTAATATCTATATATAAACCGATTTTCTACATTTCTAATTGTATATCATTTTAAGTGATTTATGAATCTGCTTTGGGGGGGGACAATTGAGCCGCCCCAAAACCTTAACTCTCCAACACTTCTACTATATGCACCTAAAATTATTTTAAAATCTGTTTAGATCAATTGTACTGCCCCATTAAACGATAGGCTTTTCGAGTTCAAAACCTTAACTCTCCAAGTCTTCTACTATATGCAACTCAAATTATTTTAAAATCTGTTTAGAAGTTGCAGACTTATTTTCATTGTAATTTTTCGTCATCCCACTGTGCAATATTAAGATTGAGAAATAGAAACCATTTACCACAAATTGCTTCGAGTTCGATGACTTCTTTTGGGTTTTGCTTGACTTTAAAGTCCGCAGTATTATTGGTTTAATGAAATCCACTTTTCAAAGCTTTTTCACCTAAAACTATATATTTCGACTTAAGACAATCTAGCAGCAAATGGTCGTTATATAAAAAGTATTTTTGTTTTTATTAAACAGTTATGTTCCATTTGAATAGAAGGTTAAATTGAACTGGTTAATTGCATTTGTATAATTACTTAAAATATACATTTTTTACGCATGTTCATTAAGACTTAAATAGAAGTACAGTGAGCAGTAAAAGACTTCGTAATAATTTTTAACAAAAAAAATTTCTCCATAATTTTATTACACAATAAAACCAAAAAAATCCTCACCAACATTTTTTTGGTCAAAAGAATATTTTCCCTACGAGTTTTGATTGGTTGGTAAGGTCATCAGGAGGAGTATGCCTAATTCAGAGACAAATCAAAAGTTTAAAAGCGTGAACATATTTTTAGCAAACTTTTTAGATATAAAAGAACCTAGTTTTATCTTTCCAAAATACTAGTTTAAAGTATTGGCCCTGAAAATTATTTATTTTGATTAAAAGAGGTTTATCATCAACAAATTTTTAAGAAGCTTTTGTGGAGTATAAAGATATGTACAAGTTTTGTTAGTCCATAACTTTTTCTGCCAAATATCTCTGAAGCTAAAATCTAAATCAAATTAGAGGCTGAAATTACAGCTTTGAAACAAATTATAAATTATCTGCATATAATTGCATACTTGGAAAAAATCAATAAAAACAAGTAAGAAACTGCTAATGTCGGACAAGCCAGACCATATGATACCCTTCACCACTAAGGTAAAAAGTGTTCATTTTCCTGTATAAAGACATATATTTGCTAAATTTTGCCAGCATACAAACATTTTCTAAAAACTTATATATTTAAGCTGTTTTCGTTATTTGGACTTACATGAGAGCTAGGGTCAAATGTGAACCGATTATCTCGAAATTTCCAATTGCTTACAATTGTTACAAAAATTATGTATGCAAAAATAAACTTAAAATTCCCATTATCTTCAGATTTACGAGCGTTTTATTGATTTTTGTCCCATTTAGTGCATTTTGACTGGAGAGTTTGTATGAGAGCTATGGTTAAATGTGGACCGATTTCAATAAAATTTGGTACAATGATTTTAGTTTACATAAGCAGTATTTGTTTTAAATTTCATGAAAAAATATTGATGATTTGTGGCCAATGTATCAATTTCTGGAAGTGGGACCTATGGGAGGTACCATAAATAATGGACCGATTTCGTCGAATTTTAATTGCCATGGTCCCATTATGAAGAGAATTGCGACCTGTGCTTTGATTACATGGTTTACATGGGGGTCTAGCCATCCAGCCAACCGTCCAGACGGACGGACTGACATCGCTAAATCGACTCAGAATGTGATTCTAAGCCTATTGGTATACTAAAAGGTGGGTCTAAGACAAATATTTCTATGCGTTACATACATACATTAGCATAAACTTATAATACCTTTTCCACCCATGGAATCTAGACAAAGGACCCTTTTAATTAGTTTTAAGAATTTGTCCCGAAATGTGATTAAAAGCAATTTGTCACAAAAAAAAGCTTTTGAAGAGCAAGTTTTGTTAGTTTACAACTTTTTGTGCTCAAAATCTCTGAAGTAAAAATCTAAATCTATTTAAAGCCTAAAGTCTCCGCTTTACTACAAATTATAAATCATTTGCATATAAATGCATATTTGACTTAAAACTCATAATAAGAAACTATATATAAAATTGTGTTTTTATATCAATTAGTTTTAAAAATTGTTCCTAAAATGTTTATTTTGATTAAAAACTGTTTCTTTTTTTTTTAACAAATTAACATTTTTTCAAAATTTTTTGTCGATCATAAATATATTTACGTGTTTTATTAGTCTACACATTTTTCTGCTGAAAATGTCTGAAGCAAAAATCTAAATCTAATTAAGGGCTAAGGGGTCAGCTTTACTACAAATTATAAATTATCTGCATATAATTGCTTAATTAGCCAATAATAAGAAAAATAGTTCAATATCAATAATTATTAAAAAAATATAGAAAGAAGAAACAAAATGTGTGACCCATAAAAAATTGCGGGCAAAACTGGGAAAGACAGGACTTTTTTGATGTTTTATCATGTAGTGGTGTCCGTATATGATTATTTTTCCATGACTTCAAAAATTGCCCACAGTGTAATTTAAATTTTAAGCATCACTGTTCTAGACCAGTTTTTTTTTGCCTTTTTATTACTTCTTATTAAAAGTATTCAAAATCGGCAAAAAAAAAACTTTTAAAAATCTTGTATTAAATTCACAGCGTGTATTAATAAGATGGTTTTTAAGCAAGAAGAATGCAGTAGAATATGGTAATTCTACAGAAAAGGATAAAAAAAACCCAAAAATTTATTGCCAATGATATTTTATGAAGTTCGCAGCCACCAGACCGTTTACATATAATCCTATTTTCCCAGCAAAACATTGATAATAAGATGTATTTGGGTATTATATTACATCGTAATGTCATGAACATATCATCTGAATTAATCATAAGTTCTTAAAATAAGTACTTAATTGTAATTCGAATGGTAATTTGAACATAACTACCCGAGTTCATAGACCAGATGCCAAATTACGGCATTCGATATCGATCGAAATCTTAGATATTTTCAAAACATTTGTATAGCATACTTTAAGGATAATCAAAATTGTTTAAAATATGCAAAGTTTACTATATTTTTTTGAAGCTATTTGCCAAAAGATAAACAATAGTAAAAGAGTTTAAATTGAATAATATATATTTTAAAAACCGAATCAAAATGGATACCAAATTTCAATAAACCTTTTGCATCGAAGTAACTTTGAACATCCCTAAAGTATACTTCACAATATTTGCTTAAAAATCTGAGTTTTCTATCGATATCGAATGCGGTAATTTGGCCCCAGAAGCCAAATCGCCGCATTCGATATCGATCGAAAACTCAGACTTTTAAGCAAATATTATGTAACATACCTTAGGGATTTTCAAAATAATTTATTCGACAAAATGTTTAATCAAAAGTGAGATCTAAACATATCCATTTGTTAGTCAAAACCTTTAGTTCAAATGAAATTATTTTACTATCAGGTAACTTTTGACAAATAAGTTACAATATAGTGAACCATGAATGTTATATATTATTTGGATTATCGTAAAAGTATGCCACACAAATGTTTCTAAAATATCTTACATCTCAATCGAATACGACGATTTGGCTCCAGGTCATCTTTTCTTTTTTTACATATTTTTGATCGAACAACTAAAATGAAAATAACAATTACAAATTTTTTCATAATTAAAAATTTTGCTGGGTATAAATCTGAGAAAACTTGACTATCAAATGGCCTTGAGATTGTACCTTTTTACCCCTATAATATGTAAATTAAAAGCGATGAGCTAATGTATTTTTTATATATAAAAATTATTGCTGCCGGTTTTTACTTTTTGATTATTTCTTATATAACAAAAATTGTATATGTCAGTTTTTAAGCAAATTTTTTTTTTCAGTTATTTGTTCTAAATCGGGTTTATTTTTTAACGTAAACAAAATTTTTTTATTTAAGTTGAACAAATACTAAAGTATTTGCTATTTTTTTAAATCTAAAAATAAATATATACAATGAATATAGGATGGGTCCATAATTTTTTGTTTAATTATTTTAAGCTGATACCGCTTTATTCTTGATTTAATGAAATTTAAGATAAAGTTTACTTCAAAGTTCTTTTAACCCTTTTTATACCATTCACCAGCTGATATTTGCACATGCTCATGAAGATATTAGTCTGACTACCACTTTTAATGCTTAGAAAGATAAACCCATTTGAAGGCGTGGAAAGTCGGAACAGTCGGCTTGCAGGCTATAAATACCAACAGTAATAATATTAATCGATTATCAAGCAAGTGAGAAATCCATTAAATTTCTATAATAGATTTTATTGTGCCGCAGAATTTTGTGATCCGCTCTAATATATTTTATATACATAAGATATGCTGCTAAAGAATAAGTTGACATTTTTGAAATTTTTATGTTCTTGGCGTTATTTAAACAAAGTTTAAATCCATAAATAAACATTTTATATTTATCTAAGATTAATTTATTTAAATTTTTTCTTAAAACGTGTGATTAATTCAATAATACTAATAGTTCATTAATTATCACTATAAATATTTTGAGACAAACTTGAGTGATATGAAATTTTTCGATATACAATTTTTCTCTAGAAAATTTTAAGATGAAATTTTTTTTACAAAAAATTTTTAAATTTGATATAAAAAATTTTGATGTGAAGTTTTTTATAAAAAAAATTTGTATAGAAAATTTTTAATATGAAATTTTTTTATAAAAAATTTTTATATCAAATTTTTCTATAAAAAATTTTGATATGAAGTTTTTATAAAAAAATTTTCTACAGAAAATTTTTAATATGAAATTTTTGATATGAAATTTTTTATAGAAAATTTTTGATGTGAAATTTTTTCTACAGAAAATTTTTTATGAGAAATTTTTCTATAGCATATAAAACTTTTCTACAAAAAATTTTTGATATGAAATTTTTTTATAGAAAATTTTTCTATAGAAAATTTTTGATATGAAATTTTTCTCTAGAAAATTCTTTAGAAAATTTTGTATATGAAATTTTTTTATAGAAAATTGTTGATATAAATATATAAAATTTTTGTTATTAAATTTTTCTATAGAAAATTTTTGACATGAAATTTTTTTTTATAGAAAATTTTTCTATAGAAAATTTTTGATATGAAATTTTTCTCTAAAAAATTTTGATATTTACTTTTTCTAAAGAAAATTTCATATACGAAATTTTTCTATAGAAAATTTTTGATATACATTTTTGATATTCAATTTTTCTATAGAAAATTTTTGATATGAAATTTTTCAGTAGAAAAATTTTGATATGAAATTTTTCTATAGAAAATTTTTGATATAAATTTTTGATATTAAATTTTTCTATAGAAAATTTTTGATATGAAATTTTTCTTTAGAAAATTTTTGATAGAGAATTTTTGTTCAAAAATTTTCGATATCAAATTTTTTTAAAGAAAATTTTATATATGCAATTTTTTATAAGTTTTTCTATAGAACATTTTTTTAATTTAAAATTTTTCTCTAGAAAATTTTGATATGAAATTTTTCTGTAGAAAATTTTTATAAGAAATTTTTCTATAGAAAATTTTTAAATATGAAATTTTTGATATGAACATTTTCTCTTAAAAATTTTGATATAAAAATTATTAATATGAAATTTTTCTAAAGAAAATTTTAGATATGAAATTTTTCTATAAAAATTTTTTATAAGAAATTTTTCTCTACAAAATTTTTCAATATAAAATTTTTCTATAGAATATTTTTGATATGAAATTTTTTTATAGAAAAATTTTGATATAAAATTTTTTAATAGAAAAATTTTGATATGAAATTTTTCAAACTAAAAATTTTTCTATAGAAAATTTTTAATATGAAATTTTTCTCTAGAAATTTTTGATATGAAATTTTGCTATAGAAAATTTCTAATATGAAATTTTTCGATAGAAAATTTTGACATGAAATTTTGTATATGAAATTTTTCTATAGAAAACATTTCAATATGAAATTTTTCTCTAGAAAATTTGGTATGAAGTTTTTCTGTAATTTTTTCTATAAAATTTTTGATATGAAATTTTTCTATAGAAAATGTTTGTTATAAAATTTTTCTATAAAAATTTTTTAGATGAAATTTTTAATATGTTTTACTTTTATAGAAAATTTTGATATGAAATTTTTCAATAGAAAATTTTTGAGATGAAATTTTCTATAGAATATTTTTAATATGAAATTTTTTATAGAAAATTTTTGATGTGAAATTTTTCTGTAGAATATTTTTCAATATAAAATTTTTCTATAGAAAATTTGGATAATAAAGTTTTCTTAAGAAAATTTTAATAAGAAATTTTTCTAAAGAAAATTATTGATATGAAAATATTTTGATATAATATTTTTCTAAAGAAAATTATTCATATAAAATTTTATACAAAATAATTTTCTATATAAAATATTTTATAAGAAATTTTTGATTTGAAATATTTCTTTAGAAAATTTTGATATGAAATTTTTCTAATGAAATTGTTTTATAGAAATTTTTTTATCAGAAATTTTTCTATAGAGAATTTTGATATGAAATTTTTCTATAGAAAATTTTGATATGAAAGTTTTTCTATAGAAAATTTTTTAATATAAAATTTTTCTATAGGAAATTTTGATAAAAAATTTTTCTAACGAAAATTCTATAGAACATTTTTTAAATGAATTTTTTCTATTGAAAATTTTTGATATGAAATTTTTTTAACAGAAAATTTTTAATACGAAATTTTTCTCTAGAATATTTTGGTATAATATTTTTCTAAAGAAAATTTTTCATATAAAATTTTATACAAATAAATTTTCTATAGAAAATTTTTTATATGCAATTTTTTTGTAGAAAATTTTTGATACAAATTTTTTCTATAGAACATTTTATATATGAAATTTTTTCTATAAAAAATTTTTCAATATGAAATTTTATATAGAAAATTTTTTGATATAAAGTTTTTCGATAGAAAATTTTTGAGATAAATTTTTTTTATAGAAAATTTTGATATAAAATTTTTTTATAGAAAATTTTTGATAAGAAATTTTTCTACAAAAAATTTTTGACATAAAATTTTTCTCTAGAAAATTTATGATATGAAATTTTTCTTTAAAAATTTTTCATTTTAAATTTTTGTGTAAAAAATTTTCGATATAAAATTTTTCTATAGAACATTGTTCAATATAAATGTTTTTTATGAAAAAAATTTTCGATATGAAATTTTTCTATAGAAAAATATTGATATAAAATTCTTTTATAGAAAATTTTGATATGAAATTTATTATATAAAAAATTTTTGATATCAAATTTTTCTATAGAAAATTTTTTTGAAATTCTGTAGAAAACTTATCTACAGAAAGTTTTTAATATCAAATTTTTCTATGGAAAATTTTTGATATAAAATTTTTCTGTAGAAAATTTTTGATATGTAAGTTTTTTTATAGAACATTTTTTATATGAAATTTTTTTATAAAAAATTTTGATATGAAATTTATTCTATAGAAAATTTTTGATATGAAATTTATTCTATAGAAAATTTTTGATATGAAATTTTTTATAGACAATTTTTTTTTAAATTCTGTAGAAACTTTATCTATAGAACGTTTTTGGTATAAAATTTTCTATAGAAAAACTTCATATAAAAAAGTTTTTTAAAGAAAAACTTCATACCAACATTTTCTATAGAACAATTTCATATAAAAAATTTTTTATAGAAAAAATTGATATCAAAAATTTTGAAGAAAAAAATTTCTTGTCGAAATTTTTCTTTAGAAAATTTTTGATATACAATTTTTCTTTAGAAAATTTTTGATATGAAATTATTCTATAGAAAATTTTTGATATGAAATTTTTCTATAGAAAATTTTTGACATGAAATTTTTCTATAGAAAATTTTTGACATGAAATTTTTCTATCGAAAATTTTTGACATGAAATTTTTCTTTAGAAAAATTTTGGTATAAAATTTTTCGTTAGAAAATTTAAGAAAATTTTTGACATGAAATTTTTCTATAGAAAATTTTTGATATGAAATTTTTCTATAGAAATTTTTTGACATGAAATTTTTCTATAGAAAATTTTTGACATGAAATTTTTCTTTAGAAAATTTTTGGTATAAAATTTTTGATATAAAATTTTTCGAAAAATTAGGTTTAATCAGGCTTGAGTTCATTTAACTTTCAAATTATTAATTTTGAAAAGTAATTGTGGAGAAAAACTGAAAAAATTATTTTTGAACGCGGCTCAGTGGATTGCAATTTCTGTCCCGCCACAGGACGTCATCAGCACTTAGCGCCCTCGACCACAGTCGAGTTGTCAAATTGCAGAGATAATCATCAATTTAACTCATTGATGTGATGTTCGATCAAACTCAATGAGTTAAATTGATGATTATCTCTGCAATTTGACAACTCGACTGTGGTCGAGGGCGCTAAGTGCTGATGACGTCCTGTGGCGGGACAGAAATTGCAATCCACTGAGCCGCGTTCAAAAATAATTTTTTCAGTTTTTCTCCACAATTACTTTTCAAATTTTCAAAATTAATAATTTGAAAGTTAAATGAACTCAAGCCTGATTAAACCTAATTTTTCAATCAATTCTAAAGTTCGAATAATTAACTCCCAAATAAAATTTTTCTTTAGAAAATTTTTGATATGAAATTTTTCTATAGGAAATTTTTGATATAAATTTTTTCTATAGGAAATTTTTGATATGAAATTTTTCAATAGAAAATTTTTGACATAAAATTTTTCTATAGGAAATTTTTGACATGAAAATTTTCTATAGAAAATTTTTGATATGAAAATTTTCTATAGAAAATTTTTGACATGAAATTTTTCTATAGAAAATTTTTGACATTAAATTTTTCTTTAGAAAATTTTTAATATAAAATTTATCTTTAGAAAATTTTTGATATGAAATTTTTCTATAGGAAATTTTTGATATGAAATTTTTCTATAGGAAATTTTTGATATGAAATTTTTCTATAGGAAATTTTTGATATGAAATTTTTCTATAGAAAATTTTTGACATGAAATTTTTCTATAAAAAATTTTTGACATGAAATTTTTCTATAAAAAATTTTTGACATGAAATTTTTCTATATGCAGTTTATATAGAAAATTTTTCAATATGTAATTTTTCCATGTGTAATTCTATGTGTAATTCTTACCTTTAGAACAATTTTAAGATGAAATTTTGGATTAAAAATTTTTGGTTCGAAACTTTTCTATAGAAAATTTTTTGACATGAAATTTTTCTAAAGAAAATTTTTGTCACAAAATTTTCTATAGAAAATTTTTGATATATTTTTTTTTAATCTGAACTTCTGCTATGAAATTTTTTACATGAAATTTTTTTATAAACAATTTTTCAATATGAAATTTTTCTCTACAAAATTTATCGATATAAAATTTTTTTTCGGAAAATTTTGATATGAAATTTTTCTATAGAAAATTTTTTAATATGAAATTTTGCTATAGAAAATTTTTGAAATAATATTTTCTATAGAAAATTTTTGGTATTTTATTAAGTTTTACCATTTCATTAATTTGAATATCCGTTACAAAAACTTTCTCAAGAATTTTAAATTTTACTTACATTTCCCATCATCTGGCATTTCACCGGAGCAGATATTGAATAAATTTAATATCGAAAATATCAAAAATAATAATTTCAAAAACATTTTCTGTTTTTATATTTTTTGCTTTTCAAGTTTTATTTTTTATGAGTATTTAAACAAAAACAATGATTACAAATTAATAGCTTGTAATAATTTAATGATTTGTTGTTAATTATTTTTATTTTTTTTTTTATTTCTGTAATCACAACAAATTTTGAAAGGTTTACGCCTTCAAAATTGCTACAAATCCCTTGTATTCAAACCGATATTTTTTAATTTCAATATTTCATTTTGAATATTTTTTTTTTTTAATTTATATACGCGTTTCACGAAATTTTGTTTTTGACAAGTGAATATTTTCAAAAAACTATTAAGTAAGACCTGCGTTGCTAATGAAAGCTCAGCTTAAACTGAAATCTTAAAACTCAATACTCAATGTTAACATTCAGATCTTTTTTTTTCGCTGCCTGTTACTATATTTTTGTTTATCAAGTAAATTAATATTGAAAAAAAAAAAAAATTATAAAAAACCTAAAAATTGTTATTGAGATTGTTAGAAGCATCTGGTACTACTCGAAGGGAGGGCCCAATACATTCAAATCTAGACATAGACGGACACACTTGAGGTTACGACTGCGTCGTATGTGAATGTGGATTGGATGGTTGGATAATTTTTATCTCAACTGTTTTAAGAAATATTAAAATGTCTAAAATAGTATTAAGTTTCGGTTTTGAACTTGTTTTTGAAAAAAAAATCTCTCGCTGTTTAATTTTTTATTTTTAATAATTTAAGGTTAAAGGTTATTAATTGTACTTGTTTAACCTGTAGCAGCGAACGTCTAGACGTGGAACGGTCTACACTATAATAAACAAACGTATTCAAAAATAAAAATTAACTTTAAGAAGTCTTTTTTAATAAAAATTCTTAGTTTTGTCAAAAAATACGAGGGCCGTTCAATAAATCTTTATCTTTATGAACAAAAAAAATTTTGGCCAGAAATATTTTTCTATGGAAAAATTTTCGATGGAAATATTTTTCTATGGAAAATTTTTCGATAGAAATATTTTTCTATAGAAAAAATTTCGATAGAAATATTTTTCTATAGAAAAAATTTCGATAGAAATATTTTTCTATAGAAAAAATTTCGATAGAAATATTTTTCTATTGAAAAAATTTCGATAGAAATATTTTTCTATAGAAAAAATTTCGATAGAAATATTTTTCTATAGAAAAAATTTCGATGTAAATATTTTTCTATAGAAAAAATTTCGATGTAAATATTTTTCTATAGAAAAAATTTCAATGTAAATATTTTTCTATAGAAAAAATTTCGATAGAAATATTTTTCTATAGAAAAAATTTCGATAGAAATATTTTTCTACAGAAAAAATTTCGATAGAAATATTTTTCTATAGAAAAAATTTCGATAGAAATATTTTTCTATAGAAAAAATTTCGATAGAAATATTTTTCTAGAGAAAAATTTTCGTTAGAAATATTTTTCTAGAGAAAAATTTTTGATAGAAATAATTTTCTGGAGAAAAATTTTCGGTAGAAATAATTTTCTGGAGAAAAATTTTCGGTAGAAAAATTTTTCTATAGAAAAATTTTCTATAGAAAAATTTTCGATAGAAATATTTTTCTATAGAAAAATTTTCGATAGAAATATTTTTCTATAGAAAAAATTTCGATAGAAATATTTTTCTATAGAAAAAATTTTGATAGAAATATTTTTCTATAGAAAAAAATTCGATAGAAATATTTTTCTATAGAAAATTTTTCGTTAGAATTATTTTTCTATAGAAAAATTTTCATTAGAATTATTTTTCTATAGAAAAATTTTCGTTAGAATTATTTTTCTATAGAAAAATTTTCGTTAGAATTATTTTTTATAGAAAAATTTTCGTTAGAATTATTTTTCTATAGAAAAATTTTCGTTAGAATTATTTTTCTATAGAAAAATTTTCGTTAGAATTATTTTTCTATAGAAAAATTTTCGTTAGAATTATTTTTCTATAGAAAAATTTTCGTTAGAATTATTTTTCTATAGAAAAATTTTCGTTAGAATTATTTTTCTATAGAAAAATTTTCGTTAGAATTATTTTTCTATAGAAAAATTTTCGTTAGAATTATTTTTCTATAGAAAAATTTTCGTTAGAATTATTTTTCTATAGAAAAATTTTCGTTAGAATTATTTTTCTATAGAAAAATTTTCGTTAGAATTATTTTTCTATAGAAAAATTTTCGTTAGAATTATTTTTCTATAGAAAAATTTTCGTTAGAATTATTTTTCTATAGAAAAATTTTCGTTAGAATTATTTTTCTTTAGAAAAATTTTCGTTAGAATTATTTTTCTTTAGAAAAATTTTCGTTAGAATTATTTTTCTATAGAAAAATTTTCGTTAGAATTATTTTTCTATAGAAAAATTTTTGTTAGAATTATTTTTCTATAGAACAATTTTCGTTAGAATTATTTTTCTATAGAACAATTTTCGTTAGAATTATTTTTCTATAGAAAAATTTTCGTTAGAATTATTTTTCTATAGAAAAATTTTCGTTAGAATTATTTTTCAATAGAAAAATTTTCGTTAGAATTATTTTTCTATAGAAAAATTTTCGTTAGAATTATTTTTCTATAGAAAAATTTTCGTTAGAATTATTTTTCTATAGAAAAATTTTCGTTAGAATTATTTTTCTATAGAAAATTTGCGTTAGAATTATTTTTCTATAGAAAAATTTTCGTTAGAATTGTTTTTCTATAGAAAAATTTTCGTTAGAATTATTTTTCTATAGAAAAATTTTCGTTAGAATTATTTATCTATAGAAAAATTTTTGTTAGAATTATTTTTCTATAGAAAAATTTTCGTTAGAATTATTTTTCTTTAGAAAAATTTTCGTTAGAATTATTTTTCTATAGAAAAATTTTCGTTAGAATTATTTTTCTATAGAAAAATTTTAGTTAGAATTATTTTTCTATAGAACAATTTTCGTTAGAATTATTTTTCTATAGAACTATTTTCGTTAAAATTATTTTTCTATAGAAATTTTCTATTTTTCGATAGAAAAGTTTTGAAAATTTTTCGAAAGAAATATTTTTCTATAAAAAAATTTTTGGAACAAAAATTTTCTTCTTTTTGCCTATCTTAGCTCTAGAACAAGTTTGGCCAAATGAAATCAAGTTTTTTATAAAATTTAAAATTTTGTGGAAAATATATATCCCATGGTCATTAACGAAATATTATAGTGTAACAATACTTATTTGCCACAGGTATCTTGACTAAAAAAAACAAACATCTGCTCATAGTTGACCTTTAAATTAATATCCGTAAAATTAAGCCTTTTAATTATATAGGTCATGCTAAAAAATTAAAATTTGTTACCCTCGTTACTTCTGATATAAAAAGTTGAGTATTTGACCAGAATTGACAGTAATTTAAGATGAAATTCACGTATTTGGCATTGTTAGTCTTGCAACTAGCTCTTCTGGCTATGGCTCAAGAAAAACAAGATGAACAGCCATGGCTACCTCCACTACCTCCAGTTGATATTTCAATTCAACCCAAACTAAAATTTAATTTTGGTGGAAGAAAAGGATAAAATATGGATTATATGCCTTCATCATGTTAAAAACCAAAGTAATTCACAAATTAATTAATTTAAAGTTAATATATCGATCTAAAATAAAATATGTGAATAAATATAATTTAAAAAAGCAGAGATTTTTGCATATTGGAAAATTAGGGCGTCCCGAAAAAATGTTAAATGTTGGCGAACAAAATCACCGATTTTAAACCGGTAGTGCAGCGAAATTGTTCAAGATATTGATCTCAATTTTACAGAATTTTATTTTTCTATTTGTGTTCTTTCGAATACCGGTGGGACAGTTCTTTGTCCCAATTTTTGTTAAACTAAATTTTGCGAAAAATTTAAAAATTATTTTCAAAACCGACCTGAGAATAATGAACCATTTTTTTTGAATATAAAAAAATAATTACATTTAAAAACAAGTAATTTTTTTGGCGCACATTGGGGTCGCCAAAATAAATATTGGCGAAAATCATCGCTTTTAAACCGATAGTGCACCGAAAATGTTCAAGATATTGATCTCAATTTTTCTAAATTTTATTTCCTTATTTGTATGCTTTCGAATACCGGTGGGACAGTTCTTTGTCCCAATATTTGTTTAACAAAATTTGCGAAAAATTGAAAAATTAGTTTCAAAACCGACCTGAGAATAATGTACCATTTTCTTATAGAAAAAATTAATTACATTTAAGCAAAATTAAGCTTGAGTTTATACCCGAACTATTACAACAAGGTTTTTTTTTGCCGCACATTGGGGTCGCTAAGATTATGTAATGGCGAAAATTGTCGATTTCAAACCGGTAGTGCGGCGAAAATGTTCAAGAAATTGATTTCATTTTTTCTAAATTTTATTTCTTTATTTGTATGCTTTCAAATACCGGTGGGACAGTTCTTTGTCCCAATATTTGTTAAACAAATTTTGCGAAAAATTAAAAAAATGAGCTTGAAACCGACCTGAGAATAATGAACCACTTTCTTGTATAAAAAAATAATTACATTTAAGCAAAATTAAGCTTGAGTTTATACCCGAGACCACCATAGGTAGGAGTAACTGAAGTGTATACAAAATTTGGCTAAGCGTTCGCCAAAATACATTTTTCGCCAAAATACAATCTTCTGCTTTTATAGTCGGATCGTAAAGTGTGATATATCGATATTTTTGTCTCGGGGAGATCAATATTTTGCTTTAATAGTCATTGGTCTCAGATAACTGTTTCTAGTATTTATCCATCAGACTCTAGTTCCTACGACTCTAATGTACCGACCTAATATAACTTTTATTAAGGAAGTTTTACGACAATTCTAACCGAACTATTAAAACAAGGATTCTTTTGCCGCGCATTGGGGTAGCCAAAATTAAACGTTGGCGAAAATCCTCGATTTCAAACTGGTAGTGCGGAGAAACTATTCAAGATATTAAGCTCAATTTCAAAATACATTTTTCGCCAAAATACAATCTTCCGCATTTAGAGTCAAATCTTAAAGTCTGATATATCAATGTTTTTTATCTCGAGGAGATCAATATTTCGCTTTAATAGTCATTGGTCTCAAATAACCGTTTCTAGTATTTATCCATCAGACTCTAGTTCCTACCACTCTAATGTTCCTACCTAAAATCAAAAAACTAAAGCTCCTAAAAAATCGTTAAACTTTTACTGAGAAAGTTTTTCGATAATTCTAACCGAATTATTAAAAACAAGTAATTTTTTTTGCCGCACATTGGGGTCGCCAAAATTAAATATTGGCGAAAATCATCGCTTTTAAACCGATAGTGCACCGCAAATGTTCAAGATATTGATCTCAATTTTTCTAAATTTTATTTCTTTATTTGTATGCATTCGAATACCGGTGGGACAGTTCTTTGTTCCAATATTTGTTAAACAAAATTTGCGAAAAATTAAAAAAAATGAGTTTTGAAACCGACCTGAGAATAATGCACCATTTTCTTATATATAAAAATAATTACATTTAAGCAAAACTAAGCTTGAGTTTATACCCTAACTGTTAAAACAAGGTTTTTTTGCCGCACATTGGGATCACTAAGATTAAGTGTACGGCGAAACTAATTAAGGTATTGATCACATTTTTTCTAAATTTTATTTCTTTGTTTGTATACTTTCGAATACCTGTGGAACAGTTCTTTGTCCCAATATTTCTTAAACAAAATTTGCGAAAAATGAAAAAAATGAGTTTTAAAACAGACCTGAGAATAATGTACCATTTTCTAATATTGCAAAAAATTACATTTAAGCCAAATTAAGCTTGAGTTTATACCCGAGACCGCCATAGGTAAAAGTAACTGAAGGGCATACAGAATTTGGCTTAGGGGTCGCTAAAATACAATCTTCGGCATTTATAGTCGGATCTTAAAGTGTGATATTACGATGTTTTTATTTCGAGGAGATCAATATTTTACTTTAACAGTCATTGGTCTCAAATAACCGTTTCTAGTATTTATCCATCAGACTCTAGTTCCTACCACTCTAGTGTAACGACCTAATATAACTTTTACTAAGAAAGTTTTACGATAACTCTAACCGAACTATTAAAACAAGGATTTTTTTGCCGCACATTGGGGTCGCCAAGTCGGCAGTGCGGCTGGTAGCGCGGCTAAACTATTCAAGATATTTTTCTAAATTTTATTTCTCTATTTGTATGCTTTCGAATAGCCGTGGGACAGTTCTTTGTCCCAATATTTGTTAAACAAAATTTTGCGAAAAATTAAAAAAAATGAGTTTTGAAAACGTCCTGAAAATAAAAAACAATTTTCTAATATAAAAAATTAATACATTCAAGCAAAATTAAGCTTGACTTTATACCCGAGACCGAGATCTTAGGTAGAAGAAACTGAAGGGTATACAAAATTCGGCTTAGCTAAATACAACGTTGCGGCTTGTTATAGTTTCTACTTAAATACATATGTCACACTTATGGATTAAAAGTTAATTATTGTTTAATATTATTAACTACATTTAGTATTTTTATTGAGAGCTTATTCTCAATTCATCTACTTTGTTCTCGCATTTATTATCAAAGTGTACCCAATACCGCATATACTATATTTGTGTAGTTTGATAATATTAAAACAAATATATTGAGTCATTTTTATTGAAAATTTCCCTACATTATTAAGTTATATCCCAAAATCATAATACGTGTTTGTTAAAGTCCGCTATAACAAAAAAAAACCCTAATCCGGAAAAATTTTAACTATTTTCTACTCGTTTATAACCGGGCTCTTTTGTTACTTCTATTGCTAATCATATTTCTGAAAAAAATGTATTATTTTTTCCCACATAATCCAAATTTCAATGAAATATTTTTAAGAAGATTTATTAAATCAAAGGATATTCAAAATGGAATTCAAATGATTTTTTTTAGCTTAGACATAAACCTTTTTTAAATCTTAAAAGTTGTTCCATTATATTGGTTATAAAAAGGTTAATGAAATTTTAGTATTTAAAAAATTAGGTCGGTTTGTTTACTTTCTAGGTAAGTTCGGACAAATTAGTGTAACTTATGAATTACTTTTCAAAATAACCAAAATTCCCGAAAATTACAGGAACGAAAAACGCCAAAATTTTAGTCTACAATTGTGAAACCGCGGAACAAAAGGTTCTTTTCGCATACTTTTTACATTTTGGTTTTTTGTTATTTTTGTAATATTTAGGTTGAAATCTTTCAAATACAATTGAGAAACCATAATAATTTTTTTTTCATTTAGTAATTAAATGGACATTAAAAAAGTTTTACTAAACAAAAGGTTCTTTTCTACTTTTTTTTTGTAACAAAAAGTTCTTTTTCCATACTGCTATCCCTAAATAAGAGCGGCAAGCGTTTTTTAGCTGTCAAAATTTCTCATGCCCATACAATTTGTATGGAGCATACCTAAATAACGCGGCGGCAACTCTTTGCGGTTGGAAAATCCGATTTTGACAGCGCGTTTAATAGTGAAGTTGGTTGCAAAAGACACCAAATGTAAACAAAACAAAAAAGTGGGAAAACCAAAACATTTAAAAAAAATTAACAGGGTTGTTTAATTATTTTTTTAGCAACCCTGTTTTTATAGTTTTGACGTAAAGTTGCCACTTTTATTTAGGTATGGCAGCAGAGCGTTTCAAGTGAGCGGTAGAAAACGTTCCGCATGCCGTTCTTATTTAGGGATAGCAGATAGTAAGTTATATATTTTTTCCCTTATTCGTGTAGTTTAGGGTGCACCTTATTTTATGGAAGTGCGTAATTGAACCTTTACTCCCCCTAGAAATGTTCTAAGTAATACAGAAATATGCTACACACATTTTTTTCCGCCCACAAAGTGGTAAACTTTTTGGAATAGGAAAAAAGGGAGTATTTTCGGTTTTGCCCAAATTAAATTTTTTACTGGATAAAGGGATACTGGATAAAAGGGAACTAAAGAAGCTTTATTTTAAGTCATCAATATTAAAAATCCAAGAAGTAGTTTGAAAGATATTGCAATTTTTCCCAGAAAATGTATGTTCTTAACGACTCGCCTAAGGATATGCAGCTAAAAAATTTATTTGAAACAGTTTTAATTTTTTTTTTTTTGAAAATTTTGTTAAAAAAAATATTACAAATAATACATTTGCTTCTCAGTATCACAAAAAAAGAACAAATGGCAGATTAAAAACCTAAAAAATAAGGTCCGTATCATTAACCGTTTTGCCGTACCTGTGATTTCAAATCAAAGAGTTCCGCAAAAACTGTACCAATGTTCAACATTGATAAAAGTAATAGTGAATATTTTTCCTCAGACTATTTATAATGTAAACGGCATTGTTATTTTATTATTGTAAAAGTTGAACACTTTCTTTCCCGGGGTCAAATGTCATAATATAGAGTATTTTCATTTTCCATTGAAAAATGACAGAATATTAAGAATTTCTTACCAAATTTTGTTCAAAATGCAAAAATATTAAATACTGTATGTTTTTATGTTACGTAGATTACTTCTGGAGGGAGCTATGGTTTAATTTCGTTGCATAACAAAAATTATTTTTTCATGTTTTTAATTTTTTTGTATCAAAAAGTACTTTTTCACTTTTTTTTAACAAAAGGTTCTTTTTCCAAAATAAAAGTGCTTATTTAAGGAGACTTTTAAGGTTTAATGTGGTGATTTAGAGCACGAAGATTCACCTACTGGTAAGTAGCTAACTTAAATATATTTCGCGGTTCATTGATTTTTTAAAGTGCGAAATAACAAAAAACTTAATTTCCCAAAAATTTTGAATGATGCAAAAAGAACCTTTTGTTCCGCGGCTCCACAATTGATTTATCTTGAAGAATATTTTAACAAATATTTTTTTAAACTCTTATAAAACTTTTATTTAATCTTTGATTAAAAGTTTTTTGTTTAAAATTGGCTTTCGTGTAAACATTTTTTGTTACCCAAACTCACCCAAAGAAAAGACTTAAACCAGTATTGAGTGAGTTTTGGGTAAGTTCGGACTGGTTTGGGTAGTTTCGTTATCAAACTAGAATACAACTATTACCAGACCATGGATTTCTATTTAGTTGATGTCATAAGTTTAAGTTGGCATCACTGTTTATTTTACCGCCCACTTAACAGCTGATAGTTCTTATAACCTTCGCCACCATATTTGGAAGAATATTATAAGTTTGTGCTGATGTATGTAACGCATAGAAATATTTGTCTTAGACACCCACCTTTTAATATACAAATAGGCTTAGAATCACTTTCTGAATCGATTTAGCGATGTCAGTCCGTCTTTTTGGCTGGCTGGACCCCCATGTAAACCATGTAATCAACGTATAGGTCGCAATTCTAAAGATAATTTGAAAAAATTTGGCACAAATCATTTTTTTGATAGTGGGACCATGGCTTTTGAAATTGATCAAAATCGGTCCATTATTTATGGCACCTCCCATAGGTCCAATTTCCCGGAATTGATATTTTGGCCACAAATATCAATATTTTTTCATGAAATTTAAATCAGATACTGGTTATATAAAACAAAATCACTGACAAAATCAAATCACGGCCATAGCTGTCATAGTTTCTAATTTAAAAGCTTTTAACTGGCCTTTGCTACATTTTGTTTGGTTTCCGGGAGTGTTTTTTATATGAAAGCTATAGTCAAATATGGACCGATTCCTATAAAATTTGATATACTGACCATAAAACTTCTCTATTTTAAATTTAGTCGTCATAGCTATTACAATTGTATTCAATTTAACAGCATTCATATGTTTCCCGGGGCGGGGCTATGCGGGAGCTCTAACTAAATGTGAACCGATTTCGCCCATTTTCAGTACATAACTTCTTTCACATAACAAAAACACTTTTGCACAATTTTGTCTCTCTAGCTCTTGCAGTTAAGGAGCTATGGCACTTTTATCTGACGGACAGACGGACATAAACCGTCTTTTCTTTTTGTATTTTTGTGTCTACGTAAGTTTTTTATATGGAAGCTATGGTCAAATGGTGACCGATTGTGACAAAATTTTGCACACTGGCTGGTATTCACATAAGACTTCCTTGTGCTTAATTAAGTGGCCAAAGCTATTACAGTTTATCATTTATTGGCATTTAAGTGAATTTCAGGTGGAATTTAGGCTGTTTCCGTAAGTTTTTTATATGGGACCTATGGTTAATTGTGAACCGATTTCGATGAAATTTTATATGCTGCCTAGTGCTTATGTAAAACTTCTAGATACCAAATTCTGGCATCATAGCTGTTATAATTTTTCATTTTTTAGCAAATAAGCGATTAGCCTAGACGATGTTATACGGCAGCTATGGTCAAATGTGAACCGATTTTATCCGATTTCAATACCAACATTTTCCAAGAAATTAAGAATATTTGTGCCAAATTTCAGTGATCTATATACTTTCGTTAAGGTTTTATCGTGCCGACAACAGACAGACAGACGGACATCGCTCAATCTTCTAAGAATTTCATAAGGATTCAAAAATAAATTTTGGTTTTTGAGCCAATATTAAGGAAATTACAAACGGAATGACAATCTCAATTCTATTACCCCCTATTCTTTTTGATGGTGGGTATAAAAATGTCTGTGCATCACATATGATTCATTCTTTTTGTTTAAGGAAAAACCGGTTTAATATAACTTTAAGTACATATTATAACTAAAGACAGTGCACAAAAACCGCTTTAAACAAAATTCAAATTTCTGATGTACGCCATAAAAGAAGTTTTTTTTTTTGTATGGGGACAGGGAAAGGGTTAAATAATGGAACAGTTCTAAACAAAATCAGTTTTTCTGTACTCAAATATTGATTCTGAGTCCATCGCTTTACTTATACGCTGATCATGTAGGGTACACAATATTCTTAATCTTTCTCGGGTCTGGGAGTTTGTGTTCAATACAAATCTTATCGCTTGGAAATTATTATCAATTAAATATTATTAATACACATGAAAATTCTCAACAACAAATGCAATTATCATACTCTTGCTAAAACAACAACAAAAAAAAAACAAGTAAGAAAGCGCTATAGTCGGTCAAGCCCGACCATACGATACCCTTCACCACTAAGATGAAAGGTGTTATTTTTCCTGTATAAAGACAAATATTTGCTAAATTTTGCCATCATACAAACATTTTCTCAAAACGTATATATTCAACCTGTTTCCGTCATTTGGACTTATATGAGTTGTTACAAACATTTTGTATGCAAAAAATATATTCAAAATTTTCATTATCTTTAGATTTACGAGCGTTTTAGTGATTTTTTGTCTCATTTAGTGCGTTTTCAAAGAAGAGTTTGTATGGGAGCTACGGTCAAATGTGGACCGATTTTAACGAAATGTGGTACAGTGATTTAAGTTTACATAAGGAGTAATCGTTTTAAATTTCATGAAAAAATATTGATATTTGTGGCCAATATATCAATTCCGGGAAGTGGGACCTATGGGAGGTACCATAAATAATGGACCGATTTTGATCAATTTCAATAGCCATGGTCCCATTATCAAAAAAATGATCTGTGCCAAATTTCACAAAATTATCTTTGGAATTGCGACCTGTAGTTTGATTACAAGGTTTACATGGGGGTCCAGCCAGCCAGACGGACGGACATCGCTAAATCGACTCAGAAAGTGATTCTAAGCCTATTGGTGTACTAAAAGGTGGGTCTTAGACAAATATTTCTATGCGTTACATACATCAGCACAAACTTATAATACCCTTTCCACCTAAAATGGTAAAGGGTATAAAAACAAAAGCATTTGAAAATATTCCAAAACAATTGATTAAACTTTTTTCAATGGCCCCAAGTAAAAGAAAACCAGACAGTCTGTGTGAACGTACTCTATAACTTGGGTTCGGTCCAGTGATAAGTTCTGTGTAGCTATATATTAATATATTGCGTATATATCTTTGATAGGTAAAAAATTATGTGATTTTTTATTTTTTTTTTGTAAATTTTTTTCTCCAAATTAACTTAAACAAAAAAGAATTTTCAGAATTTTGTTTGTGGGAATTCCCTATTTGAAGACGTATGTATTTACGTCAAAATAAGAGAGAAAAAGTGTATAAATTAACATTAATCTGTGTTTTTGTATTTTTTGTTTATTTTTGGATGAATTAGTGATTTCTTGAGAATGAGCATCTGTTGTATATATATTATTTATTTAGTAAACAGGTAACGAAATGATTGACAACTTTAAGATATTTTTATGTACTGATTGATGTTTATAATTTATAAGCATTTATAACTATTATATGAATTTTGAGTGGTTAGTAACAGTTTTAAGAGATTTGAAAGAGTGAAATCTTTAGGTGACAAACACGAGTCAAATCAAAATTTTTCGAACGAAAAAATACGATTTTAGGAGCCTACAATCACAGTATTTTGAAGCAAACAAAAGTGGTAATAAATCTGTATCTTCTAAACTGTAAGTCTAGTAGTATCAGTATGTTCAAAAGGATCCAAGCTTTTCGAATTTTGAATTTATGGTTACGCTGTAACTTTTTTAACAAAATTTTTTCTATAGAAAAATTTTTGATCAAAAATTTTTTTATAGAAAATTTTTTTCTCAAAAATTTTTCTATAGAAAATTTGTTTATCAAAAATTTTTCTTTAGAAAATTTTTTTATCAATTTCACAGGTTGAATTATTGACCGTTAAAGTAGATCACCTCAGAAGTAAAATAGCTTTTGGACCGTGTAGCAATTTCAACTATTGCCCAATGTGGTTGATTTTTTACATTTTGGAATGAGCTTGAAGAAACAATGAAAAAACGTGTTTACTTCACTATAAAAACTATTAAGAGTTTTAAGTTATTTCATTTCAAAAACAAAAAAATAAATACAAATTTTCTATAGAAAATTTTTTATCAAAAATTTTTTTTATCAAGATTTTTTCTATAGAAAATTTTTTATCGAAAATTTTTGCACAGAAAATTTTTTTATTAAAAATTTTTCTAGCAAAAATTTTTGTATAGAAATCTTTTTTATTAAAAATTTTTCCGTCTGAATTTTTTTATATTGAAATTTTTCTATAGAAAATTTTTTTATCAAAAATTTTTCTATAGAAATTTTTTTTATCAAAAATTTTTCTATAGAAATTTTTTTCAAAAATTTTTCAACAGAAAATTTGTTTATAAAAATTTTTTCTATAGAAAATTATTTTATCAAACATTTTTTTTTTTTTGAAAATTTTTTTATCAAAAATTTTTCTAGCAAAAATTTTTGTATAGAAATCTTTTTTATTAAAAATTTTTCTGTCTAAATTTTTTTATATTGAAATTTTACTATAGAAAATTTTTTTATGAAAAATTTTTCTATAGATAATTATTTTATCAAAAATTTTTCAACCGAAAATTTGTGTATCAAAATCTTTTCTATAGAAAATTATTTTATCAAACATTTTTTTTTAGAAAATTTTTTTATCAATAATTTTTCTATCAAAAAATGTTTCTATAGAAAATTTTTTTATTCAAATTTTTCTATAGAATTTTTTTTTATCAAAAAATGTTTTTATAGAAAATTTTTTTATTCACATTTTTCTATAGAAAATTTTTTTATTCAAATTTTTCTATAGAAAATTTTTTTATTCAAATTTTTCTATAGAAAATTTTTTTATTCAAATTTATCTATAGAAAATTTTTTTATCCAAAATTTTCTATAAAAAATTTTTTTATCAAAAATTTTTCATTAAAAATTTTTTTATCAAAAATTTTTCATTAAAAATTTTTTTATCAAAATTTTTTTTTCAAAAATTTTTCTACAGAAAATTTTTTTATCAAAAATTTTTCTATAGAAAATTTTGTATAGAAAATTTTTGTATTGAAAACTTTATTTATAAAAATTTTTTCTATAGAAAATTGTTTATCGAAAATTTTTCTATAGAAATTTTTTTATCAAAATTTTTTTTATAGAAATTTTTTTATCAAAAATTTTTCTATAGAAAATTTTTTTATTAAAATTTTTTCTAAAATTTTTCTATAGAAAATTCTTTCTAAAATTTTTCTATATTAAAATTTTTATCAAAAATTTTTCTATAGAAAATTTTTTTATTAAAATTTCTCTATAGAAATTTTTTTTTATCAAAAATTTTACTACAGAAAAATTTTTTGTCGAAAATGTTTCTACAAAAAATTTTTTTTTTGATCAAAAAATTTTTTATAAAAAATTTTTTTATCAAAAATTTTTCCATTTAAAATTTTTTTATTAAAAATTTTTCTATAGTCTGTCTGTCTGTCTGTCTGTTTGTCTGTATGTCTGTCTGTCTGTCTGTCTGTCTGTCTGTCTGTCTGTCTGTCTGTCTGTCTGTCTGTCTGTCTGTCTGTCTGTCTGTCTGTCTGTCTGTCTGTCTGTCTGTCTGTCTGTCTGTCTGTCTGTCTGTCTGTCTGTCTGTCTGTCTGTCTGTCTGTCTGTCTGCCTGCCTGCCTGCCTGCCTGCCTGCCTGCCTGCCTGCCTGTCTGTCTGTCTGTCTGTCTGTCTGTCTGTCTGTCTTTCCATCTGGAAAATTTTGTTATTGAAATTGTGCGAAATCGATTTTCATTTCACTGTAGCTCCCGTATAACCTTGCCTAGGCTAATCTCTTATTTGCTTATAAATGCCAAATTAAAAATTTGGTATATAGAAGTTTTACATTAGCATATAAATTTCATTGAAATCGGTTCACATTCAGCCATAGCTCCCATACCCTTACGAAACGCTTTCGGCAACAGCATAAATTCCCCCTAAAATACACTTAAATGCCAATAAATGATAAACTTTAATAGCTTTGGTCACTAAACTTAGCACAAAAAAGTCAATGTGAGCCAGCGTGCAAAATTTTTTCGCAATCGGTCACCATTTGACCATAGCTCCCATATTATAAACTTTCGAAAATACAAATACACCAATACCGAAAGCGCGATATCTTCTTAACCGAAAGAGCTAGAAAGACAAAATTCTACAAAAGTATATGTGATATCTTGAAAAAGTTTTGTATTAAAAATGGTCAAAATCGGTTCACATGTAGGTAGAGTTCCCATATATCCCCGCCCCGGGAATCACATTAATTCTGATAAATTTAATCCAATTGTGAAAGATATAACAACTAAATTTAGAATAGAAAAGTTTTATGCAACTATCGGTTAGTATAACGTATTTAATAGGAATCGGTCCATATTTGACTATAGCTTTTATATTAAAGCAACTCCCGGAAACCACTAAAATGACACGAAGGCCAATTAAAAGCTAATGAAAAGCTTATGATAGCTATGGCCACTAAATTTTGGCAAATTTTATAAAAATAAGAAAAAAAAACCGACATAACATCTAAAGCTAAAGCTAATTTAAAATATGGTGAGGTTCAGTTCGTATTAGAAAAACTTAGTTTTCACTCCAAATGTCTGTTGAAAAAAGATAACTTTGGACCACTATAAAATCTAAAGCTAAAGCGAACTTAAATTTTTTTAAGGACTCTAAAAATTGTACTATGTTGAGGAATGAATACAGAAAATTTTACAGAGTTTCAGTACGTGTTCGAAAATTTTTGCGAATAACCCATTTTTATCTCGCACTTGTATCTGTCTAGTAATTTCAGCTTTAATTACAGACTTATTGTTTATCTTTAGAATAGTGGTTAAATAAGATTTTATATTTATAACAATTATTGTTTTCATTATTACATTAAAAACAAAATCTATTTAATTAACAACTCATATTTATTTAAATTGAGAATTTTTTACAAAAATGCACTTGTGTTTACTTAATGAGGTTTCCCTTACTTTTTTACTTTCTGACATTCGTTTTAAATTAAGTAACTGATTTTTTTACATTTTTTTTTCCTTATAATTTACTAAATCAGATCCCACGTGCACCTGAATCTGAAATCAAACATAGGTTTACATTCCCATTGTATGTAACTATAATTTTTCACTTTTGTTTTCGTGCTAAATCTGACAAACTATAAGATAATGATAATGAGATAAGATGATATTAATTTAAGAAAGCAAACACTTTTGACTTTAGAATAGTTTTGAGTTTACTAAGATAAGATACAATATATATCTATATATTTAGACTCGAAATTTGCCATTCTCTAAGATAGTAAGAAACGAGTCTAAACATTAGGCGCAGAAATTACTAGCCAGACCCATCCGAGTTTCTAAACGAAACTATTATACTCCTAATCTTGTAGACATAATTAAATTTAAATTATACGTGCGGCTTATTTTCTTCTTATCTTTAAAATAAAGGGGCATGCAATTTTTAAATACAATCACGAAATTATTTGCAAATATTTAAACTGAGAAAAGGCTCTAGAAAAATGTTATTAAAAGATTACAATATATCATATATTTAATCGCAATAATAATGAAATTTGATAAACTTGTATTATATATCTGTCATATCGTCATAACATCTCTTATCATTAGCACTTAGTACCGGCACTAGCAACAGTAAACATTTATTAGTTGGAAAGTTCCCGCCTCGTACCACCTGTCACCCACTGTACCAAGACAAGCCAAAGTAAATATATTTTGTAGTTACTATAAAAAATGGGTGATTTTTTTAAGGTTAAAAATTTGTCATAGTCTAGTCATAGTCTAGTCATAGTCTAGTCATAGTCTAGTCACAGTCTAGTCATAGTCTAGTCATAGTCTAGTCATAGTCTAGTCATAGTCTAGTCACAGTCTAGTCATAGTCTAGTCATAGTCTAGTCATAGTCTAGTCATAGTCTAGTCATAGTCTAGTCATAGTCTAGTCATAGTCTAGTCATAGTCTAGTCATAGTCTAGTCATAGTCTAGTCATAGTCTAGTCATAGTCTAGTCATAGTCTAGTCATAGTCTAGTCATAGTCTAGTCATAGTCTAGTCATAGTCTAGTCATAGTCTAGTCATAGTCTAGTCATAGTCTAGTCATAGTCTAGTCATAGTCTAGTCATAGTCTAGTCATAGTCTAGTCATAGTCTAGTCATAGTCTAGTCATAGTCTAGTCATAGTCTAGTCATAGTCTAGTCATAGTCTAGTCATAGTCTAGTCATAGTCTAGTCATAGTCTAGTCATAGTCTAGTCATAGTCTAGTCATAGTCTAGTCATAGTCTAGTCATAGTCTAGTCATAGTCTAGTCATAGTCTAGTCATAGTCTAGTCATAGTCTAGTCATAGTCTAGTCATAGTCTAGTCATAGTCTAGTCATAGTCTAGTCATAGTCTAGTCATAGTCTAGTCATAGTCTAGTCATAGTCTAGTCATAGTCTAGTCATAGTCTAGTCATAGTCTAGTCATAGTCTAGTCATAGTCTAGTCATAGTCTAGTCATAGTCTAGTCATAGTCTAGTCATAGTCTAGTCATAGTCTAGTCATAGTCTAGTCATAGTCTAGTCATAGTCTAGTCATAGTCTAGTCATAGTCTAGTCATAGTCTAGTCATAGTCTAGTCATAGTCTAGTCATAGTCTAGTCATAGTCTAGTCATAGTCTAGTCATAGTCTAGTCATAGTCTAGTCATAGTCTAGTCATAGTCTAGTCATAGTCTAGTCATAGTCTAGTCATAGTCTAGTCATAGTCTAGTCATAGTCTAGTCATAGTCTAGTCATAGTCTAGTCATAGTCTAGTCATAGTCTAGTCATAGTCTAGTCATAGTCTAGTCATAGTCTAGTCATAGTCTAGTCATAGTCTAGTCATAGTCTAGTCATAGTCTAGTCATAGTCTAGTCATAGTCTAGTCATAGTCTAGTCATAGTCTAGTCATAGTCTAGTCATAGTCTAGTCATAGTCTAGTCATAGTCTAGTCATAGTCTAGTCATAGTCTAGTCATAGTCTAGTCATAGTCTAGTCATAGTCTAGTCATAGTCTAGTCATAGTCTAGTCATAGTCTAGTCATAGTCTAGTCATAGTCTAGTCATAGTCTAGTCATAGTCTAGTCATAGTCTAGTCATAGTCTAGTCATAGTCTAGTCATAGTCTAGTCATAGTCTAGTCATAGTCTAGTCATAGTCTAGTCATAGTCTAGTCATAGTCTAGTCATAGTCTAGTCATAGTCTAGTCATAGTCTAGTCATAGTCTAGTCATAGTCTAGTCATAGTCTAGTCATAGTCTAGTCATAGTCTAGTCATAGTCTAGTCATAGTCTAGTCATAGTCTAGTCATAGTCTAGTCATAGTCTAGTCATAGTCTAGTCATAGTCTAGTCATAGTCTAGTCATAGTCTAGTCATAGTCTAGTCATAGTCTAGTCATAGTCTAGTCATAGTCTAGTCATAGTCTAGTCATAGTCTAGTCATAGTCTAGTCATAGTCTAGTCATAGTCTAGTCATAGTCTAGTCATAGTCTAGTCATAGTCTAGTCATAGTCTAGTCATAGTCTAGTCATAGTCTAGTCATAGTCTAGTCATAGTCTAGTCATAGTCTAGTCATAGTCTAGTCATAGTCTAGTCATAGTCTAGTCATAGTCTAGTCATAGTCTAGTCATAGTCTAGTCATAGTCTAGTCATAGTCTAGTCATAGTCTAGTCATAGTCTAGTCATAGTCTAGTCATAGTCTAGTCATAGTCTAGTCATAGTCTAGTCATAGTCTAGTCATAGTCTAGTCATAGTCTAGTCATAGTCTAGTCATAGTCTAGTCATAGTCTAGTCATAGTCTAGTCATAGTCTAGTCATAGTCTAGTCATAGTCTAGTCATAGTCTAGTCATAGTCTAGTCATAGTCTAGTCATAGTCTAGTCATAGTCTAGTCATAGTCTAGTCATAGTCTAGTCATAGTCTAGTCATAGTCTAGTCATAGTCTAGTCATAGTCTAGTCATAGTCTAGTCATAGTCTAGTCATAGTCTAGTCATAGTCTAGTCATAGTCTAGTCATAGTCTAGTCATAGTCTAGTCATAGTCTAGTCATAGTCTAGTCATAGTCTAGTCATAGTCTAGTCATAGTCTAGTCATAGTCTAGTCATAGTCTAGTCATAGTCTAGTCATAGTCTAGTCATAGTCTAGTCATAGTCTAGTCATAGTCTAGTCATAGTCTAGTCATAGTCTAGTCATAGTCTAGTCATAGTCTAGTCATAGTCTAGTCATAGTCTAGTCATAGTCTAGTCATAGTCTAGTCATAGTCTAGTCATAGTCTAGTCATAGTCTAGTCATAGTCTAGTCATAGTCTAGTCATAGTCTAGTCATAGTCTAGTCATAGTCTAGTCATAGTCTAGTCATAGTCTAGTCATAGTCTAGTCATAGTCTAGTCATAGTCTAGTCATAGTCTAGTCATAGTCTAGTCATAGTCTAGTCATAGTCTAGTCATAGTCTAGTCATAGTCTAGTCATAGTCTAGTCATAGTCTAGTCATAGTCTAGTCATAGTCTAGTCATAGTCTAGTCATAGTCTAGTCATAGTCTAGTCATAGTCTAGTCATAGTCTAGTCATAGTCTAGTCATAGTCTAGTCATAGTCTAGTCATAGTCTAGTCATAGTCTAGTCATAGTCTAGTCATAGTCTAGTCATAGTCTAGTCATAGTCTAGTCATAGTCTAGTCATAGTCTAGTCATAGTCTAGTCATAGTCTAGTCATAGTCTAGTCATAGTCTAGTCATAGTCTAGTCATAGTCTAGTCATAGTCTAGTCATAGTCTAGTCATAGTCTAGTCATAGTCTAGTCATAGTCTAGTCATAGTCTAGTCATAGTCTAGTCATAGTCTAGTCATAGTCTAGTCATAGTCTAGTCATAGTCTAGTCATAGTCTAGTCATAGTCTAGTCATAGTCTAGTCATAGTCTAGTCATAGTCTAGTCATAGTCTAGTCATAGTCTAGTCATAGTCTAGTCATAGTCTAGTCATAGTCTAGTCATAGTCTAGTCATAGTCTAGTCATAGTCTAGTCATAGTCTAGTCATAGTCTAGTCATAGTCTAGTCATAGTCTAGTCATAGTCTAGTCATAGTCTAGTCATAGTCTAGTCATAGTCTAGTCATAGTCTAGTCATAGTCTAGTCAAAGTCTAGTCATAGTCTAGTCATAGTCTAGTCATAGTCTAGTCATAGTCTAGTCATAGTCTAGTCATAGTCATAGTCATAGTCTAGTCTAGTCATAGTCTAGTCTAGTCATAGTCTAGTCTAGTCATAGTCTAGTCTAGTCATAGTCTAGTCATAGTCTAGTCATAGTCTAGTCTAGTCATAGTCTAGTCATAGTCTAGTCATAGTCTAGTCATAGTCTAGTCATAGTCTAGTCATAGTCTAGTCATAGTCTAGTCATAGTCTAGTCATAGTCTAGTCATAGTCTAGTCATAGTCTAGTCATAGTCTAGTCATAGTCTAGTCATAGTCTAGTCATAGTCTAGTCTAGTCTAGTCTAGTCTAGTCTAGTCTAGTCTAGTCTAGTCTAGTCTAGTCTAGTCTAGTCTAGTCTAGTCTAGTCTAGTCTAGTCTAGTCTAGTCTAGTCTAGTCTAGTCTAGTCTAGTCTAGTCTAGTCTAGTCTAGTCTAGTCTAGTCTAGTCTAGTCTAGTCTAGTCTAGTCTAGTCTAGTCTAGTCTAGTCTAGTCTAGTCTAGTCTAGTCTAGTCTAGTCTAGTCTAGTCTAGTCTAGTCTAGTCTAGTCTAGTCTAGTCTAGTCTAGTCTAGTCTAGTCTAGTCTAGTCTAGTCTAGTCTAGTCTAGTCTAGTCTAGTCTAGTCTAGTCTAGTCTAGTCTAGTCTAGTCTAGTCTAGTCTAGTCTAGTCTAGTCTAGTCTAGTCTAGTCTAGTCTAGTCTAGTCTAGTCTAGTCTAGTCTAGTCTAGTCTAGTCTAGTCTAGTCTAGTCTAGTCTAGTCTAGTCTAGTCTAGTCTAGTCTAGTCTAGTCTAGTCTAGTCTAGTCTAGTCTAGTCTAGTCTAGTCTAGTCTAGTCTAGTCTAGTCTAGTCTAGTCTAGTCTAGTCTAGTCTAGTCTAGTCTAGTCTAGTCTAGTCTAGTCTAGTCTAGTCTAGTCTAGTCTAGTCTAGTCTAGTCTAGTCTAGTCTAGTCTAGTCTAGTCTAGTCTAGTCTAGTCTAGTCTAGTCTAGTCTAGTCTAGTCTAGTCTAGTCTAGTCTAGTCTAGTCTAGTCTAGTCTAGTCTAGTCTAGTCTAGTCTAGTCTAGTCTAGTCTAGTCTAGTCTAGTCTAGTCTAGTCTAGTCTAGTCTAGTCTAGTCTAGTCTAGTCTAGTCTAGTCTAGTCTAGTCTAGTCTAGTCTAGTCTAGTCTAGTCTAGTCTAGTCTAGTCTAGTCTAGTCTAGTCTAGTCTAGTCTAGTCTAGTCTAGTCTAGTCTAGTCTAGTCTAGTCTAGTCTAGTCTAGTCTAGTCTAGTCTAGTCTAGTCTAGTCTAGTCTAGTCTAGTCTAGTCTAGTCTAGTCTAGTCTAGTCTAGTCTAGTCTAGTCTAGTCTAGTCTAGTCTAGTCTAGTCTAGTCTAGTCTAGTCTAGTCTAGTCTAGTCTAGTCTAGTCTAGTCTAGTCTAGTCTAGTCTAGTCTAGTCTAGTCTAGTCTAGTCTAGTCTAGTCTAGTCTAGTCTAGTCTAGTCTAGTCTAGTCTAGTCTAGTCTAGTCTAGTCTAGTCTAGTCTAGTCTAGTCTAGTCTAGTCTAGTCTAGTCTAGTCTAGTCTAGTCTAGTCTAGTCTAGTCTAGTCTAGTCTAGTCTAGTCTAGTCTAGTCTAGTCTAGTCTAGTCTAGTCTAGTCTAGTCTAGTCTAGTCTAGTCTAGTCTAGTCTAGTCTAGTCTAGTCTAGTCTAGTCTAGTCTAGTCTAGTCTAGTCTAGTCTAGTCTAGTCTAGTCTAGTCTAGTCTAGTCTAGTCTAGTCTAGTCTAGTCTAGTCTAGTCTAGTCTAGTCTAGTCTAGTCTAGTCTAGTCTAGTCTAGTCTAGTCTAGTCTAGTCTAGTCTAGTCTAGTCTAGTCTAGTCTAGTCTAGTCTAGTCTAGTCTAGTCTAGTCTAGTCTAGTCTAGTCTAGTCTAGTCTAGTCTAGTCTAGTCTAGTCTAGTCTAGTCTAGTCTAGTCTAGTCTAGTCTAGTCTAGTCTAGTCTAGTCTAGTCTAGTCTAGTCTAGTCTAGTCTAGTCTAGTCTAGTCTAGTCTAGTCTAGTCTAGTCTAGTCTAGTCTAGTCTAGTCTAGTCTAGTCTAGTCTAGTCTAGTCTAGTCTAGTCTAGTCTAGTCTAGTCTAGTCTAGTCTAGTCTAGTCTAGTCTAGTCTAGTCTAGTCTAGTCTAGTCTAGTCTAGTCTAGTCTAGTCTAGTCTAGTCTAGTCTAGTCTAGTCTAGTCTAGTCTAGTCTAGTCTAGTCTAGTCTAGTCTAGTCTAGTCTAGTCTAGTCTAGTCTAGTCTAGTCTAGTCTAGTCTAGTCTAGTCTAGTCTAGTCTAGTCTAGTCTAGTCTAGTCTAGTCTAGTCTAGTCTAGTCTAGTCTAGTCTAGTCTAGTCTAGTCTAGTCTAGTCTAGTCTAGTCTAGTCTAGTCTAGTCTAGTCTAGTCTAGTCTAGTCTAGTCTAGTCTAGTCTAGTCTAGTCTAGTCTAGTCTAGTCTAGTCTAGTCTAGTCTAGTCTAGTCTAGTCTAGTCTAGTCTAGTCTAGTCTAGTCTAGTCTAGTCTAGTCTAGTCTAGTCTAGTCTAGTCTAGTCTAGTCTAGTCTAGTCTAGTCTAGTCTAGTCTAGTCTAGTCTAGTCTAGTCTAGTCTAGTCTAGTCTAGTCTAGTCTAGTCTAGTCTAGTCTAGTCTAGTCTAGTCTAGTCTAGTCTAGTCTAGTCTAGTCTAGTCTAGTCTAGTCTAGTCTAGTCTAGTCTAGTCTAGTCTAGTCTAGTCTAGTCTAGTCTAGTCTAGTCTAGTCTAGTCTAGTCTAGTCTAGTCTAGTCTAGTCTAGTCTAGTCTAGTCTAGTCTAGTCTAGTCTAGTCTAGTCTAGTCTAGTCTAGTCTAGTCTAGTCTAGTCTAGTCTAGTCTAGTCTAGTCTAGTCTAGTCTAGTCTAGTCTAGTCTAGTCTAGTCTAGTCTAGTCTAGTCTAGTCTAGTCTAGTCTAGTCTAGTCTAGTCTAGTCTAGTCTAGTCTGGTATTAGTTCTTCAAGAAAACACCCTTTAGCTCTAAAATAATTGTTATAAAATCGACAACTTTAACACTTAACTTTAGATCGTAAACTAACAAACGAAATAAAATTAAAACAATTTAAAACGGAACATCTTATCTTTTTTTATTTTCCAAGATTACAGTACTAAATACTCACACACCCAACTCATGCTTCCATAGATGTGAAAAACTGAACGGTTTGAGGAAAACAGTTTAGCTGTCGAATGGAAATTGTCTATGTCAGTTCTACTGCAGTTAACAAAGATCGCCCGAAAGTGTTACACTACACAAGTGTGGGAGCTATTAGTAAAGAAAAGATAATTAAATGTAAACAAATTTTGCTTTATTTGAAACTGTGATATTATACTCAACTCGATCTCCCTTGAGCTGTGGAACAAATAAATTTTGGCCTTAAAAAATGGTTAAAATTAACCAACGACTTTTGCCTATAAAGGCTCATTATTTCTTTTTTATGGCGGGTGAGTTTTTGCAAAATTTCGTTTTTTATTTTTTTTTTATTTTTAACATTTTTTGTTTGTTATAAAAGCCATGGGCCCCATTTTACCTCAATTATCGGTTTGGGGCAAACAAATTGGCATAGCTCCCGAGGTAATGGGTTATATTACTTCCATTTTGCCGGTGATGTATGTGATAGCTAAACCTTTATTTGGTTTTATTGCTGATTATTTTACGGTAAGTTTGTTTTTTTTTAATTCTTGAATTTTATATTAATAGTCAACTTTTTTAGCATTTTCGGAAGTTTATTTTCATTGGTCTCATTATGGGTATGACTTTGGCATATGCTGCTTTCTATTTTTTGCCACAGCCCCAGTCATCTTCGCTTATCTTTAATGAGGTTTGGAATGTTAGTTTGAATTTGGAAAATGTTCCAATTTGTAAAGAAGAGGTAAGTTCATTAAAAACATTTGAGAAAAGTTATAGTCGGTCAAGTCCGACTATACGATACCCTTCACCACTAAGGTCACAGGTGTTTGTTTTCCTGTATAAAGACAAATATTTGCTAAATTTTGACATTGTATAAACATTTTCTCAAAATTTATATATTTAAGCTGTTTCCGTCATTTGGACTTATAGGAGAGCTAGGGTCAAATGTAGACCAATTATCTCAAAATTTGGTAAATTGATTACGGTTATTATGTATGCAAAAAAATAAACTTAAAATTCTCACTATCTTCAGATTTACGAGCGTTTTAGTAACTTTTGTCTCATTTAGTGCGTTTTGACAGAAGAGTTTGTATGGGAGCTATGGTCAAATGTGGACCGATTTCGAAATTTGGTACAGTGATTTTAGTTTATATAAGCATTATTTATTTTAAATTTCATGGAAAAATATTGATATTTGCGGCCAACATATCAATTCCGGGAAGTGGAACCTATGAGAGGTACCATAAATAATGGACCGATTTTGAAGAATTTCAATAGCCATGGTCTCACTATCAAAAAAAAAAAAGATCTGTGCCAAATTTCATCAAATTATCTTTAGAAATGCTACCTGTACTTTGATTACATGGTTTACATGGGGGTCCAGCCAGCCAGACGGACGGACTGACATCGCTAAATCGACTCAGAATGTGATTCTAAGCCTATTGGTATACCAAAAGGTGCGTCGAAGACAAATATTTCTTTGCATTACATACATCAGCACAAACTTATAATACCCTTTCCACCTATGCAATGCAATTATCCCACTATCAAAAAATGTATGCGTCAAATTTTATCTTAAAAATTTTGACCCTTATTATTATTACAAGTTTACATGGACGTCCAACCAGCCAGACGAACGAACATTATTAGATCGACTGAGGAAGTGATTCTAAGTATATCGGAATACCGCTCGAAATCGATCAATGATTTTACTTCATTTTCGACATACAAAATTTTTGATATAAATTGTAGTATTCCTCATCTTTACGTCCCAGACTTGATGTAAGATTAGGCTACTTAACTATTGTTCCATATTTTTTTTAAATAGTTTCCATTCTGTGGCAGCCCCCACCCCCTAAACAAAAGTTTATAACTGTTTAGCTATAAAATAATAACATTTAGTGGACTATATTATTTATATTAAATGTTATCTTATCAAAATCATAAAGTAATAGTTACTCTCTAGACTTTTATAGTTAATTCAATTATAAGTGCGATAAATTTAAAATTTTTATAATATATGTATTTGAAAAGACTTGAACCTCATCGGAAAAAATCTTACCTATGAGATCACAGAAACTCGGGTCATATGCCTGGTAGCACATCCCAAATTACATTGTTTGCTACAAATAAACAAAATCATCCAAAATTTTGGATGACAATTTTCTTCACGAAATATAGTTTTACCTTTCCCAAACTCTAAACTCCTAAAGCTTATTTACTTACGTACTAACTTGAGTGACGTATATTAACAAACCGTTAAAGTCATCAAGAATTTCTATTTTAGAATTGCATGCGCTTCGATCTTTTGCGCATATTCTTCAATTTCGTAGGCCCTCCCATGGAAGTTTTTAACGCCTTCTTCTACGAGTTCCCTCAGGATGACTATCGAACACTTTTCTTGGTTTCTTTTCTGGCTAATAAAATTTTCTACAGAAAAATGTTTAATAAATAAAATTTCTATAGAAAAATTTTCTATCAAAAAAAATTTTTGATAAAAAATTTTTTGTATAGAAAAATTTTTGATAAAAAAATTGTCTATAGAAAAATTTTTGATAAAAAAATTTTCTATAGAAAAATTTTTGATAAAAAATTTTCTACAGAAAAATTTTTGATAAAAAAAAATTTCTATAGAAAAATTTGTGATAAAAAAATTTTGTATAGACAAATTTTTGATAAAAAAATTTTCTATAGAAAAATTTCTATGGTTGGTTAAGCCATCTCTTCAGGAGGATTATCCCCAATTTAGACAGATCGAAAACCTCGCATTATTACTAAATTTACAAACATAACTATTAAGAATTATGTTCATAAACAAAAAGTAAAAGCGTAGATTATCGACTGAACAAAAACAAACATTTTTAAATAAATGTAACAGGTTTGGGATCAAATGCAAATACTCCTCTTTTTGAAAATTTTTTTATCAAAAAATTTCTATAGAAAATTTTTTTATCAAAAATTTTTCTATAGAAAATTTTTTATCAAAAATGTTTCTATAAAAATCTTTTTTTATCAAAAATTTTTCTATAGAAAATTTTTTATCAAAAATTTTTCTATAGAAAATTTTTTATCAAAAATTTTTCTACAGAAAATTTTTTATCAAAAATTTTTCTATAGAAAATTTTTTATCAAAAATTTTTCTATAGAAAATTTTTTATCAAAAATTTTTCTATAGAAAATTTTTTACCAAAAATTTTTCTATAGAAAATTTTTATCAAAAATTTTTCTATAGAAAATTTTTATCAAAAATTTTTCTATAGATAATTTTTTATCAAAAATTTTTCTATAGAAAACTTTTTTATCAAAAATTTTTCTATAGAAAATTTTTATCAAAAATTTTTCTATAGATAATTTTTTATCAAAAATTTTTCTATAGAAAATTTTTTATCAAAAATTTTTCTACAGAAAATTTTTTATCACAAATTGTTCTATAGAAAATTTTTTTATCAAAAATTTTTCTATAGAAAATTTTTTTATCAAAAATTTTTTTTTTGATAAAAATGTCTTCTATGGAAAAAATTTTGATAAACAAATTTTCTATAGAAAAATTTTTGATAAAAAAATTTTCTTTAGAAATATTTTTGATAAAAAAATTTTCTATAGAAAAATTTTTGATAAAAAAATTTTCGATAGAAAAATTTTTGATAAAAAAATTTTCTATAGAAAAATTTTTGATAAAAAAATTCTCTATAGAAAAATTTTTGATAAAAAAATTTTCTATAGAACAATATGTGATAAAAAATTTTCTGTAGAAAAATTTTTGATAAAAAATTTTCTATAGAAAAATGTTTGATAAAAAATTATCTATAGAAAAATTTTTGATAAAAATTTTCTATAGAAAAATTTTTGATAAAAATTTTTGAAAATTTTTTGAAAAATTTTCTATAGAAAAATTTTTGATAAAAATATTTTCTATAGAAAAATTTTTGATAAAGATTTTCTATAGAAAAATTTTTGATAAAAAATTTTCTATAGAAAAATTTTTGATAAAAAATATTCTATAGAAAAATTTTTGATAAAAAATTTTCTATAGAAAAATTTTTGATAAAAAATTTTCTATAGAAAAATTTTTGATAAAAAATTTTCTATAGAAAAATTTTTGATACAAAATTTTCTATAGAAAAATTTTTGATAAAAAAAATTATTTATAGAAACATTTTTGATAAAAAATTTTCTATAGAAAAATTTTTGATAAAAAAATTTTCTATAGAAATTTTTTGATAAAAAAATTTTCAAAAAGAAGAGTATTTGCATTTGATCCCAAACCTGTTACATTTATTTAAAAATGTTTGTTTTTGTTCAGTCGATAATCTACGCTTTTACTTTTTGTTTATGAACATAATTCTTAATAGTTATGTTTGTTAATTTAGTAATAATGCGAGGTTTTCGATCTGTCTAAATTGGGGATAATCCTCCTGAAGAGATGGCTTAACCAACCATCGAAACGCGTCGAGGAATTTGGTTTCTCCGCAAACATTTTTTGGCTTTTTATCAATAAATTGAACTGTTACATTAATAAATAAATGTAACAGGTTTAGGATCAAATGCAAATACTCTTCTTTTTGAATAATATTTACATCCCGACTATTTTGTAATTTTTTAAAAAAATTTTCTATAGAAAAATTTTTGAAAAAAAATTTTCTATAGAAAAATTTTTGATAAAAAATTTTCTATAGAAAAATTTTCTATAGAAAAATTTTCTATAGAAAAATTTTTGATAAAAAAATTTTCTATAGAAAAATTTTTGATAAAAAAATTTTCTATAGAAAAATTTTTGATAAAAAAATTTTCTATAGAAAAATTTTTGATAAAAAGTTTTCTATAGAAAAATTTTTGATAAATGTAAACCAAAAAGTTTAATTTTGTGAGCTAGTGTAATTAGTTCAGATGATATTTTCTGCTTCAAAAATTGCAATAATTTCAAGAATAATTAATGATATTAAAAAAACTTTTCAATTTTTCCATTTCAGATCCTAAACTCAAAAAATAAATGCACCATACCCCACAATGCTCAATGCCAAAATAAATACTCACAATTTGAAGCCTATTTTGTGGACCTACAAAATCCAGCTGTAAAAGATCTTAACTTAACAAGCAACCACGAACAATCGGCTTTGCAAATCCATATCTGTGTCACCGAATCCTTCCACACTAGCAACAATATGACTTCCTTTAATGGCAGCTGTGACTTTCAAACTCCTCTTCAATCCAAATGCCTCTATTCATCCTCAGCCTTTTGGCTTTTTGTGATATTAATGTGTGCCGGAACGATAGGATTCAATGTCACCAATTCCATATCCGATGCCATTTGCTTTGATATGCTGGGCGAAGCTGAGGAGGACAAGTATGGGGCTCAGCGTGTCTGGGGTACCATAGGTTTTGGCGTCACAGCCCTTTTGGCTGGCATTGTGGTGGATTTTTGGACCTCGGGTGATGTGAAGAGTATTGTACCCGCCCTAATTGTTATGCTGATATTCAGTGGCTTTGATTTGTTAAGCGTTTCCAAACTAAAGCTACCCAAATTGTCTTCCTCGGAGTCTATATTCAAAGATGTTTGGGATCTTATTAAACAACCCGCTATAACTATATTTCTAATATTTGCCACCATAGCTGGTATTATAGACTCATTTATTATTTACTTTATGTTTTGGCATTTGGAAGAGGTGGCCGCTGAAACGGGTTTTATGCATCAAATCAAATTGATTGAGGGCTGTGTAGTGGCCGCCGAATGTTTGGCGGGCGAAATACCCATATTCTTTTATAGTGGTAAAATTATAAAGAAATTGGGCTATATCAACTGCATGAGCTTGTGTTTCTTTTTCTATGCCGTACGCTTGGCTCTTATCGGCTGGATACCAAATCCCTGGTATTTGGTGGGTGTTGAATTATTTATGCAGGGTTGCACCTATGCTCTCTGCTATACCTGTATAGTGGCCTATGCCTCGGCGGTCGCTCCACCTGGCACCTCGGCCACCGTTCAGGGTCTTATGGCTGGCATGGATGATGGTTTGGGCTTTAGCATTGGCTCCCTTATTGGTGGCCTGTCCTTTAAGCGTTTCGGTGGTAGACGTAGTTTTATGTATTTCTCTATAGTGGCCGGTTGTACTTGTATAGCTCATATTCTCATAAGACCTTCTTCGCGTAAGCGTCAGTATTTGCCCAAGGCCGGCTATCAAGTACCTCAGGATCAGGCTGTTGTGTCCATGGACCCGGTAAAGCAGGAGGTTAAGGCATAGTTATTAGTTTATTTTTTTAAGTTAGTTTTTTAACAGTGACAATTATTTGTATTTTGTATTACTTAAAATTTTTAATTACATAAATTTTATGTTAATATCATCGCCTAAATATGAAAAGGGTGTAAGTGTCAAAAACTAAAAATTTTTTATAAGTTTATTTTTGGTGTTTTTATACCTAAATCGTTTATAATCAATTTTAAATTTTTATCTTTTGTAAGTAGTTTCGTATTTTTGTTATAACATTTCTTTACATATAAATTTGTATGTATTTGATAAAAAGTCTTATATACATAGTACACCATTAGTATGTATTTTAAAAATAAGATCGAATAAAGTTTTGTATATTTTTTTATATGTAACAAATAAAAATTTGTAATAATGTAAAATTTTGTTTTTTTTTTTTTTAATTTTGTCTAAAGTGACACGAAGCCAATTTTGGAATTGGGGCATATTTGATCATACCTCCTATACAAAGTGAAGGGTTGAGGAGTTTGGCTGGAAGAATTCTATCGGTAATGGAGACTTATTTAATCTCAGAGCCAAGATGTTGTAAAACAAAATATTTTTTAATATTTTGTTTTAGCGACGATTATTAAAACCCCGATAGGAATTTATGCAATAAAAGATAAGTAAGAAAACACAGGATTAGGATTGTGTTCGAGCAATATTTTATTTTATAGGAATAAGTTACCTCTTTCTCGGATGAGTACAACGATAAGAAGGCAGAGAAATTAGATACAAGACGGAAACAGCATTTCTGACAAGGAGACCATATTTGACGTTTCTAGGGGGCATTATGGGGAACAAGGACAGCGATATATTTAAGCAGTTTTCAGCTTAAATATATGTCAATGAAATGGCTTGATGTAATTTAAAAATATGTTGTTCATGCATTCGTGTATGAACATTGCCGCCCGGCTTTGCAGGATCTATGCAATTAAGTACCGTTCTTGGTCCTGTCGGAAATGCTGCTTCTGGAAAAGGAAATCAAAATATAATTAATTTAAGTTTATGTGGTAATGTAATTCATTTTTTTTTTCTTTCAAATTTTGCTTATGCTATACAATAGGTTTTTAAAGAAAATTCAAACAATATTAGCTAATTTGGAATAATTATAAACTAGTTGAAAAATGTTAAAAAAGGCGTTTTGTAATTTGCTGTTGCCTATGAGTGCATTTTGTTTCGAATTATTTACAATGAACAAGGACCGTAAATAGTCCAGCCGAAAAGTGTACTTTGGGCTGTTGGAAGCCCAGTTTTTGCTATAACACCTTCTGTTATAACCCTAGGATACAGATCAGCTCCTATTACAATGTCGATTGAATCACTGCTATAAAATTCAGAATCTGCCAAAACCAGATTCCGAAAGTTTTGTTTATACGATTGGGGCAAGGACTGAGAAGGAGTGTGGATTGCGATACGGTTATCTACTCTGAACGTACCCTCGACCGCTACAGAAGAATCGAATCTTGACTTCAATGTGATAGGACAAATTGTCTCATCGCGGAGTGTGAATGCAGTAAGATCAAGTTTGTCCATCAGCTTTTTAGACACCCTACTAAAAGTCGATCCCGAGTCAAGCAAGCAACGTGCATGTGACTTTTTGGATCCAATATGGACTGACACAGTTGGAAGCAAAACAACACTGTTTTGCCTTAGCATCGAGGATAAGGAAGTCATTGAAGTGGTGGGGAGAGATGATTTCTTTTCTTTAGTAGATGGCTGAGCATGACGATTCTTTGATGAAGTAGATGGTTTCGGAGAAGGCGATCGGGAGTTCGGTCGAGAAGAGGATGGGAAAGCTTTTTTCAGCAGTCTTGGATTAATATGCAACAAAGTGTGATGGAACTTCTTGCATCGTTTGCAACCGTCCTTTGAAAAACATGAACCTTGGGAGTGGTCATGAGCAAGACAATTTTGGCAGTACTTTTTGGTTTTGACAGTTCGGATGCGATCGGTGACATTCATCGCTAAGAACTTTCTGCAAGTGCGAAGTGGATGTGCCCACTTGCAGATTCGACAGGAAAACGCGCTAAGTTTATTACTGGAACGACTTGATGATTTTTTAGACTTGGAAGGCATGGTTATCTGAAAAATAAGAAATGGTGAAAGATAAGAGATGTTAATACGAACAGTCTCTAAGATTCCGATGGGAGCAAAATAAGCTTGACAATAGGTCGTGTTATGAGACCTCTTTGCGTTATTAAATCTGCCACACGGATACGATTGTCTGAACCCTCGTAGATTTTACATACTCTGCCAAGTCGCCAGGAATTGGGTGGTAAATTTTCTTCTCGTATCACTACCAGTGCTCCTTGTGTTAGGTTTTGTTCCGGTCTTTTCCATTTATTTCTTTTGTGAAGTTCCTTTAAATATTCGTTCTTCCATCGAGTGCAGAAGTTATGGCTGATTATCTTCAATCTTTGCCATCTGTTAGCTGCGGAAATGGATAGATCCTGTACCTGTGGATCAATAGGCACTAAGATCGGAGAACCAATAAGGAAATGGCCTGGAGTTAGCGCAGATAAGTCTGATGGATCGGAGGAAATTGGAGAAATTGGACGGGAATTTAAACAAGCTTCAATTTTCGAAAGTAATGTGGAAAGTTCCTCGTAGGTGTATTTGTAACCACCTGTTACCTTTCGGAAGTGAGCTTTAAAGCTCTTCACTCCAGCTTCCCATAATCCACCCATGTGAGGAGCTCCTGCAGGAATAAAGTGCCAGGATATATTTTGGTGAGCATAGTCGGATGTAAGCCGTTCGTGCGAGGATTTAAAGAATTCATTGGATAGAATTCTGGACGCACCAACAAATGTTGTACCATTATCGGAATGTAGGTGTAATGGACAGCCTCTGCGGGAAACAAAACGGGCGAATGCGGCTAGGAAAGCTGACGTGGACAGATCAGTTGTAGCTTCTAAGTGTATGGCCTTGGTAGCAAAACAAACAAATACACAAACGTAGCCTTTCGAAGTCCTGCAAGCTCGTCCGGAAAAGCTTTTTATCTCTAAGGGACCTGCAAAATCTAAGCCTGTATGAGCGAATGGACGAGTTAATTCGACTCTTTCGGAAGGCAAAGCAGCCATAATCTGCTTCTGGCATCGTTTTTTGTAGATCACACAAGTCTTGCATTTGTTGATGGTTGCCTTAATAAGATTTTTAACCCGTGGAATCCAATACTGCGTCCTCAGTAGACGAAGAACTAATTGATTGCCGCCATGCAAAGTGATGTCGTGTATAAACTTTATTAATAGCCTCGAATATTGACAATTATAGGGTAGGATGATCGGATATCTCTCATTGTAAGTAAGTCCTGGTGATGATTCAAGTCTACCACATGAGCGTATTATTCCCTCTGGATCAATAAAGGGATTAAAGCTAAGTATATTGCTGGATTTAGAAATTTCACTTCCAGTTGATAGAGCCCTGTGCTCATTTGTAAAGTTAGCCTTTTGACAAACCGAAATTAGTCGATCTCGGGCAAAATTCAACTCGGAACTTGAGAGTAACGTGGACTCCTTATGGAAATTGAGACGATAGCGTGGATGAGTATTTAGAAAGAATCTATACACATAGGACATCACACGGAGAGCTTTGTTGAAGGAAGAGAATCGTGCTAATAAGTCATCAAAATTGTTGAAATATTGGAAATTTACCTGAATAGACTTGGCTTCTATTTTTGTAACAGGAATTTTTGGTAGACTTGGCCATTCAGAGGTTATGCTTTTAAGCCACTTTGGACCAAACCACCATAGATCACAATGGACAAGATCTTGAGGACAAAGACCACGACTGGCAAGATCTGCAGGATTTGATTCAGAATCAACATGATGCCATTGGGAAAAGTTTGTGATCTGGGTGATTTTGGAAACCCTATTTGCGACAAATGTTAACCAAGAACAAGGAGGTTTTGCAAGCCAAGATAAAACAATAGTGGAGTCAGTCCAACAAAATAATGAATAGCAGTCGATATCAAGCTTGGGTAATATGCTATCTATCATTTCTGTTAAAAGCAAAGCCCCACAAAGTTCGAGTCTAGGAATCGACAGGGTTTTTACAGGAGCTACTTTTGTCTTAGAGGCTATGAGATGTGTGAATATGGAGTTCTCCTTTGATATTCGGATGTATAAAGTTGCTGCGTATGCTTTCTCTGAAGCATCGCAGAATCCATGAAATTGGACATCACAATTCGAAGAGTAATCAATCCATCGAGGAATTCGAATCGAATTGATGTGCGGATAGTTGGATTGGAAGGATTTCCATTCCTGAAGTGCATCAGGAGAGATGACTTCATCCCATCCAGTGCCATCGAGCCATATCTTCTGCATAAGGATCTTTGCCTGGACGATACATGGTGCTAACCAGCCAGCTGGATCGAAAAGCCTGGCTATTTGTGATAAGACTTCTCTCTTTGTATAGCTTGTAAGTTGCTGGATTTGGTTGAAAGCGAAGTAGAATTCGTCTGTGCGTGCATTCCACCGAATTCCCAATGTTTTGGCCAAACTTGAGTCTTCAAACTTTAAAAAGTCTTCATTTAGAAGATGTTCCGGAGGAATATCATGTAGAATGTCCATGGAGTTAGAAGTCCATTTTCTCAATGAAAAGCCGGCGGACTTAAGAGCTTTCTGCAACTCATCCTTTGCCGTAATCGACTCTAGTTTTGAGTGGGAACCCGCTAAAACGTCATCGACGTACATAAAATTTCGAAGAATTGAACTTGCTAAAGGATATAGGGACTCGACATCATCGGCAAGTTGAAGCAAAGTTCGGATCGCAAGATATGGCGCGCAATTAACACCAAATGTCACAGTTTTGAGCTCATAGTCGCAAATTGTGCTACTTGGATCGTTTCGGAAAAGGATTCTTTGGAACTGAGTGTGTTCAGGATTAATCAAGATTTGCCTGTACATCTTTTGGATGTCAGCATTGAACACATATTGAAAAAACCTCCATTTAAGGATAAGTAGCGTTAGGTCGTTCTGGAGAATAGGTCCAATGTGCAATAAGGAATTAAGGCTTTGTCCATTGGATGAAGGAGACGAAGCATTGAACACCACCCGAACTTTGGTGGTGGAACTTTCGGGTTTTATTACCGCATGATGCGGTAAGTAGTACCCATTTGGAATATTGTAAGGATTAGGTGGCTCAATTTTAATCATATGACCGAGTTCTTCATATTCTTGTACGACATTATCGTACTCGATTTTAAAATTTGGAGTTTTAATCAGTCTGGATTCGTTCCTAAAGAACTGAGCCATAGCACAAGACCTAGAATGACCAATATTTATGGAATTTGGAAACTCTTTTTTGAAAGGAAGTGAAACAGTATATCTTCCTTCGGAATTTCTTGTTGTCGTTTGACGATATAATTCCTCACAAAACTGATCGGAGGGGGACATAAAGTTCTTCCTTGGAAGATTCTCCACCTCCCAAAAGCGTGAAATTTCCTTGTCCAAGGAAATTTCACAGAAATGTGAAGCTATGGAAGGACTGGAAGTGGAGCCATTGAAAATAGGACCCGTGAGAATCCATCCAAAAATGGTTTCTTGGGCTAGCAAGGAATCGCATACATTATGTTTTATTCCCGAACAAACAACCGATGGAAACACATCTCCACCGATTAATATATCGATGTTTGAAGTGATATAAAATTGTGGATCAGCTAGAGTAATGGATGGAAGATCACCAAAGCTTGTTCTTGGAATAGCTTGGGATGGAATGTTGTTTGACAGATGTGGAACAACAAGAGCAGTAACTGGAATGGATATATCGCAATTCAAACGAGAACCAAGCGTAAATGAACACTGTCGTTGTACTTCAGCAGAGACAGTGTTATTTAGGCCTGAAATCTGCGCTTTGGTAGGCTGCGATGGAAGTTTAAGGAGATTAAAGACACGTTCGGATATAAACGTACCCTCAGAGCCAGAATCAATCAGTGCACGAACCTGGTATTTCATACCTGAATGGCATATATGTACCCAGGCCGTTCCCAGTAAAACTCCCGTAGAATTCGTTGCAAAGCAAGACTGAACTCGACCCGAATTGGAATTATTAGTGGACTGTATATTAGTGGGATTCGAGTGAGAAAAGGGGGGAGAATTGGGATTCATAGAAGATCTACTAGTACTTGGTACTTGATGATCTGAACTTGGAACTTGAGGATCTTTAGTCTCGACTTCCTTATGAAGAAGTGTATTATGGCGTTTATGACACTTGAAACAGGAATTTTTGCTAGTGCAATTCATTAAAGAATGGGTCCTAGAAAAACAGTTCAAGCACAATCCCTCTTTCTTAATCTCATTAAAGCGTCGCTGTTGGTCCATTTTCAAAAATTTTGGACACTTGCGGATTGCGTGAGATTCCTTGGGACATAGCTGACACTTTGGACCAGTAATATTAGCTTGGAAGCTATGAACTTTTTGTTGAGGCTTTGAGTTGGAGTTATTTCTAGGCTTATTGTCGTTGGATTTGGAAATATTGGAACTACGAATATCGGAGACGGATTCCAAGGTGCGATACCGGTTGCTGAGAAATTCGCTGAGATCAGACCATTTCGGAATAGCTGTTTTGTCCGTTATCTCTTGCTCCCATAGGGTCAAAGTATTTTCCGGAAGTTTGTTTGCGCATATATAAACAAAAATAGGATCCCAACTGGAGACGTTTATATTATAGAGCTTAAGGATTGAGATACAGGAATTTATATCTCTTTGAAGCTGTTTTAGAGCTTTGCCTGATTCGGATGTAATGGCCTGGAGGTTGAAAAGGATCTTCAACTGGCCATTAACCAAAACTCTTCGATTCTCAAAACGGACACACAACTCACTCCAAGCCATGTCAAAACCGTCATTCGTAAGTGGACATTTTTTGACGATTTCGCGTGCCTCACCTTTCGTCTTTTGATTAAGGTAAAATAGCTTTTCCACATTGCTGGCCTTGGAATTGGATACTATAGCGGTAAACATGTCCCGAAAAGTAGGCCATGAAGCATAGTCACCATAAAAAACCTCAATATCGATTGGAGGCAAATGGAGGCTACGGCTATGTGGATTGGATGAACCAGAATTCTGGAGATCTATGTCGTGTGAAGAGCCAGGGAGTACGGAATTGTTGACTGGAGGAACTACATTTTGGACAGTGGAATGTAGTCTTAGTGCATCACACATTTCCGACAATTTTGTCAGACAATTGCAGTATGTGATGTACGTACTTTTGTACTTTAGTTTAATAGATTCGATATCTACCGGCTCTTCATTGTCTCCAGCTTCCTTTTCAGCTTCCGCAAGGTAAATTCCATAGGCTGTCTTGATACGACTCCAGTTCGATCTGAGCTCAGATCGATGGACTTCCAGTGTGTGAGTGGAGGTCACGGGGAACTGGTTGTCGTTCAAGTCAGCCTCGAATTCGACAACGCTATCAGCTAGTCTGATGAAATTATCTAGCGACATGGTAAATTAAATAACTTTGCTTGGGACTTGAACAAGAATAAGCAAAAGAGAAGAAAAGGGGCGCAAGCTTACTCGTAAGAGATTGGAACGAATGGTAGATAGATTTATATCACAAATTATGTTTTCAACACTATAAGTTCGTAATACACCAACGAAATTTTAACCAATTTAGAAATACCGAAATGAGTAATTGATTGAATTTATTTCTAGAATTATGGCTAACGAACAAAAGATGTTGGCGTAGTACAAGCAATTATATTGAAATGCTAAACAGGAATTGTAAAAATCTGAATAAAGTCTATCTAAAATTAGAATTCAAAAGAAATCGTATACCAAATGTATATTAATGTCCTCAGACAGAAGACGATTTTATACCTTTAAATCTCTGTTTGCGAAAGAAAGAACTTATTTGTTAAGTACCCTGAGAACACTTTACCAATTTGCTTTAAGAACTTTTGGTTTGCTAATCCTTTAAGCTGTGTCCTGAAGCTGCGTATTTTCACTCTGCATTCATAAAATTCGCAAAATAAGTTAGTTTTTGGGAATATAAACTATTACCAGTACAAATTTCAGGAAAACAAAAAAAACGAAATTAAAATTTTGTCATGGATATATAAAATATTTGTATTTATTAAAGAAATGTATTTAAAAAATTGTATAATTATTTGAGAAAAGTGTATGTTGATATAAATATTTTTGTGATATCTGAATCTTTAATTACAGATAGTAAAATTTTACCTTAAGCAAATGGTCAATATCTATGTATTTTAGTATAATTTTGTACAAATTTTGTTGTAGTTACACAAAATTTTTATTTCTATTTATCAGAATTGTTACGAAAAGGTAAAAATTCTTATAGAATGCGGAAATTGATTTAAATATAAATTGATTATATTAGAAATGTAGATTAATAAGAATATATTTCCAATTTCTTTATTTAAATATATGGATTAAATTGAACTTTGGAGTTTCAATTTAAAAATATTTACACAGTGTGCAGAGCATGAAATTTAGGAAGTGGATTTATAAGTTCCTTTTGGCGGAAAAGGGTTAAAGCATCAAGTTTTGATTAACGCTAAAAACTAAAACTTTTAAAAGTCTTGACCAATGCAACTGAATACCCTTACTGTTGTAAGAACATCGAAAGAGATGAATTTATATTAATGTTACTTCCAATATAGCATTATGTTATGACCAGTGTTGCCGTGTAGTTGGAATTTACAAATCGAATAAAGAGTTATGCCGGCAAATGTGAATATTAGATAAATTAAGTGTAGTTTAGTTTGAATAAATTTTACTGTATAATTAAATGAGGTATTTTTGCATGCGTTGTTAATTATTTTCTTAAAACTTATCGGAATTAAATTTTTTAAATGGATTTTTGAAACATGTAGTTATTGTACTAGAATAATATACAAATGACAGAAAAACTTGTTGATAAAAGTTTAAATTAATCTTATTTAATTTTTTATTATTAAGTGTTTAGAGACTGATGTTTAATTATATTGTTTTAAGTTTTTAGGCATGTATATATTTAGATTTAGTTTTAGAAATTAATTGCTGTTAACTAGTTTTAAGAATTGTATTGGTTGTAAATAAGTTGCTTTGCTTATTTTGAAATAATTTAAAATTTGATTTATTTAAATTAGTTTAGTAAACAACGATGGTAACACTTATTGTTGTACAATAATCAGTAAGAATTGTAGGAGAATTTTTGAACAAAATGATTATCAGCAAAAAATATATATTAAGAGACATCTATCAACTTCCAATGATAATTAATCTCTTGTAATATTTTCTGAAGAGAACAAAATATTGCGAATGGTTGAAAAAAAAAATAAGATAGAGTAGAGTTGTACTATAAGAGAAAGATACTGTCTGATATGTTTGGTTAACTTAAAAGAGAGTTTTATGTAGGTTTAAGTGAATGTGAATGTGATGAGGATAGGGTGATAAAAGGAGAAGAGCAATGGAGTCAGGAATACATAAATGAATTTGGAGACTTTGGAATAAAGCAGAATATGGAACAATAAAGATTGTAGTTTTTAGGGCAAAACTTTATTTTAATAGTTCCTTATTATTCTTTTTTTTTTATATATTGAATGTATTTATGTATGACTCACAATTAAACGATTCCCGGACTTATTCTGGCAGTGATTTTTCTGAACTTTCCTTGTCGTAGTTTCTTTTTATAGCGTTCCTTGGCAGAGGGACAAGACGAAATCGTAGTTTTGGTTTTATGCTTTCATCTTTTTACACGTGGCTTAGATTTTAAATCTTAAATTAACTTTTTTCTTTATGATTTTGATTATATTTTTCCGTAAAGTAGATATTTATTTCCTTTTGTTTTTTTTTTTCAGTATAGTATTTCATTCATTTCGTTTATTTAATTTAAAATAAGCAGCCAAATAAATGTATTCAAATTTTAAATTTTTAATTATAAATTTATGTCTAAATTTTCTTCTGTCTTTGAATGCACTCTAACGGCTACTAAATTGTACGCCAAGCAAATTACAAAACATACCTTTGATCTTATGTAGAATAGAAATTTGTATATGAGTTTTTGTAGGATGACAATACTCCCAATTCAGCAAATTCTCTGAGAAGACAGCAACTTCAACAGAACTCTCAAAATCCGGTTCTGGAGGAACAAATGAAGGGTTGAGGAGTTTGGCTGGAAGAATTCTATCGGTAATGGAGACTTATTTAATCTCAGAGCCAAGATGTTGTAAAACAAAATATTTTTTAATATTTTGTTTTAGCGACGATTATTAAAACCCCGATAGGAATTTATGCAATAAAAGATAAGTAAGAAAACACAGGATTAGGATTGTGTTCGAGCAATATTTTATTTTATAGGAATAAGTTACCTCTTTCTCGGATGAGTACAACGATAAGAAGGCAGAGAAATTAGATACAAGACGGAAACAGCATTTCTGACAAGGAGACCATATTTGACGTTTCTAGGGGGCATTATGGGGAACAAGGACAGCGATATATTTAAGCAGTTTTCAGCTTAAATATATGTCAATGAAATGGCTTGATGTAATTTAAAAATATGTTGTTCATGCATTCGTGTATGAACACAAAGCCTAGTCTTAAAAGAGGCTTAAATACCCCGGAGATCACAAAATCCCTTGCAAATCTAAATTATTGAAGTTTTATGCTAAAAATTTTTATAGAAAAGTTTTCTGTATGTAAGAATGGAAAACAATAATTTCGTGACAATAGGTCAACATTTGACCCTAGGTCACATATTAGTCTGTCTACCGGAAATGACAGAAATATTCTTAAATCTCGAAAAATGATAAAATAAAATTTTTTATAAAGAAAATTTTTCGACATTAAATTTGTAATATTTATAAAAATTCAATGATATAAAGTCTTATAATTAAAATTTATTATTGAACTTTTTTCAATATATTTTTTTTCACAAAATTTCTTAATCTAAAACTTTTATAGAAAACTTCTCCTCCAATCAAAAATTTTGTATAGAAAATTTTTGCATATCAAATTTTTTATGGAAAATTTAACGATATCAAATTGTTTATAGAAAATTTAACGATATAAAATTTTTTATAGGAAAAAAAATTTAAACAATTTTTCAATATAAAATTTTTTAATAAAAAAGTTTTTGGTATAAAATATTTTTAAAAAAATTTTTAAAGCAAAAATTTTAATAGACAATTTAACGATACAATTTTTCTATATAATTTTTTTTATAGAAACAATTTTCATAAAAAATTTTTGGTATAAAATTTTTATCGAAAAATTTTCAGTATAAAAATAAAAAATAAATTATTGGCAGAAAATTAAAAAAAAAATTTGAGTATAAAATTAAAAAAAAAAAATGTTCGATATAAAAAATTTAAATATAAATTCTAATGATTTAAATTTGTTATAAAACATTTTAAATATATAAACTTTTTTTTAATTTCTCAATTTCTTTTAAAGAAAATTTCTCCAAACAAAATTTACATAAAAAATTAAAATCTGACCATATCAGCCTAAAGGTAACCCCTTATAAAATTAATAATAAAAACAAATATTGGTCATACAAAAAGTAAAAACAACTAAATAAAATTTTTTATATATAAAATATTTTGTAGAAAATTTTCCGATATGAATTTTTTTTTATCAAATTTTTTATAGAAAAACTATTTTTAATAGATAATTATTCAATATACAATTTTTTATAGAACAATTTCTATATAGAAAATTTGTCTATATAAAATTTTTTATAGAAAATTTTTCGGTATAAAATTTTTTTGATATAATATTTTTTACATAAAAAATTTATGTATAAAATTTTTCGTTAAAATATTTTTTTATACAAAAATTTTCGATAAAAATTTTTTTACCTAAAATTTTTAATAAACATTTTTTTTAACAAAAATTTTCGATAAAAATTTTTTTATCAAAAGTTTTCGATAAAAATTTTTCGGTAAAAATTTTTTTATAGAAAATTTTTCGATGTAAGTTTTTAAAGACAATTTTTCTATATAAAACTTTTTATAGAAAATTTTTCAATATTTATGTGAACAAAAATTGCACAAATTGAATTTTTAAAAGAAAATTTTTATAGAACTTTTTTTCGATATAAAATTTTTAGTATTTATAAAAAAATTAATATAAAGGTAGAAACATAATTGGAACGAACGACTAATTTCGTCCAGCACGACGAATTCGGTTTTAAAAATTTGTCTTGTACATTCGTCTATTGAACACATTTGAGACAATTAAACGTTGTTGACGCCATTATTTTTGAGTTTTTGATTTGCGAATTCTAATCACTCTATCGTACTAATCGCGCACTTACACCATTTGTATTTTTTTTATATTTTGTTCTTTGATTATTTCACAAGATAAATATTTTTAGGTAATTGTATTTCCAGAAAATATTTTTTGATTACAAATTTAAAGGTGACCATATTTAACAAGAACACATACAATATTTGATGTTTACAGCGAAAAGGAAAGACAGCCACTCTATATTCGTCATCCGTCTGCGTATAAAATAGAAATAAACCTATCGCACTGTTCGATACGCACGACGAATTTCGTCGTACGCATCAATTGTGGGCACACTCATACAAAACCCATATGTTCTATTTCTAACGACGAATATTCGTTCCGAAAAATTGGTCGTTCGTTCCAATTGCGTTTCATACTTAAATTCTTATGAATAAAATTTGTTATAAAACTTTTTTCAATTTATTTTTTTTTTTTTCAGAAAATTTCTTAAGTACAATTTTTAAAGAAAATTTCTCTATACAAAAATTTTTATATATAAAATTTTTTAAAGAAAGTTTAACAATATCAATTTTTTTTATAGAAAAGCTAAATTTTTTTTTTATAAAAAATTTTTTATAATAAAATTTTCGATAATAAATTTTTTATACTAAAATTTTCGATAAAAATTTTTTATCAAAAATTTTCGACAACAAATTTTCTGTAAAAAATTTTCTATAAATAATTTTCTATAAAAAATTTTCTATAGAAAATGTTTCAATATAAAATGTGTGAATAAAAATTGCACAAATTAAATTTTCTAAAGAAAATTTTTCCATAGAAATTTTTGGGATGAAAAATTTTTTATAGAAAAATTTTAGTATTCAACTTTTTTATATACAAGGGCAGCTCAAAAAGCCCTGCCCTCGTATTAAACTCTACACCCTAAGTCCTATGTTCGTTCCATTTCTTTATCACTTCCGAAAATTATGATTAGAGAGATGATTTCATCTTTGAATTCTAATTTCTTTTTCCCGAGGGCAGCTCAAAAGCCCTGCCCTCGTATTAAACTCTACACCCTAAGTCCTATGTTCGTTCCATTTTTTATTACTTCCGAAAATTATACTTAGAGAGATGATTTCATCTTTGAAGACAAATTTCTTTTTCCCGAGTCATTTCGTCAAATTTGAAAACAAGAAATTGTCACACGGGGCTAAATCTGCATGTCATAGCTTTATGAGCTGACAAAAACACAAGAAAAATTGTGAAATGGTTGCGTTTGTGGTTGATTGTGCTGAAATGCGACAGGCATCTAATGGAAAGCCAAGTCATTATATAAAACCATATCGTAAATTTTGTTTTCTATTATTTCGGATATAGAGACGTTATATTTATCAAAATTCTCAGCCTGATCTAATTTAGGAAGGAGTTAATTGACAATTGTATATTGATGGGGACAGTCCTGCAATTTAGTCCAAATTTTTAATCTACTTCGTTATATTTTTGCCGGGTCAGGGGCAGTACTGTCATTTTGTCGAATTTGCAATCCACTTTTTTACCATGGAAATAAAAAAAACCGGATTTGCTCAGGAGAGTCATTTTAAAGATTTAAATATTATTTTCTGGGACCTTTTAAACTCTAAGATGATTGAGTAATGCCTCTATTTTTTATGTTGAAAACACAATATAGGAAAAACTTTTTACAATCTGGCAATGTTAGTATTATATTATTTAGAATATCTGGCCATCTAGAAAAATAAAACCACCACCAAAAAAGTGGTTTATTATAGAAATGTACCAGATGTGTCACAATCGTGTCTTGTTTGTTGGAGTGGGACAGATATATGTTTGTGTGTATAAGTTAAATGTTATTGTTTTATACTATCTTTTTCTGTTTATTGTGAAGAATATAGTAGACTGAGTATTATTATCAAAATCATATGTTGCTTTTTTCACTCAGTATCACATCGAGCTGATTTGAAGGCACAGCTGTTTGAGTTGTTTTAGAAAATATCTTTTGGTGTCAACAATATAGAGATACAAACAAAATAATATAATTTTTACATTTATAGAAACATTTTTACTTAAAAGAAATAATAAATGTAAGTTAATTTCTTTATAAATTTCTGTTTATAAAAAGAAACCAGTTTTTATGCTCAAAATTTATTGATTTTTCTTTTGGCTAAACCCATTATCGTTCCTTTTGTTCATAGATGGCTTCCGCTTCCAGCAGCAGTGCCCGGCACTTGTTTGATGACAGGTAATCTGAAATTGTTTTATCTTTAAAATTTAAAATAATTTAATAGATTTCTAAAAACATTTTACTTTAGCAAAAAACGCTTGTGTGCCCGAGTTGCGGTCAATGTCAATAATTTGGGCTCAGTGGCGAGACAAGTTGTTCGTAGTTCCAAATCAAATGAGGTAAAAAATATTTGATTTCACTAAAAGTTGCTTTTTATATTTGGAGATTAAAAAAAATCCAAAGAATATTTATCAAATTTTGCTTTAAGAACAATACAGTTTTGAAATATTTTCAATTTATTTACACTTTTTGGCAAAGGTTTGGATATGAATTTGTTTCTATAGAAAATTTTTCAATACACAATTTTTCTATAGAAAAGTTTTTGATCTAAAATTTTTCAATACAAAATTTTCGATAAGAATTTTATTCCTGAAAATTTTGATATCAAATTTTTCTCTTGAAAATTTAATACAAAATTTTTCTATAGAAAATTAAAAAAAAAAAAATGTTTCTATAGAAAATTTTTTACAAGAAATTTTTCAATATGAAATTTTTTTAATAAAAAATTTTTCTATAAAAAATTTCTTGGATGTGAAATTTTTCATATGAAATTTTTTTAAGGAAAAATATTCATGTACAATTTATCTATATAAAATTTTTCATATGAAATTTTCCTATAGAAAATTTTTCATATGAAATTTTCCTATAGAAAATTTTTTATATAAAATTTTTATATAAAATTTTTCATTATAAAAAATGTATCAAAACTTTTTCATCGGAAATGTTTCTATAAAAAATTGTTTATATAAAATTTTTTTATAAAAAATTTTTCATTGATATGAATTTTTTTCTCTAGAAAATTTTTTACAACAAATTTTTCATTATAAAATTTTTCTATAGAAAATTTTTTGATATCTGAAATTTTTCTGAAGAAAATTTTTCGTCCGAAATTTTTCTATAGAAAATTTTTCACGTGAAATTTTTTAATAGAAAATTTTTGATTTGAAATTTTTCTATAGAAAATTTTAGTTGATAAATTATTCTATAAAAAATTTTTCTGTTGAAAATTTTAATATAAATTTTTTCTAAAAACTTTAATACAAAATTTTTCTATAGAAATTTTTTTACAGAAAATTTTTGATAAAAAATTTTTTCTATAGAAAATTTTCTACAAGAAATTTTTTAATATTAAATTTTTCTGTAGAAAATTTCTTGGATAGAAAATTTTTCATATGAATTTTTTTATGAAAAATTATTCATACATAATTTTTCTATTGAAAATTTTTCAAATAAAATTTCTCTATAGAAAATTTTTTATATGAAATTTTTTTACATTAGATTTTTCTATAGAAATTTTTTTATATGAAATTTTTCTACAGAAAATTTTTCATATGAAATTTTTTCCACAGAAAATTTTTGATAAAAAATTTTTTCTATAGAAAATTTTCTACAAGAAATTTTTTAATATTAAATTTTTCTGTAGAAAATTTCTTGGATAGAAAATTTTTCATATGAATTTTTTTATGAAAAATTATTCATACATAATTTTTCTATTGAAAATTTTTCAAATAAAATTTCTCTATAGAAAATTTTTTATATGAAATTTTTTTACATTAGATTTTTCTATAGAAATTTTTTTATATGAAATTTTTCTACAGAAAATTTTTCATATGAAATTTTTTCCATAGAAAATTTTTCGATATGAAATTTTTCTATAGAAAAGTTTTTGATCTTAAATTTTTCAATAAAAAATTTTTGATATGAAATTTTTCTATTAAAAATGTTTCTTTCGAAAATTTAGATATAAAATTTTATAGAAAATTTTTGATATGAAATTTTTTTATATAAATATTTAAAAAAAATGTTTAATATGAAATTTTACTATAGAAAATTTTTCGGATGTGGAATTTTTCTATAGAAAATAATTATTCTATAGGAAAATTTGATTCCTATAGAAAATTTTTGATATCAAATTTTTCTATAGAAAATTTTTGATATCAAATTGTTTCTATAGAAAATTTTTTACAAATAATTTTTCAATATGAAATTTTTTTAATATAAAATTTTTGTATCGAAAATTTTTCATCTGAAATTTTTTTATAGAAAATTTTTAGTATGAAATTGTTCAATAGAAAATTTTTTGATATGAAATTTTTCTATAGAAAATTTTGGTTGTTAACTTTTTCTATAAAAAATGTTTCTCTAGAAAATTTTGAAATAAATTTTTCTCTAGAATAATTAATACAAAATTTTTTGATATCAAATTTTTTTATAGATAATTTTTGATAAGAAAATTTTTCTATAGAAATTTTTTTACAAGAAATTTTTCAATATGAAATTTTTCAATAGAATGTTATAGAAAATTCTTCTTCGGCAATTTTTGAATAGAAAATTTTTCAAATAAAATTTTTCATATAAAATTTTTGTATCGAAAATTTTTCATCTGAAATTTTTCTATAGAAAATTTTTCATGCTAAATTTTTTAATAGAAATTTTTTGACATGAAATTTTTGCATAGAAAATTTTAATTGTTAAATTTTTCTATAAAAAAAATTTCTCTAGGAAATTTTGATATAAAATTGTTCTCTAGAAAATTTGATATAAAATTTTTCTTAAGAAAATTTGATATAAAATTTTTCTTAAGAAATTTTTTGTTATCAAATTTTTTTATAGAAAATTTTTGATATGCAATTCTTTCTATAGAAAATTTTTACAAAAAGTTTTAAATATGAAATGTATTTAATGTGAAATTTTCTATAGAAATTTTTTCATATGAAATTTTTTATAGAAATTATGCATATAAAATTTTTCTGAAGAAAATTTTTAATATGAAATTTTTGTATGGAAAATTTTCCATCTGAAATTTTTGTATCTAAAATTTTTCATAAAAAATTTTTTTATAGAAAATTTTTCATATGAAATTTTTCTGACATTCAGATGGCAGGACTGGATATGCCCAATATTGAAGTATAATAGGCAACCCTCTTATATTTTTAAGTGTTAATTTATATAAAAAAAAAATTTGCCTTTTCTAAACGTTTATTTATTTTTTAGATTCTTAATCAAAGTATACGCAATTTTACTCAAGTTGATATAGTCTCCGATTATAGCGCTCAGAATTTGAATAAAATGTCTTTGATATTACAACATGTCAGTTATCATTATGACGCCATGAATGATAGTGTCAATCATTTGGATTATTTGAAGGAGCAGGTAACTGCGATGGAGAGGTGACTGGAGGTTAAAAACTAATTTAAGTTATTGATTTTAAATATTTAAAAAAATATTTCATTCCCAAGTTTATAATTATTTTAATCTTTAAATTTAATAATATTTTTTCAAATTAAACTATAAGTTTGTACATGTAGTCCCGATTTAAACATAACGTTTAGAATTTAAAATATTTTATATATTTAATTCCCTATTCTGTATATACTAACAAATTATTTTTGAAGTTAAGAATATTTTAAAATTATATTTTTAGTTACTTAATTAATTCCATTATATTCTTCTTCTGTTATCCTTGACTCCCAGTGGAGCATAGGGCCTCAAATTCCATTATATTAATTAGTCTTTAATTAGTAATTTTACATATTAATTAGTCTTTAATTAGTAAAACTTATTTAATAAACAAATTATTTATTAAAAATTTAAATTATTAAATCGTTGGGTAATTTAAGAACATTATAATAGCTTGGCTGACGAACGATGCCGAACAAAATTGTGTACTCCCGCCGGTCGATATAAAGTCTGTTATCAAAAATCCAAGTCGCTATTTTGAAAATGATGGAATTTGGTGAAAATTTTCGAAGAAGATTAATTATTTGAATAAAGTTTATAATAAAATAATGCTAAACCCTATTAAGTAGGTTTAGCATTATTTTATTATAAACTTACTCTCAAGACATCTACCGTATATAAGGTCTGGACTTAACATTGATTAATAGCTATCTAATTTCGAAGGTGAAATTCTTATATACAATATGCACCTCAAAATCTTTTTGATTTTGAATATAAAGAACAATAGCCAAATGTTGACCGATTGTCACAAAATTTTATAAACTGGCTGGTATTTATATAAAATTAAGTGGCCATAGCTGTCACACTTTATAATTTAATAGCTTTTATCTGGCGTTTGTCGCATTTTAGTGGTTTCCGGGAGCGATTTTTATATGAAAGCTATGGTCAAATATGGACCGATTCCTATAAAATTTGGCATACTCACCAAAGGATGCATATAATTTCTCTGTGCTAAATTTAGTTGCCATAGATATTACAATTGTATTCAATTTATCAGCATATATGTGATTTCCGGGGCAGGGTTATATGGGAGTTCTAACTAAATGTAAACCGATTTCGCCAATTTTCAGTACACAACTTTTTTAACATATAAAAAATACTTTTGTAAAATTTTGTCTCCCTAGCTCTTGTGGTTAAGGAGCTATCGCGCTTTTATCTGACGGACAGACGGACATAAACCGTCTGTCCGTTAGTTTTTTATATCGGAGCTATGGTCAAATGGTGACCGATTGTGACAAAATTTTGCACACTGGCTGGCATTCACATAAGACTTCCTTGTGCTAAATTTAGTGGCCAAAGCTATTACAGTTTATCATTTATTGGCATTTAAGTGAATTTCAGGTGGAATTTAGGCTGTTTCCGTAAGTTTTTATATGGGAGCTATGGTTAAATGTGAACCGATTTCGATGAAATTTTATTTGCTGCCTAGTGCTTATGAAAACTTCTAGATACGAAATTTTGTCATTATAGCTGTTATAATTTGTCATTTATTAGCAAACAAGCGATTAGTCTAGACGAGGTTATACGGGAGCTATGGTCAAATGTTAACCGATTTTGGCCAATTTCATCTCATAGATGAAAAATGTTTCTACAAAGTTTCAGTGAGCTATCTCCTTTCGTTTAGGCGTTATCGTGATTTCAACAGACAGGCAGACGGACATCTCTCAATCATCTTAGAATTTCATAAGGATTCAGAATATATATCGTTTTTGATTTTTGAGCCAATATTAAGGAAATTACAAACAGAATGACAATCTCAATATACCCCCCATTCTTTTTGATGGTGGGTATAATAAAATGCAAATGTTGTGAGTGCGCGATATATGCTAAAGTGTAAGCAATTTGTGCAAATAAAAAATCAAGAAAAATGGCGTCAACAACCCAAATGTGTTCAATGGACGAATTTACAAGACGAATTTTTAAATCCGAATTCGTCGTGCTGGACGAAATTAGTCATTCGTCCCAATTGTGTTTCTACCTTAATTCATTTGTCGTTCAGAACCGGAGTTAAAACGTAGGTCCCTTTCAATGAGTCTAAAAAAAACAGCTTTGAAACAGCTTTGAAAATAAACGGACAGGTGTTTGGTACTTTTTTGAAACTATGTCCGATAAGGGGTAAAAAAGGGTGAAAATAGTTTTTTTGGTACCTTTTTAACCCACTCTTATATTTTAAACTAAGGAATATAGAAAGAAACTTTGTACTGCAATCAATAGATGTGAAAGAAATATTGAACACGTATTTGGTACTTTTTTGATTTTGTGGCCAAAATGTGTATAAAAGGGATAAACTGATAACTTAACATGTACAAAAGTAATATGAATAGGAAAATTATGTTAACTGCTTTCTAATAAAATGTACCGAATTCAATTGGTACCAAAGAAGTACCAGTTATGCATATGGAACTTTTTGAAATTAGGGGATAAAAAGGGGAAAAAATTAGTAATGTTATAACTTTAAAACAAACGAATGTTTGTCTGTATGTATGTTCTTTATAGAATAGTAAACTGTGAATTCGATCATGTTATGCTCTTTAGCAAAGATGTTGCGGATAAGCCGGCGGAGGTTTTTAAATTGGTAAACCGAATTTCCGACAGGTGGCGCCACTAAAAATTAATTAAATCGTAAACTGTACATTTGATCATACTATGATCTTTTGCAAAGTTGTAGCGCATGAGCCGGCAAATGCTTTTTAATTGGTGAATAATTTCCGACAGGTGGCGCTACTGAAAATTACTCAAAGTCAATTTAATCGTAAGCTGTACATATAATCATGCTATAATCTTTAGCAATGTTGTTGCACATGAGCCGACGAAGGTTTCTTAGTTGGTATGAAGAAATTTCGACAGGTGGCGCCACTGAAATTTACTTAAAGTCAATTTAATCGTAAACTGTACATTTAATCATGCTATAATTTTTAGCAAAGTTATTGCGGATAATCCGACGAAGGTTTATTAATTGAAATGACCAAAGTCCGACAGGTGGCGCCACTGAAAATTACTCAAAATGAATTAAATCGTGAACTGTGCATTTGATCAGACTATAAGTGAATTAAATCATAAATCATGTTATGATCATAAGCAAAGTTGTTACGCATAAGCAGATGAAGGTTTCTTAGTGGTATGAACGACTTCAGGCGGCGCCACTGAAAACTACTTAAAATGAATTAAATCGTAAACTGTGCATTTGATCAGACTAAAATCTTTAGCAAAGTTGTTGCGCATGAGTCGACGGAGGTTTCTGTTGGTATGATCAACTTTTAAAATTATTTAAAATTAGTTAAACTGTAACTGTATAAAATAAAATATATAAAACTTTAAAATTTGCCTCAAAATGCTTATCATAAAGCCACGAGCAAGGCTCGGTCAACCAGGTACTATATATAAATTTCGCGTTCCCCATGAAAAAAAAACTAAGTAATTTTCTTTACTACTTTTTTTATTTTGACTACTTTTTCGCTAATAAATAGATAATAATTTCAATAACAAATTTTAATTGTAACATTTTTTACATCTTCAATTTCCTAATATTTTTCGGGATGATATTGGCCATCTTCTTCATCACCATCGGAGTGGTTGGCAAGAGCCAAACGATCGGCTTCCTGTTGAGCGCCAATGGCAGCGTGTTGGGCAGCAATACGATCAAATAAACTCAAATGTTTATGAGCGGCCTTAGCGACGGCCTCACTTTGATTGGGTCCAGTAAGAGCGGCCTGAAAAGAGAAACCAAGAGGTTAAAGCAAAGAGATCTAAAAAAAGCTTTTTCTGGGCATGCAAAAAAAAGCTTTTTACCGTTGGATGTTGTGCACCCGCAGCATGTTCTTGCGCAATGCGATTGTACAAATTGAAATGTTTTTGTTTGGCTGCCTTCACGGCTTCGCTGTCTTCTAGTTCATGGCTCAATTGTGGATGGAAGCCATGTTCATCAGCCACATATTGAACAGTGCGTACTTGATTCTTAGGATCGACATAGGAAAATGCGCCACGTACAACACCACTGCCATCGGAAACCTCAGTATGTTGACGATCTACATGTCCGGGAGCACGACCTGCCTGATAGCTGAAGACATAGGGATTAGGGGGACCAGGTTGAGGTGTTGTACTCTGATGATGGCCCACAATATGAGAAACATCGGCTAAGGCATAAGCCAAGCTAATGGTTAGGAATAACTGGGAAAAAAATTAAAAATAACACTTTTGTTTAGTAACTCGTTTGCGGAATTGTTAATTTTTTTTTTTCTATATTTTAGCTTCGTTTCGACTTACAATTATCTTCATGTTAAAAGTTTATTTGTGTTTACAGTTTGATTGTTTTTGAAAAACTAATACGTTTTTTAAAGGTTTGTTTAAAGTAACAGAATTAATACGTGAAGCTTAAAATTTTAAAATGTCTTTCAAAATACTTGTCGAACAAGTCGATGTCCGTCGTATTTTGTGTTTTTCATTTTAAATACTTTTATACCCTTCACTGTGAATGAGAGGGGTATTATAATTTGGTTATTCCGTTTGTAACATTAGCAGTGCGATCTCTAGTAACCGCATATACCAAATTCAGCTCTGAATTGCCGCAGATCTCTCAACGAGATGACTCATCAGTTCGGTGTCCATCTCAAGTATTTACTGATATTTACTTATAAACTGAGCGCTGAGAAATCGGTCTACTAGTTTTCGGGTTATAGTCCAAGAACAATAAATAATTTTGAGGTGGTTATTAATGGCATAAATTGTTTTATTGTTTAAAGTGTGTATAGCAATCGATGTAGCCGTTTACAATACTCGAAATTGCTTATTATTTATTTACTATGTGATTTTAGTATGAAATTAAATTTTTTACTTTTCATTTTTGCAGCTTATCATTCACAAACAGAGATTTTTGTTTTTTACTAAGCAAATGTTTTAAAATTTAGCATTAAAAGCTTTTTGAATAGAAAGCTTTTATTTGGAATTAGTTTGAAACAAGTTTTGGTTTACGTTCATAAAAAAACCCCACAGACATGGATGCGATTATAGTGCAATTTTAACACAACATCTTAGCAAAGTGGATTGTATATACATATCTGGAACCTAAAATCCTATTAAACAACCGGTAGTATGGTTTTAAAGCTTAATCTGCAGAAAACCTACTTTCCTTCTTATCGGAATAGTTATACCTTTTGAACCCTTTCCACAGATTTATAAGGAGTTAGAGTTTGTTTTGTTAAAGTTTTATCGAAACTTTTAGCTTTTTTCATCAGAAATTACTTTACTCGATATTAATGTCTATAGAGCTTTATCTGGGAGAAAAAGAATTCACGATTGCACATTTAGGAATTAGACTTTCTAGATGTTCTGGTCATAAGCTTACAGTACAACAATTTTTCAAGTGTCGAAGGGAGAAGCTTGAAGTACCCGTATATCCAATAGAATTGGATATACTTCATTCCAACTGTTCTTTTTACATATTTCACTACCTTCATACATACTCTCATATAAGAACTAGTGTCTGCCTCGAAGTCTATTTTAGAGCTTCTCGTTTGGGTTGTAGAGAGTGAAAAAGTGCTTATCAATGGCACTTAGTGTACCGTCGCACAGTTGGATGGTTTAAAAATATAATGGAAATAATTCTGTAACTCCTTAACCGTTGGGCGGATTCTGCATATAGCAGAAGTGCTGCGGAGCTTTAGTTTTTAACAAGAAAAGCCTAGATTGCACTAGGGTGGAACAATAACTTAAAACGATATACAAAATAAATCACTTATATATAAAAAATATATAGGTCAAATTCTATAAAAACATCTCTTACGGTTTAAAATATATTCGACTTCAAAAAGTAAGATTTTCAATTTTTGTCCCATAATTTACTGAGTTTTTACTAATATCTGACCTATATATAAACCAATTTTCTTCATATAAAGTTTTCTAAAAAAATGAACAAAATTTTAAATATTGTACAGTCAAGAAGTGTACTAAAAGCTTTTTTATCAAACATTTTTCTATAGAAAATTTTTTTGCTAAAAATTTTTCTATAGAAAATTTTTTTGCTAACAATTTTTCTATAGAAAATTTTTTTGCTAAAAATTTTTCTATAGAAAATTTTTTTGCTAAAAATTTTTCTATAGAAAATTTTTTTATCAAAAATTTTTCTATAGAAAATTTTTATATTAAAAATTTTTCTATAGAAAATTTTTTTTATCAAAAATTTTTCTATAGCCAATTTTTTTATTTTATCAAAAATTTTTTATAGAAATTCCTCTCATCAAAAAATTTTCTATAGAAAATTTTTTATCACTAATTTTTCTATAGAAAATTTTTTAATCAAAAATTTTTCTATAGAAAATTTTTTTATCACTAATTTTTTTATTGAAATTTTTTTTATTTTTATCAATAATTTTCTATAGAAAAACTTTTTATGAAAAATTTTTCTACAGAAAATTTTTTTAATCAAAAATTTTTCTATAGACAATTTTTTTATCAAAAATTTTTCTATAGAAAATTTTTTTATCAAAAATATTTCTATAGAAAATTTTTTTATTTTTATCGGAATTTTTTTTTATTAAAAATTTTTCTATAGAAATTATTTTCATCAAAAATTTTTCTATAGAATTTTGTTTTATCAAAAATATTTCTGTTGAAAGTCAAAAAAACTTTTGATAGAAAATTATTTTTATCGAAAAATTTTCAAAAAAAAAATTTGTTGTCCCTTAAATAATATATAATGTGTGGTTTTCGCTCTTTTTAGAATTAGGGATAATCCCCCTATTGAGATGGCTTAACCAACCATCGAAACGCGTCTAGGAAGGGTTTCCCCACCAACATTTTTTGGTTTTATCAAGACAATTATAACAATTATAAATAATTGTAATAAACTGGGATCTTAGTGCAATACACTTCAGTAAAACATTTTAATTAAATGTTTGATGTCTCAAATATTTTGATAAACCTTTTTGAAAATTATTTTTATTGAAAATTTTTCTATAAAAAAATGTTTGGATCGAAAATATCTAAAAAATCAAAATTGTTCAATATTAGAATTTATTTCTGTTTTGAAAAATATTCCCAATGATAACAAAAATAATAGTGTCCTGGCAACAATGTTCGAGATTGTATTTCTTTGTTCTCTCGAGCCATGTATTTCGATGGTATAAATTGGATTTTGGTTGTTTCTTGCCTATTTTGTTTTTGTTTTTTCTTTAAGAAAGCGGCACCAACTGTCTCTGTTAACGACCAAGTTCAAACTGAATGATTTTATTAGTCATTTTCATGAGTGATCGTGGCATTTACGAATATTACAAAAATTCTTCGGCTTCTGGTGGTATGGGCTGCCTTCGCCTGCTTTGGAGTATCAACTTGCTCGATCGACCCATGTTTTCGTTTATTCAAATTTCCTTTTTATGCATTTTAAATTTACAAAAGTTGCTTCATTCAAAATGCTTTATCTATTATTTTTGACTTTTAGGGGAGCCTAGGTTCTTAACTATCCTCTTATATTGGACTCTATTGCGAGATGTTAGGCACACATCATTTCATGAACGATGGCCCCTTCCCCGTGGATTCCATCGAAGAACCTTTACGATGTAGCCTCGATATATGAATCATTTACCGTAAGCATTTGTTTGCAAAAGTTTGCACTCGCAAATCGATAACATTTGTGCTTTTCACAGGCGTAAAACAAGATTTACTTAAAATAAGGGCAGCCAGAATATACAAAGCTTTCGCACACTTTGGAGCACGGGTCATCACAAAGAGAATAGAAGAAAAAAATAGTCTGCAGAGTTGCCGTTTTTTATACTTTTAACTAAATTAAGTATTTTTTTAATGTGTAGTTCCAACGTTTAAAAAGCAAATGTTTTCTACTTCATTTTTAAATATTTTTATCAAAAATTTTTCTATAGAAAATCTTTTTATCAAAGATTTTTCAATAGAAAATTTTTTTATCACAAATTTTTCTATAGAAATTTTTTTTATCAAAAATTATTCTATAGAAAATTTTTTTATCAAAAATTATTCTATAGAAAATTTTTTTATCAAAAATTTTTCTATAGAAAATTTTTTTATCAAAAATTATTCTATAGAAATTTTTTTTATCAAAAATTTTTCTATAGAAAATTTTTTTATCAAAAATTTTTCTATAGAAAATTTTTTATCAAAAATTTTTCTATACAAAATCTTTTTTATAAAAAATTTTTCTATAGAAAATTTTTTTTATTAAAAATTTGTCTATAGAAAATTTTTTTTTATCAAAAATTTTTCTATAGAAAATGTTTTTATCGAAAATTTTTCTATAGAAAATTTTTTTATCAAAAATTTTTCTATAAAAAATTTTTTTATCAAAAATTTTTCTATAGAAAATTTTTTTATCAAAAATATTTCTATAGAAATTTTTTTATCAAAAGTTTTTCTATAGAAAATTTTTATATTAAAAATTTTTCCATAGAAAATTTTTTTTTATAAAAAATTTTTCTGAAGCAAATTTTTTTATTTTTTCAAAAATTTTCTATAGAAGTTCTTTTCATCAAAAAATTTTCTATAGAAAATTTTTTTATCATAAATTTTTCTATAGAAAATTTTCTTATCAAAAATTTTTCTATAGAAAATTTTTTTATTACAGAAAATTAAATAATTTTTTATCAAAAATTTTTTTATCACAAATTTGTCTTAGAAAAAATTTTTATCATAAATTTTCTATAGAAATTGTTCTATAGAAAATTTTCTATAGACATTTTTCTATAGGAAATTTTTTATTAAAAATTTTTCTATAGAAAATTTATTAATCAAAACTTTTACCTAAAAAACTTTTTTATCAAAAATTTTTCTATAGAAAATTTATTAATCAAAACTTTTTCCTGGAAAATTTTTTTATCAAAAATTTTTCTATAGCAAATTTTTTTATTAAAATTTTTCTTTAGCTTTATCTCGCAAACTAATTGTCCGACGCTTAACTTTTTAAGATTTGGAATAGCTAATTTCTACTAAACAGATTGAATATTAGTACCTAAGGCCACAAACTTATTGTTCATTTTGTAAAAGTTGTTGCAAACGATATTAGGCATATTTTTCCTATAGTGCTATTTCTACTAACACAACTGTCATTTAGAATTTTTATAAAATACAAGCCCATCAATTTAAAATTTAAGCATCTGAAAAACATTTCAATGAATCATCTTTAATGCCAGATTATAAAGTGTAAACAAACTGAAACGACTTTGGAATTTACATTGTCTGATTTATGGGTTTATGTCTAAGCTAATCCTTATCATGGGTCCGCATCAATTGTTGGAGATTTTAAATTTCCTGTAAAACTATAATATACGAGTACACAGAAAAAGCTAAAACTAATTGACTTATTTAATAAGTAATTATATTATCATTTTGTTTGTTTATTTTTTTATATAAAAGGTTATCAATCAAGCCAGCAATTGGAAGATATGGAAACTAAGGGTTGCTTGGGAGGGGATATTTTAATTTTGCATTTGACGTTTATCAAGTCAAAAATTCTTTGTACCTGCTTAAGTTTTTTTAAATTGGAAGCTTGGAATTACGTTTAGTTTCAGTTCATCGTCATCTCTTGAAACCGGCTAAATTGTGAAGTCTATTGTGTTTTTTTTTTTCGTTTTCGAATTTTTGCTCAATTATCAAAGCAAATTAATAGCGTTTTAAAAATGAAAATCTTTATAATTTTATTAATCACCTGCTTAACGATTTTAACAACTTGTTATGCCGGTATTTAAATTGTTTAATTTTTGAATTTGATTTAAGTTTAATTTTATTTGTGTGTTTTAAATTTGCAGATTGTGAAGTTTTCGGTTTGTTAATGAAGAAGGGGGAGGCCAAAACTGTGCCCGGAAAATGCAGTCAAGTTGTGTGTCAGGGAGATCGTTATGATGAATATAATATTAAGGGGTAAATATTTAGTTAATACTAAAAATAAAGAACTTGAGGAAAATGTGAACTACTGTTGTCTTGATTTCTTGAGGCCAAAGTAGGGCAAAGAGTCTCTAATCCTAGGGTTAGGAAATTTTAAAATCGCAGAGACTATGCTTCAGACTCATGCCCTACAAAGCCCTCAATTAAAAAATATTTAAAAGTGTATATTTTCAATTTTTTATTTGTATTAATGTTGTTCATTTATATCACATTTAGCTGCCCCAATGCCTATGGAGCTAAAAACTGCAATTTCGTGCCAGTGGATTTAACGAAACCCTATCCAAAATGTTGTCCTCATTGGAAGTGTCCAGACACCAAGTGATTTTTTTTTGTTAGTTCTATTGTAAATTTTATTTTATAAGAATTTTGGCTGTAATTAGAAAAATGTGTAAATAAATTTTAGATAAGTTCAGAAAATTAAGACCATTATCAATATATTATATCGGGTGTTTTTTTTTTAGAGCGTGACATGTTTAAATTCTTTTAAATAAAGCCCGTTTCATTAATCAAAAAGAATGGGGGGTATATTGAGATTGTCATTCCGTTTGTAATTTCCTAAATATTGCCTCAAAAACCAAAATTGAAGTATATTCTGAATCCTTATGAAAATCTTAGAAGATTGAGCAATGTCCGTCTGTCTGTCCGTCTGTCTGTTGAAATCACGATAACTAAACAAAAGGAGCTTGCTCACTGAAACTTAGTAAAAATATTCCTCATCTCTGAGAAAATTTTGGTATTGAAATTGGGCAAAATCGGTTCACATTTGACCATAGCTCCCGTATAACCTCGTCTAGGCTAATCGACTTTTTGTTAATAAATGACAAAGTATAGCAGCTCTGATGATAAAATTTGGTATATAGAAGTTTTACATTAGCCCTAGGCAGCGTATAAAATTTTATTGAAATCGGTTCACATTTAGCCATAGCTCCCATACAAAAAACTTACGAAAACAGCCTGAATTTCACTTAAAATACACATAAATGCCAATAAATCTAAAAGTGATATAACCACTAAATTTGGCACAAGAAAGTCCCATATCAATGCCAATCAGTGTGCAAAATTTTGTCGCAATCGGTCACCATTTGACCTAGCTCCCATATAAAAAACTTACGAAAAATTCAAAAAGAAAAGGGGATTTATGTCCGTCTGTCCGACATATAAAATCGTGATAGCTCCTTAACTACAAGATTTAGTAAGACTAAATTAAGCACAAGGAAGTCTTATGTCTTATGCCAGCCAGTGTGCAAAATTTTGTCACAATCGGACCATAGCTCCCATATAAAAAACTTATGGAAACACCAAAATACATAAAGAAAGGGTTGTTTATGTCCGTCTGTCCGTCAGATAAAAGCACGATAGCGCCTTAACGAAAAGAGCTAGAGGGACAAAATTTTACAAAAGTATTTCTGATATCTTTAAAAAGATGTGTGTTGAAAATGGACAAAATCGGTACAAATTTAGTTTCAGAAATCGGTTCAAATTTAGTTAGAGCTCCCATATAACCCCGCCCCGGGAATTACATTAATGCTGATAAATTGAATACAATTGTAATAGCTATGACGATTAAATATAAAATAGGGAAGTTTTATGCAATTTTTGATCAGTTTATCAAATTTTATACGAATCAATCCATATTTGACTTTAGCTTTCATATAAAAAACACCCATGGAAACCAAAAATTGTAGCAAAGGCCAGTTAAAAGCACTTACACACTTTTGAATGTTGAACTATAAAGCTACTGCAACCGAAGTTATTCCAAATATTTTACCAACAATACCAACTAGCGTAACAACTTTTTCCCAATATGGTCCACGTTTTGAATTTGCTGCACCCTCGTAGATATATGAGATATGTTTCTAAATTTAACACAACTTCATGGTGGGTATATAAGATTCGTCACAGTCGAATATAAAACTCTTACTTGTTATACCCTTCACCACCATAGGTGGAAAGGGTATTATAAGTTTGTGCTGATGTATGTAACGCATGGAAATATTTATCTTAGACCCACCTTTTAGTATACCAATAGGCTTAGAATCACTTTCTGAGTCGATTTAGCGATGTCCGTCCGTCCGTCCGTCTGGCTGGCTGGACCCTCATGTAAACCTTGTAATCAAACTACAGGTCGCAATTCTAAAGATAATTTGATAAAATTTGGCACAGATCATTTTTTTGATAATGGGTCCATTATTTATGGTACCTTCCATAGGTCTCACTTTCCGGAATTGACATATTGGCCACAAATATCAATATTTTTGCATGAAATTTAAAACAAATACTGCTTATGTAAACTAAAATCACTGTACCAAATTTCGTTAAAATCGGTCCACATTTAACCATAGCTCCCATACAAACTTTTCATTAAAAATGCACTAAATGAGACAAAAATCACTAAAAATCTCGTAAATCTGAAGATAATGGGAATTTTAAGTTTATTTTTTACATACATAATTTTTGTAACAACTGTAATCAATTTGTCAAATTTCGAGATAATCGGTCCACATTTGACCCTAGCTCTCACATAAGTCCAAATGTCGGAAGCAGCTTAAATATAAAAAGTTTTGAGAAAATGTTTGTATGATGGCAAAATTTAGCAAATATTTGTCTTTATACAGAAAAAATAACACTTTTGACCTTAGTGGTGAAGGGTATCGTATGGTCGGGCTTGACCGACTATAGCACTTTCTTACTTGTTTTAGGTCATTCTTAGTACACAACTAACAAAAGTACTTGTTGTCCAAATTTAAAAAAAAATAACTAAATAGATATTAAAATAAAATTGATATATTATATATATGTATATAACAAAATCTGCTATTTTTAGAATAAAATATTTCTTTTCCGCAATACAGTTCCATTCACTTAAATTCGCCCACCCAAGCATAAAATAGTTTATTTTGAATTTATGAAAGAAAATATATTAATAAACATTTATAAAGAATTTTTATATGAAGTGAAATCTATGTAATAACTCCTAAAAAAATTAACCAATTTGCTTTATCCGATTACTTAATATACTAAAGTAAATTTCCTAAGGCATTTTGGGTGGCCGTATTTAAGTGTATAGGACTGTATTTGTTATGTAAAAGTTGATATATTGAAAAATAATGCACAAAACGTTGAAAATCAAATGTTTTTCTTAATATGAAATGATTTGTGGAATAGGTTCAATAATTCATAAAAGAAACTTTCTTACTTTTTTTTCAAAATTTCGCGATTTAAACAGTTTTTTTCGCTCTATAGTACAATGCAGAATACAATGGATGAGGTTTTTTTGGTATTACTAGACGGATTTTGATGAAATTTGAAATAAATGTAGAAGAGGAGCTAGACTTTTAGGGCAATGCTAAAGAACGCATCTATCGGTAGCACAGTGGGCTCTGCAGTATACCAAAGTTTCCCACCTCGGGTTTGTAAAACCTTTGGGTCCGTATAATTTTTGCCAATCCTTTGGTCCGATCCGATACTTACTGTATTGCTTTATCTCTGACAGTTTAGAGATATGTGGCTTCAAAAATGTTCAAAATTTACCATTTTTATAGGAAATTTTCAAAATTTACCATTTTTATAGGAAATTTTCAAAATTTACCATTTTTATAGGAAATTTTCAAAATTTACCATTTTTATAGAAAATTTTCAAAATTTCCCATTTTTAAGGAAATTTTCAAAATTTGCCATTTTTATGGGAAATTTTCAAAATTTCACATTTTTATGGAAATTTTAAAAATTTCCCATTTTTATGGGAAATTTTAAAAATTTCCCTTTTTTATGGGAAATTTTAAAAATTTCCCTTTTCAAAATTTACCATTTTTTCGGGAAATTTTCAAAATTTACCTTTTTTTTCGGAAAATTTTCAAAATTTACAATTTTTTTGGGAAATTTTCAAAAAATTTACCATTTTTTCGGGAAATTTTAAAAATTTATCATTTTTATTAGAAATATTCCAAATTTCCCTTTTTGATTGAAAATTTTCAAATTTTCCGATTTTTATATAAAAAAATCAAATTCTTGCTCTAAAAAATCAATTTTAAAAGATATCGCTCAGAAATTGCTTAAAAAATTTAAATCACAAAATAAAAAGCAGTGATTGCTTGATATAATATTATATCAAAATAACCGTCACATATTGAGCGATATAATAAAAATCAAACTTACCCGGTATAAATTGAGCGATAAAATACAAATAAAAAACACCCGGTATAATTTGAGCGATATAATATAAATCAAAAATACCCGGTATAATTTGAGCGATAAAATATAAAGCAAAAATAACTGTTATTTTTGCCTGAAATAATAAAAGTCACAAAATAACTGTTATTTCTAACCAAAAAAATAAAAATCAAAAAAATAAAAGGCTTACGATAAAATTAAAATTTAGGTCAAACGAATTAAAACTGTGTTATTGAATTTCAGAATATATAAATTTTAATGCTTGCTTTTTTGATTTAAAAATTCAAAAATACCCGTTATTTTCAGTCCCTGCTTATAAGTCATTTTTGGTAAGACGGATAATTTATTGCTCTACCAAAATAAGATAAGGTCTACCATGTTATACATCAATGGATATATTTTTAAGTGAGTTTAACAATTTTTAACAATTTAGAAATTGTCAAAAAAGTGCAACAACAATAAATTTACATAATTTGTTTAAATTACTTTGTCATTTTTAGCAAAAAACTATTTATTACAATAATAAATAATTGTAATAAATAGGGATCTTAGTGCAATACACTGCAGTAAAACTTTTCAAATAAATGTTTGATGTCCCAAAATTTTTTATAAACTTTTTTTTGTTTTTTCTTAAGTTTTTTTTTAAAGAATTTTAAAAATATAAAAGTTTTTCGGATCAGACCAAATTAGCAAAATTTGTATGGATCCAAAGGTTTTACATACAGGAGGTGGGCAACTTTGGTCCACTGTAAAGCTCCTCTTCTGCTGATATTTTCATCAAAATCCGTTCAGTAGTTTAAAAACTGCAGAGTTAATACCGAAAAAAAATGAAGGATTTATATTTGAAATATAAATATCCCTCATGATGAAAATTTTAAATATCTTTAACGATAAATATTCGAACAGAAAAATATTTTATTGTTTTATTTTTGAACTTCTGTTTTGACTTTGAAAAATAAAATATTTTTGAAATTATAAAACTTTTAACAATGAATGTATTAATAAGTTTCCAATTAATTGCAATGTTTTAGGACATCGAAGATAAACCTAATAGTCCTAATGGAACTATTGGTGGTTTCTTTGACAAACAATAATTGAATTTATTGTTATTTAAACGTCCTAAAGACTTTTTATACCAGGACATATCTTCTTCTGTCATTCTTGACTCCCAGTGGATCATAGGGAATGGAAGGATGCAGAATTGCCTGGCGTCTCTAGCTAACAGGTAAGAACTGTATCCAATTCCCACTCTAACCTTCTCGTGGTACATCCTGGAAACCTTAGCAACCTAGTTTTAGATGCGGTAAACAACCCGTGTGGGATTCTCGGTCAAGGCTAATATAAAAGGGAGTTATCTTAGAGCCATTACAACGTATATGGTCTAATCGTCTAAGTTAATTGTACTTCGTAAAGTACGAAAATGCAGCGTCTGTTCAACATGTTAGTTGTGGCTGCAAGCGGGCCTCAGTCTCGGATCGAGCGGCTCGCTATACAAACGTGGCTTGTGACTTTGGACCCATCACACATCGACTTAGCACTCACGATGTTTTAAGCATGGAAAGAAACAATATTACAGAATATACTACTCCAAGGGGTAATCATGCGAGAAATCCCCCTGCTACGGCAGTTGTCGCAAGGATTTTGGAGTTTCCTAATCTATGCAAGAACATTATGATGAATGAAACCAGGACAAATACAGAAATAAAATTTGAATATTTTCTATCAAATTTTTTATTATCGGATGAAAAAAGATGAAAATAATTTTGAACTGATAAATATCCCAAACGATTTTTTTATTTTTTATTTTCATCGGATTGAAAAACGATACAAAATTTTTCGAACAATTAAAAATCTTTAGGGATGTTTATTATTTTTTAAACTTCAATGATTGTTTTTGTATGGATTAAAATATGAAAATATTGTTTTAAAAGTATTAATATTCGGTCTCTGGTTATTATCAATGTTTCTATAAATACTTAAAGGAAATACTTAAATAGTTTTGACCTTTGAACCCGGTGAAGAAAGTATTATGAGATCTGAAGAGGTACCAAAACAAAGTAACACATTTTTCACAATTTCAACAACAATGTTCATACTGTAATACAAATTTAGATGCCAAATTTTATAAACATAAAAACATATTTATGTCTTAGAGGAACGTAAAACTATATTCTGGGCTGAAAATTATTCGATCGGGCATATAAGGTTGGGTGTCACACTTAAATGTGTACAAGCTACACGATCAGTTGTACTAACATATGGGGTTGTAGGGTATTTTATAGAATTACTGCATAGTTGTATAGTAAATAGTAAGAAATAAATTCTGCCACCCATTAATTAATTCAGATTTGCTTCAAATTGGCTGAAAAAGAGCTTTTTTCGATATCCTAAGGTTGACAACACTAACGAAAATATCTAAACAAGAGTGAGTGTCAACTACAAAAACACTTCTCAGTTGAGTTATCAAACTCTTGCAGTGAAATTGTGAAATCAAAGAGTGAAGACCGGACCGTCTAATAGCAAATAAATAAATAAACTTTTTGTATTTATCAGAATATTCTTTAAAATTGGTAAGTATTTAAATAAATGATGAAATATAAAATTAAAATATAGTTTTAAAAATATTATTGTGGTTTAAATAAATCAAAATTTTAAAAGTTGGTATAAGCTAAAGTAATTTCTCCTATGTTTTGATTAAAAATGATATCATTCATTTTTTGGATAGAGTTTTGTAGTTTCTTTTTTTGCCGAAAGAGAATCAAAACATTGTGTGTCAGTGATGAACTTAATGGAACGGAGCAAAAGTGTACATAAATTTGTACTAAAGTACAAAAACCACTAAGTAAAAAAAATAAAGTTTGAGAATTGAAACTTTATACTTCTCATATATTTTCATTATAAAATTGTTTCTATAGAAAGATTTTTTAATGAAAATTTTTCTATAGAAAAATTTTTATAACGAAAATTTTTCTTTAGAAAAATTTTTATAATGAAAATTTTTCTTTAGAAAAATTTTTATAATGAAAATTTTTCTTTAGAAAAAATTTTATAATGAAAATTTTTTCTATAGAAAAAATTTTATAATGAAATTTTTTTCTCTAGAAAAAATTTTATAATGAAATTTTTTCTCTAGAAAAAATTTTATAATGAAAATTTTTTCTATAGAAAAAATTTTATAATGAAAATTTTTCTATAGAAAAATTTTTCTAATGAAAATTTTTCTATAGAAAAATTTTTCTAATGAAAATTTTTCTATAGAAAAATGTTTATGATGAAAATTTTTCTATAGAAAAATTATATTATAAAAATTTTTTATAGAAAAATTTTCATTTTTCTATAAAAAATTTTTATAATGAAAATTTTTCTATAGAAAAAATTTTATAATGAAAATTTTTCTATATAAAAAATTTTATAATGAAAATTTTTTCTATAGAAAAATTTTTATAATGAAAATTTTTTCTATAGAAAAATTTTTATAATGAAAAGTTTTTCTATAGAAAAATTTTTATAATAAAATTTTTTCTATAGAAAAATTTTTATAATAAAAATTTTTCTATAGAAAGATTTTTATAATGAAAATAGTTTTTTGACTCTACTGAAAATTTTGAGTTAATACCCTCATGTTGACCAAGTGCGATATGTATTTAAAATACCTTTTTTGATATCAAGAATAATGGAATGATTTCTTATCCGTTTATTTCTAACTTTATATTTAGTATCGATTAATCAATAAAATTAAATGCTTTAAATAGGTTCCATGATTCATAGAAACAATTCATTTCATTATTATCTTTATGCTTTTCTTTATATGAAAGTGAATTGAACCTACGAAAGAACCCTGTAACTATCTAGATTATCTTCAGATTAAGGAACTTAAATGCTTCGATATTCAAAAAACGAATTTCAAACCATTAAGTCGTATTGTTTTTTGGCTAGGGTCAATTATAGACCAGTTTCAACAAAATTTTATTAAGTGATTTTTCATTTATCTAAGCAGTGTTAAATTTCATAAAAATATACTAAACTTCTTGACCAAAATCTCATTTCCGGGAAGAGAGACCTATGGGAGGTATGGTCCACTGCCAAAAAAGTGCTTACTTACTTTCTTAATTCCCACGACATTCCAATTGGAACAACGGGTACTTCTCTCAGACAATGAGCTGCATCCGATTTTATTTTTAGACTCATTAAAAGGGACCTATATTTTAACTCCGGCTCCGAACTGTAAATGCCTTAGATAAGTTTTACTCAACAACCAGTGGCTAGCTGAGTTATGAGATGAACCGTTGTTTTTTAATTTATTTTTTCAAGTGGGTCTGGCCGGGGATCGAACTTGGAACTTCTGGTATGCTAGGCGGATGACTAACCTGCTATACGACGGCAGTTCACATTGACTACATACATATATATATTTATGTGTTTTCGTTAATGCGAAAATGGTAACGCTGCCCACATTTGCGGTTAATTGAATTCGGAGATTTCCCTTTTGCATCATTTGCAAAGATGATTCACTTATATAAACTATGAATTTAGGGTTATACCGCTATTTAATTAAATAAATAAGTGAAATGATATAAGTTTTGCATATAAAGAAAGTTCTGTAATGAAATTTTTAGTATAATTTTCTTCGTCAAGATAACAAGTTCGTGTAAATAAGAGGCTCGGAATCCTTCAATTGTTAAAAGGCTCATATTAATTTAAACTTTTCCATTTATAATTTGACTATTGTAAAGGTAAGACTTTCTAAATTCCAGAAGGGGAAACAAATCCGATGAAAAGGTGACCAATCAGGCAAATATAATTTTTACATTGGGGGTTATATGGGAACTAATGACAAGAACTTAACTTTATTGCATCCATTTATGAAAAGTTTTGGTGTAAAAGAGCAATCAACAAACGATTTTTTAACGTTTTTTGAATTTGCCTGCCAATTACGATAAAAAGTGCAAACTTGCACTACAAAGATTTTTGTGTTTAATATACCTGAAGCCTTGAAAGATCAAATCTGTAATTAGATTTTCCGAACTTTTAAGAGAACAAAAGTTATTCGAGTTGTATGTCGGTTCAAAGGAATTAAAACTGTTTAATTTTTGTCCATATCTGATTTTGGTTTGAAAATAAATAGATCTGGTAAAAGATTTATGGTGAAATAAAATTGGCCACCAACAATTAATTGAGTTATTTCTCGAAATTATTTATTCATCGCTGTGTGTCATGAGCAGGAGTAGGCAGCCCATGCCACCAGAAGCCGATGAATTTTATGTTATTTTCGTAATTAACACGATCATTAATAAAACTCGTGAAAATGAGTATTCAAATCATTCAGTTGGAATTTAAATGTTAAAAGAGTAGGTTGGTGCCGCTTTGTTAAAAAAAGATAAAAACCAAATATACAAGAAACAAATCAAAATCCAATTTATAGCAGTACAAAGAAATAAATATAATCCCGAACATTTTTGCCATGACACTTTTATTTTTGTTAACGCTGGGGATATTTTTGTAAGTATTGGGAATATTTTTCAAAACAGAAATAAATTCTAATATTAAACAATTTTAGATTTTTTTAGATATTTTTGATCCAAAAATTTTTTTATAAAAAGATTTTTAATAAAAAGATTTTTAATAAAAATATTTTTCTTTGAAAAATTGTACGATGTTATATTTTCTAGAAAATTTTTTCGATACAAATATTTTCATATCAAAAAATGTTCAAATCTTTTATAGGAAAAATTTTTGATAAATAATTTTCTATAGAAAAATTTTTTATGGAAAATTTTTTTATAAAAAAATTCTCTATAAAAAAATTTTTGATAAACAATTTTCAGTGGAAAAATTTTTGATAAAAAACATTTTCTATAGGAAAATTTTTAATAATAAATTTTCTATAGAAAAATTTTTGATAAAAAGTTTTCTATAGAAAAATGTTTGATAAAAAATTTTCTATAGACAAACTTTTGATAAAAAAAATTTCTTTAGAAAAATTTTTGATAAAAAATTTTCTATAGACAAATTTTTGATAAAAAAAATTTCTTTAGAAAAATTTTTGATAAAAAAATTTTCCTTAGAAACATTTTTGATAAAAAAAATTTTCCTTAGAAACATTTTTAATAAAAAAATTTTCTCAAAAATAACAAAATAGTCGGGATGTAAATATTATTTTCTTTAGAAAAATATTATTTTCTTTAGAAAAATTTTTGATAAAAAAATTTTCTTTAAAAAAATTTTTGATAGAAAAATTTACTTTATAAAAATTTTTGTCAAAAAAATTTCTTTAGAAAAAGTTTTGATAAAAAATTTTCTTTAGAAAAATTTTTGATAAAAAAATTTTCTTTAGAAAAATTTTTGATAAAAAAATTTTCCTTAGAAACATTTTTGATAAAAAATTTTCTTTAGAAAAATTTTTGAAAAAAAAAATTTGTTTAGAAAAATTTTTGATAAAAAAATTTTTTGTTAAAAAAATTTTCTTTAGAAAAATTTTCTATAGAAAAATTTTTGATAAAAAAATTTCTATAGAAAAAATTTTGATAAAAAAAAATTTTCTATACCAAAATATTTGATAAAATATATTCTATAGAAACATTTTTGATAACAAATTTTCTATAGACAAATTTTTGATAAAAAAAATTTCTTTAGGAAAATTTTTGATAAAAAAATTTTGCTTAGTAACATTTTTGATAAAAAAAATTTTCCTTAGAAACCATTTTTAATAAAAAAATTTTCTTTAGAAAAATTTTTGATAAAAAAATTTTCTTTAAAAAAATTTTTGATAGAAAAATTTACTTTATAAAAATTTTTGTTAAAAATATTTCTTTAGAAAAAGTTTGGATAAAAAATTTTCTTTAGAAAAATTTTTTATAAAAAAATTTTCTTTAGAAAAATTTTTGATAAAAAAATTTTCCTTAAAAACATTTTTGATAAAAAATTTTCTTTAGAAAAATTTTTGATAAAAAAATTTTCTTTATAAAAATTTTTGTTAAAAAAATTTCTTTAGAAATACTTTTTATCAAAAATTTTCTTTAGAAAAATTTTTGATAAAAAAAATTTTTTCATAAAAATTTTTTTATAAAAAATTTTCTTTAGAAAAATTTTTGATAAAAAGATTTTCTTTAGAAACATTTTTTTTTAAATATTTGATAAAAAAATTTTCCTTAGAAACATTTTTGATAAAAAAATTTTCTTAAGAAACATTTTTGATAAAAAAATTTTCTTTAGAAAAATTTTTGATAAAAAAATTTTCTTTAGAAAAATTTTGATAAATAATTTCCTACGAAAGGTCCCAATGTCAAAAAAAAATTACGATAAAAGTAAATTTGTACATTTGAGGAATGTAAACTTTATTCCGGGAAGAAAATTGTTTGGAAGGTACCTCAAAACTGTGTAAGATTTCTTTAAATTTTTAAGGGGCTTTTTTCTTGCGAAAAAATAATGTTTTATTCTTGTCTCATGAAAGTATCTTGAAAAGTATAGCCCTTACTTAATTTTTTTTTTGAATAATAGGTTTCGGATGATAATTTTTTTGTTAAAATTGGGTATTTTCACATTATTCTTCATAAAATCACCACTAATCTATGGACCTTCATGTTATAAAGCTTATAATTATATTTAAAGTTTTACGATCCTCAAGTAACAATTTTTGATGAATTTAAAAAAAAAAAATTTTTTGATTTTGCACAAAAAAAAAATGTTTGACATTGCAATGTTAATAACTCTAAAACCTTTGATCTTATGAAAAACTTTTGTTAGTACGTCTTAAAGACAATTTTGTTCTTATTCCATTCCTATATTTTCAATAAAATTGGACAAGTTGTTTTCAAGATATGGCAAATTTACTAGGACAACCAGTTCAAAAATTTCAAATTTTTGAAAAAAAAAAATTAATTCAAAAATTTAAAATTTCTGGTACACCAAAATTTTGGATCAACATATGTAATAGGTTTCATATGGCAAATGTTTGCTTATATTAGGTATTTTCACATTATTCTTAATAAAACAAATATCATTCGATGGATAATGTATAGCTTATATTTTTTTTTAGAATATTCATACTTTTACGATCCTCAAGTAACGACGGAAAGTTTTTGCCATTTTAGATTTTTGAAAAATTAAAAAAAAAAATAAATTTTGTCGATTTTCTTTTGTTAATAACTCTAAAACCTTTCATCACATTAAAAACTTATGTTAGCACGTCTTAAGAGCAATTTTGTTCTTAATCCATTCCTATATGAAAAAAATGTTTGACATTGCAATGTTAATAACTCTAAAACCTTTGATCTTATGAAAAACTTTTGTTAGTACGTCTTAAAGACAATTTTGTTCTTATTCCATTCCTATATTTTCAATAAAATTGGACAAGTCGTTTTCAAGATATGGCAAATTAACTGGGACAACCTGTTCAAAAATTTCAAATTTTAGAAAAAAATTTCAGTAAGAAAAATTTTAAATTTCGGGTGTGGGAACTCATTAAAACATAAATATATTAAATTGAATGTAATTCTGGCTGTTAACTAGTATTAGAGGCCAATAAACTTAATAATTGTAAATGTAATAAAAATACCAGGACAAAGTTAGTCAAAATTATCTTAGTTATATTATTTAAATGCTAATTACTCTTAAACTCTGCTAAATAAGAGGTTAAGTTAACTTTTTATCTTTATGTTAAAACACATTTACATATCAATATTTATGAAAGCTCAGCCACATGACCTGCAAAATATACAGCAGTTTTGCTGCGTATGGCAAAAACAAATGGATGATCAGCGCGGAATAATTTCTGGTCCAAATTTAGGCTCATGGGTACAATTTTCATAACTAAACAGAAAAAAATTGTTCATAAAAGAAATGCAAATTTTTATTTATAAGAAAGCTTACATGTAGCGGCAGCAGCTTCCGAGCCAGCCTCGTTAACATCCAGAAAAGCTTTATGCTTAACATCCGAAATTCTTTGGGGCACAGGGCTATCAAATAAACCGCTAAAGTTGGCTTTTGAGGAAAACATGGAGGTCAAACCCAACTAAGTAGAAAAGAAGTACAATTATAAATAAATTTTTATATGTAAACAAGTAGACCTTATTCATAAAAGAAAAATAAAGTTAATACAAGCTTATAAATAAAATTTGTCATAAAAACAAGAAGCCTTTGATAATTTTTCAAATCATTTACGATTTAGGGTCTAAATATATAATTGCCTTACCTTCTTCAAAGGTTCCTTGAGATCAATATCGAACTCAATACGAAATTTGGGCAAAAATACATCTACACTATTCACCGACATCTTAGAGCTGATATCATTCAAATCCACACCCTTAAGTTTGCTTTCCAATTTTTCCAAGCCCTCTACCTCATTGGGCAATATAATCAACATAGAGATATCTGAGTCTTTGTAGGGCATTTCTAAAGCTTTAGCCTCCAAATCGGGCAATTCAACATAACCAAAACGATCATCTGTATACATGGTATCGACTTCTTTCGATTCTTTCGAGTTTAAGTGGAAAGTATTTTTACTGGTAATGGTCTTGCTAAAGGGATTCAACCATTTGGCCTTAAAATATATAGCATTTACCAAAACGGCACTTGTCTCCCCATCAACCGAATCCGGTTGCATGAGATCTTTAATTTTATTTTCCGTTTCCTCTTCCACCCACTTGTTAATTTCACCTACTACCTTGGCTGCCTGATTGAAATTTACATTTATGGCCTTGGATTCGAAATGGTCTTGGGCGATTTTATTAAACTGAGACTTTAATTTGATTTGTTCATTGACATACAAACGATTGGCCATTCTTAGCTGAGGGGCATCTTCCGATTTGGCTGAGTGGAATGTGTTTTTCAAAAATTCCCCATATTTTTTGGCAACTTCTTTTGTATCGCCTAGACCCAATTTTAAGACCTTACGCATTTCCTCGGATGTCTCACCCTCGGCACCGGTATAGGCCAAGGCCAAACATGTTTGTATAGAGGCTGGAGAATAGATTATATTTTTGGTGGATTTCTTCTCAGTAATAACACCAAATAAGTCGGCGGCAAATAGATTACGACTTGCCAATTCTGAGGGCGCTATTGTACCGGCCATTATAGGGTTATATTGCAGGGAAATTAATGTTCCTAAAAATAGAGCTGGAAAAGGTAAAAATATTATGAGTAACTTAAAATAAGGAATGGCTTATAATTTGAAAATCTGGTGAACACGATTTTGTGAAAATATACTAAGCCAGAATTTTTCAGGGAATGTAAAGCTCATTCAGGTCAGGTATAATATATATATTTATAGAAGCTTTGGTGCAATGTAGACTGATTCTTAAATACTTAGAATAGCCATTTGTTGTTATTTAGTCGCTTTGTTTAAGCTATTTTGTTCTACCCCCAATTTTATTTATTTTACATCGACGGCGTGTTACTGCTGTAGGCTTACCTTAATAGGCTTACCTTAATGTAGGCTGACATTAATAATTACAAAAATGTTGATGTTGCCGTAACCGGGGTTTGAACCCAGACTGAATATGATGTGTTATGCTTATTTTACAGAGTATTAAGGTACTTTTAAGCTCTAGGTTTTTTTTTACAAACTCACCCTAACAAATTTAATCATTCGCTACGAAACACTTGATAGAGCGAGAACATTTTACGGATTTTTTTTTATTTTATCGGCTGCTACTAGTGCAACCGCAAAATTAACGGAATGTAAGGGACTAATGCAGTCGGTCAAACCCGACCATGTAATATCCTTGACCACTGAGGTCAAATGTCTTATCTTTTTCTTGCATATCTGCTAAATTTTGGTGGTTTTTGCAAGCATTTTAGTGACATTTGACAGAAGAGTTTGTTGTATGGGAGCTATGGTCAAATATGGAACGATTTCTACTAAACTTGTATTCAATTTGTATTTCATGATACTGAAGTCAAAATCTCAATTCCGGGAAACCAAACCTATGGGAGGTACCAAAAATAATCAACCGATTTTAGCCATTTTCAATAGAAATGGTTCCAATATGAAAATAAATGTCTGCACCAAATTTCATTAAATTATCTTTAGAACTGCGACCTGTGCTATGATTACAAGGTTAACATGGGGGTCGCTGACTATATCTTTAGAGCTTTATATGAAATAGGATTATTCAGAATAAGTTAATTTAGAACAGAGAAGCCCAAACATTGAGTGTGCTACCACTAGTCGTAGGAAAAGAAGTTTTGCTAACACACGTTCAGCACAAACAACAATTTTAACAAGTAGGAAAGTGCTATAGTCGGTCAAGCCCGACCATACGATACCCTTCACCACTAAGGTCAAAAGTGTTATTTTTTCTGTATAAAGACAAATATTTGCTAAATTTTGCCATCATTCAAACATTTTCTCAAAACTTTTATATTTAAGCTGCTTCCGACATTTGGACTTATGTGAGAGCTAGGGTCAAATGTGGACCGATTATCTCGAAATTTGGTACAGTGATTTTAGTTGTCATAAGCAGTATTTGATTTAAATTTCATGAAAAAATATTGATATTTGTGGCCAATATATCAATTCCGGGAAGTGGGACCTATGGGAGGTACCATAAATAATGGACCGATTTTGACGAATTTCAATTGCCATGGTCCTATTATCAAAAAAATGATATGTGCCAAATTCATCAAATTATCTTTAGAATTGCGACCTGTAGTTTGATTACAAGGTTTACATGGGGGTCCAGCCAGAATGACGGACGGACGGACATCGCTAAATCGACTCAGAAAGTGATTCTAAGCCTATTGGTATACTAAAAGGTCTAAGACAAATATTTCCATGCGTTACATACATCAGCACAAAGTTACGTGTCGATGGGCACCACTGCTTTAGCATTTGTTTGCCTTCAATGTGGTTCATGGTCGTTCACTATTGATAGTAAAATAAAGACCTATAACTTTTTTATTGCTTCCGTAAAAGACAAAAAACAAAAAACTTGATTAAATTAAAAAAAAAAAAGATCGTCTTTAAGAACTTTCCTAAATTACTTGATTTATTCCGACCTTTTGGTACCCTACAACTCTTTCAAATATAAACCGATTGTCACAAGATTTAGAAAAATCTTGTTATGCTAGTAACAATTAGTATGTCTGTGTTTATTCTGTATTATATCTTATCCAAAAGAGAGTCTAAAGTTTGAGTCAAATACAAATCTATTTCAATGGCTTGTTTTTCCCATTTCAATTTATATAACAAAAGAATTTATAAAAATCGTCAAATTCCTATTTTTTATACTATCTTTTACCATCAAATATTATGTCTTTTGTTTCTATAGAAAAATTTTCGACAAAAAAATTTTCGATAAAAAATTTTTTCTATAGAAAAATTTTCGATAAAAAAATTTTTCTATAGAAAAATTTTCGATAAAAAAATTTTTCTATAGAAAAATTTTCGATAAAAAAATTTTTCTATAGAAAAATTTTCGATAAAAAAATTTTTCTATAGAAAAATTTTCGATAAAAAAATTTTTCTATAGAAAAATTTTCGATAAAAAAATTTTTCTATAGAAAAATTTTCGATAAAAAAATTTTTCTATAGAAAAATTTTCGATAAAAAAATTTTTCTATAGAAAAATTTTCGATAAAAAAATTTTTCTATAGAAAAATTTTCGATAAAAAAATTTTTGTATAGAAAAATTTTCGATAAAAAAATTTTTCTATAGAAAAATTTTCGATAAAAAAATTTTTCTATAGAAAAATTTGCGATAAAAAAATTTTTCTATAGAAAAATTTGCGATAAAAAAATTTTTCTATAGAAAAATTTTCGATAAAAAAATTTTTCTATAGAAAAATTTTCGATAAAAAAATTTTTCTATAGAAAAATTTTCGATAAAAAAATTTTTCTATAGAAAAATTTTCGATAAAAAAATTTTTGTATAGAAAAATTTTCGATAAAAAAATTTTTCTATAGAAAAATTTTCGATAAAAAAATTTTTCTATAGAAAAATTTGCGATAAAAAAATTTTTCTATAGAAAAATTTGCGATAAAAAAATTTTTCTATAGAAAAATTTGCGATAAAAAATTTTTCTATAGAAAAATTTGCGATAAAAAAATTTTTCTATAGAAAATTTGCGATAAAAAAATTTTTCTATAGAAAAATTTGCGATAAAAAAATTTTTCTATAGAAAAATTTGCGATAAAAAAATTTTTCTATAGAAAAATTTGCGATAAAAAAATTTTTCTATAGAAAAATTTGCGATAAAAAAATTTTTCTATAGAAAAATTTGCGATAAAAAAATTTTTCTATAGAAAAATTTGCGATAAAAAAATTTTTCTATAGAAAAATTTACGTAAAAAAAATTTTTCTATAGAAAAATTTGCGATAAAAAAATTTTTCTATAGAAAAATTTTCGATAAAAAAATTTTTCTATAGAAAAATTTTCGATAAAAAAATTTTTCTATAGATAAATTTTCGATAAAAAAAATGTTTCTATAGAAAAATTTTCGATAAAAAAATGTTTCTATAGAAAAATTTTCGATAAAAAAATGTTTCTATAGAAAAATTTTCGATAAAAAAATTTTTCTATAGAAAAATTTTCGATAAAAAAAATTTTTCTATAGAAAAATTTTCGATAAAAAAAATTTTCTATAGAAAAATTTTCGATAAAAAAATTTTTCTATAGAAAAATTTTCGATAAAAAAATTTTTCTATAGAAAAATTTTCGATAAAAAAATTTTTCTATAGAAAAATTTTCGATAAAAAAATTTTTCTATAGAAAAATTTTCGATAAAAAAATTTTTCTATAGAAAAATTTTCGATAAAAAAATTTTTCTATAGAAAAATTTTCGATAAAAAAATTTTTCTATAGAAAACTTTTCGATAAAAAAAAATTTTTCGATGAAAAATTTTCGATAAAAAAAATTTTCTATAGAAAAATTTTCGATAAAAAAATTTTTCTATAGAAAAATTTTCGATAAAAAAATTTTTCTATAGAAAAATTTTCGATAAAAAAATTTTTCTATAGAAAAATTTTCGATAAAAAAATTTTTCTATAGAAAAATTTTCGATAAAAAAATTTTTCTATAGAAAAATTTTCGATAAAAAAATTTTTCTATAGAAAAATTTTCGATAAAAAAATTTTTCTATAGAAAACTTTTCGATAAAAAAAAATTTTTCGATAAATTTTTCATTTCACCACCATAGGTGGAAAGGGTATTATAAGTTTGTGCTGATGTATGTAACGCATAGAAATATTTGTCTTAGAACCACCTTTTAGGATACCAATAGGCTTAGAATCACTTTCTGAGTCGATTTAGCGATGTCCGTCCCTCTGGCTGGCTGGCTGGACCCCCATGTAAACCTTGTAATCAAACTATAGGTCGCAATTCTAAAGATAATTTGATGAAATTTGGCGCAGATAATTTTTTTGATAATGGGACTATGGCTATTGAAATTCGTCAAAATCGGTCCATTATTTATGGTACCTCCCATAGGTCCCACTTCCCGGAATTGCTATATTGGCCACAAATAGCAATATTTTTTCATGAAATTTAAAACAAGTACTGCTTATGTAAACTTTAATCACTGTAACAAATTTCGTTGAAATCGGTCAACATTTGAACATAGCTCCCATACAAACTCTTCTTTAAAAACGCACTAAAATGCTCGTAAATCTAAAGATAATGAAAATTTTGAGTTTGTTTTTTGCATACAAAATTTTTGTAACAACTGTAATCAATTTGCCAAATTTTGAGATAATCGGTCCGCATTTGACCCTAAGTCCAAATGACGGAAACAGGTTGAATATATACGTTTTGAGAAAATGTTTGTATGATGGCAAAATTTAGCAAATATTTGTCTTTATACAGGAAAAATATCACCTTTGACCTTAGTGGTGAAGGGTATCGTATGGTCGGTTTGACCGTTGAATTTAAGTTCAAACTGTGAAACGATTAGCACCATCTATGTATTGGGTTCGAGACTTTTCATTCCACGTGCTATATCTCACAAACTAATAGACCGACTGCTATCAAATTTAAACCCATATCTTTTAAAGGTTTATATTTATTGGGAGGTTTCTATGTGTCCCACTTTCATCTAAAAGGGCCAGCTAGCTATAAGAACTAGCATCTTTATATCCATTTAGAAACAATAGGTAGGTATACATAAAATTGGAACTCAGGCCATCATTTATAGGTGATGTCTACATCAGCACAAAACACCCTTTCTATCTTATGATAGAGTATAATAATAAACTTCCCCAATGTGCACTGTAACTTTTGCTGCTTTATTTTATCTTACTCATATAAACTTTTTTTTGTTTAATTTCAAAAATATTTTTTCTTAATAAAAACAAACAAAATCACCTGTAGCTATCAGTGAAGTCATTTTGGTGATTGTTAAACAAAAACAAAACAAATTCTTTACAAATTAATTAAATTATTTAATCAAACTTCTGACACTCTTCACTTCTTATGAACAATTTTAACAATTTCCTTTTGCTTAAAAATATTTCAAAAATATTTTTTATATTGTTTTGTTATCTGGCCGACTGGCAACTTCACAAGCACTTAATGATTCTCTGTACACAAAATGTCTCGAATTATATACCTATAAGTACATAATAGAATTTTGTTTATTTGTCCCTCGAATATGACTCAAAATTATTTAGTAGGGGTTTTTTCCAAATTATTTTGAGCTCTATTTTTTCCAGAGTAAATCAAAACAATGCAAAACAATTATCTATTTGAGCTTTAATTACTTAATTATGGTAATCCCAGATCATAATATTAGGGTGGTAACAATTGTCAGTTGATAACTTTTTTAATTTGTTTAATGACATACACATGTAGGTATGACGTCACTTAGAGTTCACCGACACTTTATGAGTCATTATTTTTTTTGGATACTCCAAAAGTTTATATTGTTTAACTATTTTTTTTTCGTTTTTTTTAATATATTTTACGAATTTTTCCGTTTAACACGTACCTTTACTTTTTGGTGGTTTTTAGATACTACAAGCAAAACGAAATTTTGTCTCTGTTTTTTATCTTTTTACGGCACTTAAAAAAAGTATTAAATACTGAACACAATGGGGGCGACAGCGACATAATTCAAGATTTTTTTTATATGATAACAGTTAAAATTTAAAAATTAATGTTATATTCGTTAAAACATATCGAGCCCTTAGATTTAAATAATCGTAAACGAAATTCCGTTTAATATCTCTTAAACTATTAGAGATAACGTAGTACAGTAAGCATATTTTTCTTCCTTTCTTAAGTAGTTTTCGAATGTGTAAAAATCTTTTCGATGGGTTTATATTTACATAAGTTATACGGACCAATAGATTTTACATACAATGGCGCTCAACTTTGGATCAGTGTAGAGGCCACGTTGCTAAAAATGGACATGTTTGTAAAAATTGGTCTAAAACTCCAACTACCCATTGGGTTAAAAGATATTGAAGTTAAACTCAAAAACTTCACACAATACTTTGCACCATAACTTCTGAAACATTTGGAAAAAAAATTAATTAGTTTGTCGAAAGTAGCTTGCGATCATTTTAATCTAAGGGCTCAATATGTACTTACACAAAAAATATTTAAAAAAAAACAAAATTTTGTAACTTATTCAAAAAGATCTATATGATATAAAAAATTACCCTCTAGGCTGGCTCCCTTTCATATAAAGTTTAACAAAAGCAACCAGTTGCGTTCATATTTAGTATTAGTTAACACTCCCTTAGAATAATAAGTATATGGCAACACTTTTGTTTTCATTTTTGTTTACGCATTGAAATAATTGAACATTTGCTATCAGAGATGACAAATATGGCCCAATTGTACAATTTTTTTATTGAAAATTTTTCTATAGAAAAATTTTTTTAATTAATAATTTTTTACTGAAAAATTCTCTATAGAAATTTTTGAATGAAAAAATTTTTGAATGAAAAATTTTAGAATGGAAAATTTTTGAATGAAAAATTTTCTATAGAAAAATTTTTAACGAAACAAATTCTATAGAATTTTTTTTTTTGTAAAAAATTTTCTATAGAATAAATTTTTCTAAAGAATTTTTTTATTGAAAAATTTTCTATAGAAAAATTTTTTATAGAAAATTTTTTTAATGATTTTTTTTTATAGAAATTTTTTTAATGATTTTTTTTATGAAAACATTTTCTAATGAAAAATTTTCTATAGAAAAATTTGTAATCAAATATTTTCTATAAAAAAAAATTTATTAAAAAATGTTCCAAAGAAAATTTTTTTTAATGAAAAATTTGTTAATGTAAAATTTTCTATCAAAATTTTCTATAGAAAAATTTTTCTATTAGAAAATTTTACGAAGTAAAATTTTATTATTAAAAACTTTTCTATTATAAAAATTTTTTTATTAAAAATTTTTCAATTTTTCAATAAAAATTTTTTTCTATTGAAAAGTTTTCATTAAAAACTGTCTATAGAAAAATTTTCAATAAAAAAATTTTTTTAATAGCAAATTTTGTAACAAAAATTTTTCTATACAAAAATATTTCAATAGAAAATTTTTTTATATTTTTCTATAGAAAAATTTTCGATAAAAAAATTTTTTTATAGAAAAATTTTCGATAAATAATATTTTCTATAGAAAAATTTTCGATAAAAAATTTTTCTATAGAAAAATTTTCAATGAAAAAGATTTTCTATAAAAAAATTTTCGGTAAAAAAATTTTTCTATACAAAACTTTTCAATAAAAAAAATGTTTATATAGAAAAATTTACCATAAAAAAATTTTTCTATAGAAAATTTTCGATAAAAAATTTATCTATAGAAAAATTTTCGACAAAAAAATTTTTCTAAAGAAAAAAGATAAACAAAATTTTCTATACAAAAATTTTCGATAAAAAAAATTTTCTATACAAAAATTTTCTATAAAAAAATTTTTCTATAGAAAATTTTCGATAAAAAAATTTTTCTATAGAAAAATTTTCGATAAAAAAATTTTTCTAAAGAAAAATTTTCGATAAAAAAATTTTTCTAAAAAAAAATTTTCGATAAAAAAAAATTTTTCTATACAAAAATTTTTGCTAAAAAAAATGTTTTCATAGAAAAATTTTCGATAAAAAAATTTTTCTAAAGAAAAAAGATAAAAAAAATTTTCCATACAAAAATTTTCGATAAAAAAAATTTTCTATACAAAAATTTTCGATAAAACAATTTTTCTATACAAAAATTTTCGATAAAAAAATGTTTCCATAGAAAAAATTTCGGTAAAAAAATTTTTCGAACGAAAAATTTTCGATAAAAAAAAATTTCTATAGAAAAATTTTCGACAAAAAGATTTTTCTATAGAAAAATTTTCTACAAAAAAATTTTTCTATAGAAAAATTTTGGACAAAAAACTTTTTCTATAGAAAAATTTTGGACAAAAAAATTTTTCTATAGAAAAATTTTGGACAAAAAAATTTTTTTATACAAAAATTTTCGACAAAAAAAATTTTCTATAGACAAATTTTCAATAAAAAAAAATGTAGAAAATTTTCCGGTTTAAAACTTGTTATAGAAATTTTTTGATTTGATGTTTTATAAAAAATTTTTCGTTTTAAAATTTTTGATCGAAAATTTTCGGTTTAAAATTTTTTTTAAAATATTATTTTTCGGTTTGTTATAGAAATTTTTTCGTTTTGAAATCTTTTATAAAAAATTTTTTGATATAAAATTTTTTAAAGAAAAATTTTCGATTTAAAAGTTTTTATAGAAAATTTTTCTCATTAAAAAATTTTTTCAGGTTAAAATTAAAAAAAAAAAAATTCCGGCTTAAATTTTTTATAGAAAAATTTTCACATTAAAATTTTTTTTATTGAAAATTTTTCTATAGAAAATTTTCGATAAAAAATTTATCTATAGAAAAATTTTCGACAAAAAAATTTTTCTAAAGAAAAAAGATAAACAAAATTTTCTATACAAAAATTTTCGATAAAAAAAATTTTCTATACAAAAATTTTCTATAAAAAAATTTTTCTATAGAAAATTTTCGATAAAAAAATTTTTCTATAGAAAAATTTTCGATAAAAAAATTTTTCTAAAGAAAAATTTTCGATAAAAAAATTTTTCTAAAAAAAAATTTTCGATAAAAAAAAATTTTTCTATACAAAAATTTTTGCTAAAAAAAATGTTTTCATAGAAAAATTTTCGATAAAAAAATTTTTCTAAAGAAAAAAGATAAAAAAAATTTTCCATACAAAAATTTTCGATAAAAAAAATTTTCTATACAAAAATTTTCGATAAAACAATTTTTCTATACAAAAATTTTCGATAAAAAAATGTTTCCATAGAAAAAATTTCGGTAAAAAAATTTTTCGAACGAAAAATTTTCGATAAAAAAAAATTTCTATAGAAAAATTTTCGACAAAAAGATTTTTCTATAGAAAAATTTTCTACAAAAAAATTTTTCTATAGAAAAATTTTGGACAAAAAACTTTTTCTATAGAAAAATTTTGGACAAAAAAATTTTTCTATAGAAAAATTTTGGACAAAAAAATTTTTTTATACAAAAATTTTCGACAAAAAAAATTTTCTATAGACAAATTTTCAATAAAAAAAAATGTAGAAAATTTTCCGGTTTAAAACTTGTTATAGAAATTTTTTGATTTGATGTTTTATAAAAAATTTTTCGTTTTAAAATTTTTGATCGAAAATTTTCGGTTTAAAATTTTTTTTAAAATATTATTTTTCGGTTTGTTATAGAAATTTTTTCGTTTTGAAATCTTTTATAAAAAATTTTTTGATATAAAATTTTTTAAAGAAAAATTTTCGATTTAAAAGTTTTTATAGAAAATTTTTCTCATTAAAAAATTTTTTCAGGTTAAAATTAAAAAAAAAAAATTCCGGCTTAAATTTTTTATAGAAAAATTTTCACATTAAAATTTTTTTTATTGAAAATTTTTCTTTAGAAAAAATTTTTTATCGAAAATTTTTCTATAGAGAAATTTTTTTTATCGAAAATTTTTCTATAGAAAAATTTTTTTATCGAAAATTTTTCTATAGAAAAATTTTTTTATCGAAAATTTTTCTATCGAAAAATTTTTTTATCGAAAATTTTTCTATCGAAAAATTTTTTTATCGAAAATTTTTCTATCGAAAAATTTTTTTATCGAAAATTTTTCTATCGAAAAATTTTTTTATCGAAAATTTTTCTATAGTAAAGGGTTTTATCGAAAATTTTTCTATGGAAAAATTTTCTTATTGAAAAATTTTAAAAATTTTTTATTGAAAAATTTTGCATAGAAAAATTATTCTATAGAAAAAATTTCTTTCTAACATTTTTTTTACGAAATTTTTTCTTTAGAAAATAATTTTTTCGAAAATTTTTCTAAAATAAAATATTTCTAGTGAAAATTTTTCTAAAATAATATATTTCTAGTAAATCTAATGAATTTTTAATAGAAAAATATTCCTATCAAAAATTATGAATATATTTCTATCGAAAATTTTTTTATAGAATTAAAATTTCTATCGAAAATTTTTGTATAGAAAAATATTTGTATTAAAAATGTTTCTATTGGAAAATATTTCTATCGAAAATGTTTCTATCGAAAAATATTTCTATCGAAAATTTTTCTATAGAAAAATATTTAAATCGAAATTTTTTGTCTAGAAAAATATTTTTATTGAAATTTTTTTTTGTATAAAAATTTTTCTATTAAATTTTTTTTTTATATACAAATTTTTTTATTGAAAATTTTTCTATAAAAAAATATTTTTTATCGAAAATGGATAAAATATAAATTCGTATATTTTCGAAATTTATACCCATTAAATGAGTTTCGAAATATTTCGATTTCTAATACAACGTATGTACAATTTATAAAATATGGTACTTTTAGGGCCAAAAAAGTACATTTTGTTTATACATTTGGTACAAAATCAAGAAACCATAATTCATCTCTGATATCAAAATTTATTATCTACCAAAATTTACTCAATTATGTTTTTTAAAGAGAGTAATATTCTCAGATTATACTTATGTACTCGCACATATGTTCGTTGTACAATTTCTATAAAAATCTCTGGAAATAAATATTTGAGTCATTGTTGCCAGATTTTAGGAAAAGTTGTTAATTCGGATTATGTAGATTTTTTCAAAGCTTTTATCTTTTAAAGTTAAAGTAACCTTAATTTATTCGAGGTATTATTACTAAATCAATTTCTCTGTTTTTAAGTCAAAAAACTGATCAGGAAGTTTTATATTTTTCCCCTTTTTTATTGCATCTGTTAAACTTTTAATCCCGATCTTCAGGGGTTAATTGTTATCAGTTAATAAACAAATTGACTTCTTGTTTTTTAAGTCTGGGACCAGCTTCAATGAATTTTTTTTAGATTATTCAATTTAGTATCAATTAAAACGCGCGTCTTAAATTGTGATTTATTTTAAAGAAAATTTCGATTAAAGAAAAGTGATTTATATTATATTTTAAGTAAAAAAAATAATGTTTAAAGTTATCAAAGAAAGTAAAACCATGTTTTTAAAAGGTATTAAATATTTGCTATTAAAAATTTAAGATTTAAAGAATTATTACCTCTAATGGAACGCAAACCAAATTTTGTTCATATACGAGTATTTCAATAACACTAATCAACAGCCGAAATTCTAGTTAAACTATTTCTTTTAAGCGCTAAAGTGTCCTAAGTACAAAATAACTTTTTTTCCTTTTTTCTATAATTTGGTATTTTTGATGCTGTAGTCTTACTAAGTTTAACATATCTTGAAAACGACTAGTCCAATTTTATTGAAAGTTACGTTAATGGATTAAGAACAAAATTGCCTTTAAGACTTCCTGACATGAGATTTTTGTGTGGTTAACGGTTTTAGAGTTATTCATATCACAATATTACAAAATATTTTTTTTTGTGCGAAATCGAAATAATTTTATTTTTTAAAAAATCATAAAAAATCGAAAGTTGCAAAAATTTACGAACCAAATTTCCAAAATTTAAGCGAAAGATCTTTCACAAAAATCCAAAATCGTAAATGTGGGGTACCTCCAAACAATTTTCTTACCGGAATATAGTTTTACGTTCGTCAAAGCAACAAATTTGCTTTTATCTTTGTGATATTTGGCACAGACATTTTTCTGTTGAGTGGGCGCATTGCTATTGAAATTGGCCAAAATCGGTCAATAGGTCTCACAGTCCGGAATCGAGATTTTGGCCACAAATTTCAGTATCCTTTAATGGATTTCAAGAAATAAGGCTTATTTTATATGGATTTATTCAGAGCTTTAAAATCTTGTGATAAAAGTGGTAGTTTTTTGCCATCTAAGATTTTTCATAAATTTAAAAAAATAATTTAAATTTTCTTAAAAAAATATTTTTTTACTTTAAAGTGCAAATAACTCCGAATCCGTTAAACATATAAAGAAATTGTGTTAAAGTGACTTCAAGATAATTTTATTCCCTATTATATTATAGCACTTTCAACATAATCGAAGACGACGTTCCAAAGATATTTTGTCATATATTTTCAAAAATTTTAAATTTCTTTGAAGAATGTTTTAAAAATCAATTAATTTTTCTACCGTTTTTGTTCAAAAAGTTATAGTGTTGATCAAATGTAACGTCAAAAGTGAAATTTTGTGAACTAGTGTTATCAATTGAAAGTAAAATTTCAATAATTAAGTGTAAGATAATAATGTCTGAAAACGCGTGTTATGATTTCATTATAATATTTAGTTTTAATTTTATTATCAGTTTCAGTTTTGCTTATAATTTTCTTGAAAAGACCAACAATTTTTTTATTTCCAAAAAATTTTTATTTTTTTTAAACATAAATTACAAATGTATGTGGCTGTATATCCCCCTAGAAAATTATGGCAAGACCTCTAATTGATCTTTAGTTACGTCACTAATTCATTCACATGTTACTAAGAATTGGTATACCCTATTCCAAGGCCCATCAACAAAAGAAAATTCTAAACACTTAATGTGTTTGTACCTTTAATTGAGCCTTATTTCTGCCCCCGCTTCTACAAAGAAAAATCTATAGACAAATTTTCAAAACGAAAAATTTTCTATAGGCAAATTTTTAAAACGAAAAATTTTCTATAGAAAAATTTTTAAAACGAAAAACTTTCTATAGAAAAATTTTTAAAACGAAAAATTTTCTGTAGAAAAATTTTTAAAAAGAACAATTTTCTGTAGAAAATTTTTAAAACGAAAAATTTTCTATAGAAAAATTTTTAAAACGAAAAATTTTCTATAGACAAATTTTTAAAAAGAAAAATTACCTATAGAAAAATTTTTAAAACGAAAACTTTTCTATCGAAAAATTAAAGCGAAAAAATGTCTACAGAAAAAAATTTAAAACAAAAAATTTTCTACAGAAAAATTTTTATAGCGAAAAATTTTCTATGGAAAAATTTTAAAACGAAAAATTTTCTATAGAAACATTTTTAAAACGAAAAATTTTCTATAGAAACATTTTTAAAACGAAAAATTTTCTATAGAAAAATTTTTAAAACGAAAAATTTTCTATAGAAAAATTTAAAAAACGAAAAATTTTTTTATAGAAAAATTATTAAAGCGAAAAATTTTCTATGGAAAAAATTTACAATGAAAATTGTTCTAAAGAAAAAATTTTATAACGAAAATTTAAAGAAAAAAATTTGTATTATAAAATTTTTTTTTATAAAAAAATTTTCAGTATAAAAAATTTTCAGTATAAAAATTTTTCTATAGAAAAATTAAAATTCTTATACAATTTTTCTAAAGTAAAATGAGAAAAATTTTTTTTATGAAAAATTTTTCTATAGACAAATTTTCAATAGAAAAATGTTCATTTTTCTATTGAAAATTTTTCTATTGAAAATTTGTCTATAGAAAAATTTTTCTATTGAAAATTTTTCTATAGAAAAATTTTTCTATTGAAAATTTTTCTATTGAAAATTTTTCTATAGAAAAATTTTTCTATTGAAAATGTTTCTATAGAAAAATTTTTCTATTGAAAATTTTTCTATAGAAAAATTTTTCTATTGAAAATTTTTCTATAGAAAAATTTTTCTATTGAAAATTTTTCTATAGAAAAATTTTTCTATTGAAAATTTTTCTATAGAAAAATTTTTCTATTGAAAATTTTTCTATAGAAAAATTTTTCTATTGAAAATTTTTCTATAGAAAAATTTTTCTATTGAAAATTTTTCTATAGAAAAATTTTTCTATTGAAAATTTTTCTATAGAAAAATTTTTCTATTGAAAATTTTTCTATAGAAAAATTTTTCTATTGAAAATTTTTCTATAGAAAAATTTTTCTATTGAAAATTTTTCTATAGAAAAATTTTTCTATTGAAAATTTTTCTATAGAAAAATTTTTCTATTGAAAATTTTTCTATAGAAAAATTTTTCTATTGAAAATTTTTCTATAGAAAAATTTTTCTATTGAAAATTTTTCTATAGAAAAATTTTTCTATTGAAAATTTTTCTATAGAAAAATATTCTATTGAAAATTTTTCTATAGAAAAATTTTCTATTGAAAATTTTTCTATAGAAAAATGTTTCTATTGAAAATTTTTCTGTTGAAAATTTTTCTATTGAAAATTTTTCTGTTGAAAATTTTTCTATTGAAAATTTTTCTGTTGAAAATTTTTCTGTTGAAAATTTTTCTATTGAAAATTTTTCTGTTGAAAATTTTTCTATAGAAAAATTTTTCTGTTGAAAATTTTTCTATAGAAAAATTTTTCTATTGAAAATTTTTCTAAAGAAAATTTTTTCTATTGAAAATTTTTCTATAGAAAATTTTTTCTATTGAAAATTTTTCTACAGAAAAATTTTTCTATTGAAAATTTTTCTATAGAAAAATTTTTCTATTGAAAATTTTTCTATAGAAAAATTTTTCTATTGAAAATTTTTCTATAGAAAAATTTTTCTATTGAAAATTTTTCTATAGAAAAATTTTTCTATTGAAAATTTTTCTATAGAAAAATTTTTCTATTGAAAATTTTTCTATAGAAAAATTTTTCTATTGAAAATTTTTCTATAGAGAAATTTTTCTATTGAAAATTTTTCTATAGAAAAATTTTTCTATTGAAAATTTTTCTATAGAAAAATTTTTCTATTGAAAATTTTTCTATAGAAAAATTTTTCTATTGAAAATTTTTCTATAGAAAAATTTTTCTATTGAAAATTTTTCTATAGAAAAATTTTTCTATTGAAAATTTTTCTATAGAAAAATTTTTCTATTGAAAATTTTTCTATAGAAAAATTTTTCTATTGAAAATTTTTCTATAGAAAAATTTTTCTATTGAAAATTTTTCTATAGAAACATTTTTCTATTGAAAATTTTTCTATAGAAAAATTTTTCTATTGAAAATTTTTCTATAGAAAAATTTTTCTATTGAAAATTTTTCTATAGAAAAATTTTTCTATTGAAAATTTTTCTATAGAAAAATTTTTCTATTGAAAATTTTTCTATAGAAAAATTTTTCTATTGAAAATTTTTCTATAGAAAAATTTTTCTATTGAAAATTTTTCTATAGAAAAATTTTTCTATTGAAAATTTTTCTACTGAAAATTTTTCTATAGAAAAATTTTTCTATAGAAAAATGTTTCTATTGAAAATTTTTCTGTTGAAAATTTTTCTATTGAAAATTTTTCTGTTGAAAATTTTTCTATAGATAAATTTTTATATAGAAAAAATTTTATAATGAAAATTTTTCTATAGAAATATTTTTCTTATGAAAATTTTTCTAATGAAAGTTTTTCTAATGAAAATTTTTCTTTATAAAAATTTTGTAAAGCAAAATATAGAAAAATTTTTCTAATGAAAATTTTTCTATAGAAAAATGAAAAGTTTTCTATAGAAAAGTGAAAAGTTTTCTATAGAAAATTTTTTTTAATAAAAATTTTGGTACATTTTTTGGTTCATCTTTGGTATAGGGTATCTAGCTTAATCGTATGTTTTACTCTGTTTTAGTGTTTGTTTAAATGAATTGTTTTTTCTGGTTAACTTTATGTCACGCAAATATTTCACTAAATTTCGGGAAACTCCCCTTAAAAAACTGATTTCATCAGTTTTGGAAATTTAAATATTTCAGTAGTCAGTTATAGTCAGTTCATAGACATAGTCACTCTGTCAACAAATTTAAAATTAAAGTTTTTGAAAAATAGTAAATGTTAATAATTTTAGTTTTATTAAGTTAAGGTAACACAATTCTAAGAAGTATGAAAATTTATTGAAATATTGTACAAATTCATTAGACATTAAAAAGTTGTAATATTTATTTAGTATTTTCCAAGCGATAAATGTCGTTTTTCGTACCTGATAACCAGGCGCCGGCACTGCTAACTACCAGGAGCCGACTACATTTCATATTTTTAGTAACACGTTAAATACAAATACAATCGGCAAAATGAGTTTAAAAATGCAAACAGACCAATTATATTTATGCATAGAAAAGTCTCTTGCCAAGACTTCTAAGGTCTTCAAAGACAAAAATTAATAACTTAAAAAAAAATTTCGAAAATTGATCTTTTTTCCAATTTGACCTATTTTAAGAACCTAGATAAATAAATTATATTAATTTCTTTAAATCAATTTTTCTTTCCAGTCAAAATTTCGCAAGTACGAGTACTTTTTGTTTTAGCCGTATTCCTTCTTATTTCAACCTCTCCAACGCTCTCCGTCCAACACCCCGAAACAACATCTAACAAAATGGCCGACACCCAATTCCACAAAGGCTTAGAGACTTTTGGTATTCGTCTATTTAACGAATTGGCCAAAAGTAATCGTGCGAAAAATATTGTCTTTTCGCCCTTCTCCATCCAAACATGTATTGCCATGGCACGCATGGGTGCCGAGGGTAATACGGCTCTTGAAATGGATCAAGGTATGTCAATGACATCTCAAAATATCGATGAGTTGGCCAGTAAATACCATGAAATTTTGGCTATATACGAAAATAGTTCCATACTGAAAATAGCCAATAAGATATATATCATGCAAGGCTATGAAGTTCAGGATAAATTCAATGAATTGTTAACCAAACAATTCTTTTCATCAGCCGATTCTTTGAATTTCGCTCAAAATTCGGAGTCGGCCAAGGTCATTAACGATTGGGTAGAGAGTAAAACTAATAATTTGATTAAGGATTTAGTACCACCCTCAGTATTGGATAAAGATACCCGTTTAGTGTTGGTCAATGCCATACACTTCAAGGGAGAATGGGTGCATCCATTCAAACAAGATAGGACCAAAGAATCTGATTTCTATTTGGATCAGACCCGCACTGTTAAAGTCCAAATGATGCATAATAATGATCGTTTTCGTTATGGCGAATTTCCCGAATTAGATGCTACCGCTTTGGAAATGCCCTACAAAGATTCTGATCTTTCAATGTTGGTCATTTTACCCAACTCCCGTACCGGTTTGGTGGACCTAGAGGAGAAATTGAAAAATGTTTCTTTAAGTGAATTAAGCGAAAAAATGTACTCCACCAAGGTTAATGTGCATTTGCCCAAATTTAAGGCTGAATTTGAAGCTGAGTTATCAAAACCTTTAAAAGAGGTAAGATTTTTCAAATCATCTTTAAGAATTTGTAATAGAATTGTTTATGTTTTTGTTTTTAGTTGGGCATGAGCCGTATGTTTTCGAATGCAGCTGAGTTTGGTAAAATGCTTAAATCCCCGGAACCTCTACAAGTATCGAAGGTTATACATAAGGCCTTTATTGAGGTCAATGAAAAGGGCACCGAAGCTGCTGCCGCTACCGGTAAGAATATGTTGTTTTTCTTTTTTGTTTGTTTTTGGTTGAAATTGTTCTGGTGTTTTGGTCTTACTGCTGCATGTTTAATAACAATTTGGGAAAATCAGATCTATAACGTTTACACGCTAACTTATAATCGCGTAGTTAAAGTACATTTAATCAAGTGTTCCGATTGTAGCTGTTCATTTCAATAGCTTTTTATAACTAACAGCTAATTTGTCATCTTTTCTGTAGAACTATAAGGAAACGCTTTTTTTTTCGAAGTTATCAAACTTATCCAGTTCAAGGTTTAGTTTTATTGTTCGTTCTAGATTCAGTTTAAGTTCAATTCTTTGTATACCCTTCACCACCATAGGTGGAAATCGGCTTTCCATACAGATTCCTTAAAAAAAAACTTTTATTTTGTATCTTTTAAGATATTAAGCTACTCTGCTCACTCCCGCGTGTAGTGCCCTATATACCAAAATATTATCTAATATGTTTTATATATTCTGTAAAAATTTCATCTGCATACTAACGCATATACTGATAATAAAGCTCAAAACTCTAGAAAGGTACTAATATTTATACCCTTCACCATCATAGGTGGAAAGGTATTATAAGTTTGTGCTATGTGTAACGCAAAGTAATATTTGTCCCACCTTTTAGTATACCAATAGGCTTAGAATCACTTTCTGAGTCGATTTAAAGATGTCAGTCCGTCCGTCTGGCTGGACGGCTGGCTGGCTGGACCCCCATGTAAACCATGTACAGGTCGCAATTCTAAATTCTAATTTATTAAAATTTGGCACAGATAATTTTTCTGATAATGGGACCGTCGCTATTGAAATTCGTCAAAATATGTAAATTATTTATTGTACCTCCCATAGGTCCCATTTCCCGGATTTGATATATTGGCCACAAATATCAATATTTTTTCATAAAATTTACAACAAATACTGCTTATGTAAACTTAAATCACTGTACCCAATTTCTTTGAAATCGGTCCACATTTGACCATAGCACCCATACAAACTCTTCTGTTAAAACGCCACCAAATAAGACAAAAATCACTAAAACGCTCGTTAATCTAAAGATAATGAGAATTTTGAGTTTATTTTTTGCACAAATAATTTTTGTAAAAAACTGTTATCAATTTGCCAAATTTGGAGATAATCGGTCCACATTTGACCCTAACTCTCATATAAGTCCAAATGACGGAAAACTCTTAAATATAAATATAAGTTTTGAGAAAATGTTTGTATGATGGCAAAATTTAGCCAATATTTGTCTTTATACAGGAAAAATAATACCTTTGACCTTAGTGGTGAAGGGTATCGTATAGTCGGGCTTGGCCGACTACAGCACTTTTTTACTTGTTTAGTTCTAAGTCCAGTTTTCTGCATTATAAACATATTGCACATCCATATATTGATTTTCGGTATGGTCTTTTCGATAAGTCCCATAAAAAAGATTGTATACCGCTTTTACTCTAATTCGGAAACTCTTAACTCAGACGATTAATGGAAAAAAGTAACGAACTAAAGTTATCGAAAGAAGCTTTAAGTTGCTAGAGGGTAAAGTTTGTTAGAGCAAATATTTTATACTATAAAGATGTTGCATATCTATACAGTTACTCGTGCCGTCTGGTTCATTTGAAAAGTCCAATAAAAAATAGCGTATACCCCTTTAACTCTAATGCTATAGAAAAGTTGGCGACAGCCTTAGTTTTGTATAGAAAAGTTGGCAATAGCCTTAGTTTTCTATAGAAAAGTTGGCGATAGCCTTAGTTTTCTATAGAAAAGTTGTCAAAAGCCTTAGTTTTCTATAGAGATATCTTAAGATTGCTATAGAAAAGTTGGCGATAGCTTAAGTATCTCTAGAAAAGTTGGCGATAGCCTTAGTTTTCTATAGAAAAGTTGGTAATAGCCTTAGTTTTCTATAGAAAAGTTGGTGATAGCCATAGTTTTCTATAGAAAAATTGCCGATAGCCTTAGCTTTCTATCGAAAAGTTGGTAATAGCCTTAGTTTTGTATAGAAAAGTTGGCGATTGCCTCAGTTTTCTATAGAAAAGTAGGCGATGGCCTAAGTTTTTTATAGACAAAGTGGCGAAAGCCTAAGTTTTCTGTAGAAAAGTTTTCAATATCTTTAGTTTTCTATAAAAGTTGTCAAAAGCCTTTGTTTTCTATAGAGATATCTTAAGTTTGCTGTAGAAAAATTGGCGATAGCTTAACTTTTTCTAGAAAAGTTGGCGATAGCCTTAGTTTTCTATAGAAAAGTTGGCGATAGCCTTAGTTTTCTATAGAAAAGTTGGCGATAGCTTATGTTTTCTCAAGAAAAGTTGGCGATAGCCTTAGTTTTCTATAGAAAAGTTGGTAATAGCCTTAGTTTTCTATAGAAAAGTTGGTGATAGCCATAGTTTTCTTTAGAAAAGTTGCCGATAGCCTTAGCTTTCTATCGAAAAGTTGGTAATAGCCTTAGTTTTGTATAGAAAAGTTGGCGATTGCCTCAGTTTTCTATAGAAAAATAGGCGATGGCCTAAGTTTTTTATAGACAAAGTGGCGAAAGCCTTAGTTTTCTGTAGAAAAGTTGGCAATATCTTCAGTTTTCTATAAAAGTTGTCAAAATTCTTAGTTTTCTATAGAGATATCTTAAGTTTGCTGTAGAAAAGTTGGCGATAGCTTAACTTTTCTCTAGAAATGTTGGCAATAGCCTTAGTTTTCTATTAAAAAGTTGGCAATAGCCTTAGTTTTCTATAGAAAAGTTGGCGATAGCCTTAGTTTTCTATAGAAAAGTTGGCGATAGCCTTAGTTTTCTATAGAAAAGTTGGCGATAGCCTTAGTTTTCTATAGAAAAGTTGGCGATAGCCTTAGTTTTCTATAGAAAAGTTGGCGATAGCCTTAGTTTTCTATAGAAAAGTTGGCGATAGCCTTAGTTTTCTATAGAAAAGTTGGCGATAGCCTTAGTTTTCTATAGAAAAGTTGGCGATAGCCTTAGTTTACTATAGAAAAGTTGGCGATAGCCTATATTTTCTATAGAAAAATTGGCGATAGCCTTAGTTTTCTATAGAAAAGTTGGCGATAGCCTTAGTTTTCTATAGAAAAGTTGGTTTTCTATAGAGAAGTTGGCGATAGCCTTATTTTTCTATAGAAAAGTTGGCGACTTTTTGTAATAGTTGTCAGTTTCTTCCTGAACTTCCAGTTTTTTTAATTTTTGCACGTGCTCTTCTTATAACGCTTTTTTCGAAGTTTTCACACTAATTCTGTTAATTCTGCTTGTTGGTACTCATCGTATTTGAAAACATAGCTCTTTATATTGATATAAGTCATATTTTTTGTCTCTCCATTTCACTCTTTTTTAGGCATGATCAAAAAACTGACAAAAACAGCTGTTATTTCCAAATTTAGGTTTATCGTAGATCATCAATTTTTATTTAAAATTCAACAAAGGTCTTCGGATGAAACTTCACCTTTAAATTTAGTTATATTTGAGGGTCAAATTGGACATGTTAGCAGTGAACTTTAAACAATTTTATATAAAAAAGTATAATTGACTTTTATTGAAATTATTTTCAAAATTAATTATTCAATTAAATTTTGAAAATTTTACTAATTAAAATTAATAATTTTGAATTGCCTAATCAAAATTGGCGATAGCCTTATTTTCTATAAAAAAGTTGGAAATAGCCTTCGTTTTCTATAAAAAGAAAAGTTGGCGATCGCCTTAGTTTTCTATAGAAAAGTTGGCGATCGCCTTAGTTTTCTATAGAAAAGTTGGCGATCGCCTTAGTTTTCTATAGAAAAGTTGGCGATCGCCTTAGTTTTCTATAGAAAAGATGGCGATCGTCTTAGTTTTCTATAGAAAAGTTGGCGATCGCCTTAGTTTTCTATAGAAAAGTTGGCGATCGCCATAGTCTTCTATAGAAAAGTTGGCGATCGCCATAGTTTTCTATAGAAAAGTTGGCGATCGCCATAGTTTTCTATAGAAAAGATGGCGATCGCCATAGTTTTCTTTAGAAAAGTTGGCGATCGCCATAGTTTTCTATAGAAAAGTTGGCGATCGCCTTAGATTTCTATAGAAAAGTTGGCGATCGCCTTAGTTTTCTATAGAGAAGTTGGCGATCGCCTTAGTTTTCTATATAAAAGTTGGCGATCGCCTTCGTTTTCTATAAAAAAGTTGGCGATCGCCTTTGTTTTCTATAAGAAAAGTTGGCGATCGCCTTAGTTTTCTATATAAAAGTTGGCGATCGCCTTAGTTTTCTATAGAAAAGTTGGCGATCGCCTTAGTTTTCTATAGAAAAGTTGGCGATCGCCTTAGTTTTCTATAGAAAAGTTGGCGATCGCCTTAGTTTTCTATAGAAAAGTTGGCGATCGTCTTAGTTTTCTATAGAAAAGTTGGCGATCGTCTTAGTTTTCTATAGAAAAGTTGGCGATCGCCTTAGTTTTCTATAGAAAAGTTGGCGATCGCCTTAGTTTTCTATAGAAAAGTTGGCTATCGCCTTAGTTTTCTATAGAAAAGTTTGGGATCCCCTTAGTTTTCTATAGAAAAGTTGGCGATCGCCTTAGTTTTCTATAGAAAAGTTGGCGATCGCCTTAGTTTTCTATAGAAAAGTTGGCGATCGCCTTAGTTTTCTATAGAAAAGTTGGCGATCGCCATAGTTTTCTATAGAAAAGTTGGCGATCGCCATAGCTTTCTATAGAAAAGTTGGCGATCGCCTTAGTTTTCTATAGAAAAGTTTGGGATCCCCTTAGTTTTCTATAGAAAAGTTGGCGATCGCCTTAGTTTTCTATAGAAAAGTTGGCGATCGCCATAGTTTTCTATAGAAAAGTTGGCGATCGCCATAGCTTTCTATAGAAAAGTTGGCGATCGCCATAGTTTTCTATAGAAAAGTTGGCGATCGCCATAGCTTTCTATAGAAAAGTTGGCGATCGCCTTAGTTTTCTATAAAAAAGTTGAAAATATTCTTGTATAAAATAAAAAAAGTTGGCGATATCCTTCGTTTGCTATAGAAAAGTTGACAATAGCCTTAGTTTTTATACAGTTATCGTAAAATATTCTGCAGTTATATGATCGGATTTGTTCAAAGAGTTATTTATGATATCAACCTTTCTTTTATTTTCTATATATTTTTGTAGCAGGTTTTGGTTTTATTTTTAGTTCCTATCTATTTCGATTTTGCACGCAATTTCCTAATCACGCTTTCTTTAGTAGAGTCTTCATACTAATCCTTCTAGTACTCACCTTCGAATTTTCAAATCATTTTTCTTTATATTTATTTATGTGTTATGTCTGTATTTTCTTTTTGTCTTCTCATTTCACCCTACTTTAGGCATGATTATTAGAAAGAAACGCTCAGCTATTTTTGAAGAAATCAAAGATTTTATCGCAGAGCATCCATTTATGTTTAAGATTCTACAAAGGTCTTCAAATGAAACATCAACTTCAAAATTAGTTTTATTTGCGGGTCAAATAGCAAATATTGATGAAATTATCAGTTTGGACTCATCGAGCAGTTTAAATGAAATTAAGGATGAACTTTAAAAATTTCTACATAAAAACTTGTAATGATTCTTAAGAAAACAAATAGAAAATTTGAATCTGATAAGAAAATTGACTTTTATTGGTGTTTGAGGTCATTTTTGGTTAAGTCTTTTAAAATTTAGTGTTACTAATTATTAAATTGTAATTACCAAAGCAATCGCCAACTTTTCTATAGAAAACTAAGGCGATCGCCAACTTTTCTATAGAAAACTAAGGCGATCGCCAACTTTTCTATAGAAAACTAAGGCGATCGCCTACTTTTCTATAGAAAACTAAGGCGATCGCCAACTTTTCTATAGAAAATAAGGCGATCGCTAACTTTTTTATAGAAAACTAAGGCGATCGCCAACTTTTCTATAGAAAACTAAGGCGATTGCCAACTTTTCTATAGAAAACTAAGGCGATTGCCAACTTTTCTATAGAAAACTAAGGCGATCGCAAACTTTTCTATAGAAAACTAAGGCGATCGCCAACTTTTCTATAGAAAACTGAGGCGATCGCCAACTTTTCTATAGAAAACTAAGGCGATCGCAAACTTTTCTATAGAAATCTAAGGCGATCGCAAACTTTTCTATAGAAAACTAAGGCGATCGCCAACTTTTCTATAGAAAACTAAGGCGATCGCCAACTTTTCTATAGAAAACTAAGGTGATCGCCAAATTTTCTATAGAAAACTAAGGCGATCGCCCAATTTTCTATAGAAAACTAAGGCGATCGCCCACTTTTCTATATAAAACTATGGCGATCGCCAACTTTTCTATGGAAAACTAAGGCCATCGCCAATTCAATGCTGTGCTTTATTATCGAATTGTACCCAGTCCTTCCTCAAAAAATGATACTAGTTATCTTTGATTTAATAAGTGCCAATTAATTAATATCTCTTGCAGCTCTTATAGCCGTTCCTCCCAATTTTTTAGAAATTGAACCAGAACCTCAAAATTTTAATGCTGATCATGGATTTTATTATTCAATTCACAAGAATTCAGAAATAATATTATTTAAAGGCCACCAACGTGAAGTTCAAAACTCATAATAATAAATAATGATTAAGTATTAAAGTTAATAAAGTAACAAAAAATATATACAAAATTATCGCGATAGAAAATACTTATTCTAAGACAAATTGTTCGCACTTATTCCCAGTCTATTACTTTTATTTAAAAATTGATAAAAGCAAAACAATTTTTGTGGGGACAATTAATTCCTCGACGCGTTTTAATTGTTAGTAAGGGCCATCATTGTCAGGAGGAGTATTCATTCTTTTACACAGATTTAAAACGAGCAATCGAAATTTCTTTTATTGAAAACTTTTCCATATGATTTTTTTTTGTATCGAAAATTTGGAACAAATGCAGTTTATTCAAAAAAAACAAAATTTTTTAGGGGGTAGAATAGGTGATTTTTAGCAGAAAAAGTAAAATAAAAAAATTGTCGACGAGGCCTAGTTTTCGAGTTATGAACCTGTAAAGTTTTCAAGATGTAAGTTATATTTAAATGTTTTCAAAGTATGTGGCCGGTCTAAAAAAAAATAAGAAGGTAGAATTGATGATTTTGAACAAAAAATTTTAAATGAAAAATTTGGTTACAAGCCGTAGTTTCCGAGTTATGGACCTCCAAAATTATATATATAAAATGTTGATAAAATGGTAACACTGTTTGCACTTGTTGCATTTTTCTGCAATATGGCAATATGTATCGCGCGATTTTTTGAAAATAATTTTTAATTTTGGGTAAAATGTGGAATGTTGGAATTAAATCAAGCGCCGCAGGCAAAAACTTATTTTCAAAAAATAAGTTTTTGTGGAAAGTTGGAATGAAATAAAGCGCCGCAGGCGAAAAATTATTATCAAAAAATCGCGCGATTTTTTGAAAATAATTTTTAATTTTGGGTAAAATGTGGAAAGTTGGAATTAAATCAAGCGCCGCAGGCGAAAAATAATTTTTCATTTTTTGAAAAAAATTTTGAATTTTTTGTGTAAAATAAGTCTTCCATCATATACCAATCAAAATGGAGTCACCAAACAGTGTTACCATATTTTAAAAATATTACTATATTGCAATAAAATTATTGAAAATCATAATATAGGGTTACCATCTTGCTTTTTAAGACACAAAATTACTATATAATAAAAATATTTTTGATTTGAATTTTGTTGGGATCAGATTTTGATGCTATCAAAAACACATTTTTATTACCTTTCCAATGACACTAAGATCATTGAAATCAGTCAAGAAATGTCGGCAAAAAAAACGCATTTTATGTTCAAACTTTTGAGGCCTATATCTCGGAAACCAGGTCACACCGACCAAAATTGTTCCACTCACAATAATAAGTTCTATTAGCCCTAGGAGTTTGGGCTCAATATCTGCGACTTGAATAAACTGCATTTAAGCCAAAGTTTTTTATCGAAAATTTTTCTATAAAAAAATCTTTTATTGAAAATTTTTTTAAAAAAAAAATTTTTTATCGAAAATTTTTCTATAGAAAAATTTTTTTATCGAAAACTTTTCTTTAGAAACATTTTTTTATCGAAAATTTTTCTATAGAAAAATTTTTTTATCGAACATTTTTCTATAGAAAAATTTTTTTATCGAACATTTTTCTATAGAAAAATTTTTTTATCGAACATTTTTCTATAGAAAAATTTTCTTATCGAAAATTTTTCTATAGAAAAATTTTTTTATCGAAAATTTTTCATTTCGTTGATGGTAGATTTTAATTTTTACCACATCTTTTTGACTTTATATATTTAAGAGCAGGGATTTTCACTATTAAAACATTATATGTACAGATATTTGCATATACATATATATCTTCAACTAATTCATAATATAATTCAAATTTTTCTTATCGTTTTTGTCTCTAAACTCATTTTCATATATTTAATTTCATTTTTGAACAGCCATGGTCATGATGTTGTGCTCGATGCCCATGTTCGAGGAGCCACCCAAAACCTTTAACGCTAATAGACCATTTTACTATACTCTGTTAAATACTAATAAGATCGTATTCTTCAAGGGAACTGTTAAAGAATTTTAAATGTGTTACATTAAGAAAATATTTTATTCGTAAAAGTATACAAATTAAAAATTATGGTATTTTAATAAAAGTAATTATTTAACTGCATATTTATTAAGTTTTATTTAAACTGATTTGAATTTTTAAAAAAAAATTTATAAATTTGTCAGCCCTTAAATTTTAACTAAATATAAATTGGTAATTCCTTTACACATTACAAATAATGGGGTTATATTGAGATTGTTGTTCCATTTGTAATTTCCAAAATATTAGTCTAGACCTAATTAAGTACTTGAAACGAAACACCGGAAATACCACGAAAACTAATTAATGCTACGTAGTTATTAGATATAGCAACCAAGTCACAGCGAAGAAGTTCCAGAGTTCCAAAATCATTGACAATCGAACCACATTTTACCAGAGACTGGGCCAAATTGCCCAATTCTATATATTTTAAGACTCTTAAGCAAATATTGTGTAACATACCTTAGGGATTTTCAAAATAATTTATTTTGCAAAAAGTTTAATAAAATTTGCCATGCAAACATGTCGGTTTGTTTATCAAAACATTAAGTTTAAATTAAATTCTTTTACTGTCAAAACTTTTGACAAGTAAGTTGCAATGTAGTAAACTTTATATGTTATATATTATTTAGATTATCCTAAAAGTATGTAACGCAAATGTTTTTGAAATATATTACATTACGATCGATATCTAATGTTGCGATTTAGCCCCTAGATATGGCATTTAGAACAAAGCGATAAAAAATAGGGCTAACAGTAAGTAGGCACTCCGGCTGTCTCACAAACGTTAAGAGTCGTTACTGGAAGCACTTCGTCATAAAAATTTCAGTGTATATCATGTCAGATGCCACAAATTCTTGGCTTCTTTTGTCAAGCAACAAATTTCTTCTGGTTTACTTGCTTACAGTTTTTCTTAACAATTTTCGAAATTACATTCGAGGCCTCAGCGCCATTATAGCATAATAAAGGAGCTGATGCTAAATTCTTTACCCAGCATGACTTTGGCTTTTTGAATAAAAGTTTTGGATGATTTAATAGAATAACCTGATTTTCTGATAGAAGTGTAAGACGATCTTTGACAGAGTTGCTCGACTACTTTTGCTCTACCTTAACCTGCTGGACCTGAGACTTGACATGAAACTTTCTTCGCGGAATATAATTTTAAGTCAGTTAAAGCTACAAATTTGCTTTTCAAATGAAAACAGTCACAGAAATAACGCTTCAAAACCCAAATCACAGTTCGAAATTTTATTGAAATTAACCCATATCTGATTATAGATATCATTTAAGACCTAAATTCAAAATTCGCTTAAGCGCCAATAAGTTCGCCAAAATGCTCATAAAACAAAAGTAATGCTTTATACAAAAGACTTACCGCTTGATTCATAAACCAAAAATAGTGATATGACAAACTTATAAATCAAAATTTCCACACAAGTTACCTATGATTAGCCTTTGATAATATTATAGTTCGTTTATTTAAATCGTTTATGTAAGTTTTATTAAAACATTAATGCCTAAATGAAATTTCGTAAGAAACGGTCCAAATTCGACCCTTAATAGGGAGCATTAACCGGCTAACGCAAATTTCTTTAATGTGAATAGTATTTTTTTTTTATTCTTTTTTACAGTGAAACGCGTTACAAAAATAAAAGGCGACAAAATTTCAATGCCGATCATCAGTTTATTTATGTCATTAAGGATAAATCAAATTTATCCTATTTTCTTGGCTCCTTTATAAGATAGGAACCAAATAAAAGTCTAACTCATAAATATATATCAACATGGTTTCATCTTCAGTCATAAACGAACAAAAGCTTAAAAAACTGTTCTAACTCATATGTATATACATTTTACCCATACCACCAGAAGCCAAAGACTTTTTGTAATTTTCGTAAATATTACGATCATTACTTAAACTCGTTAAAATGATTATTAAAAGCATTCAGTTGAGAAAAATTTTTCTATAGAAAAATTTACTATAGAAAAATTTTTCTATAGAAAAATTTTCGATAAAAAAATTTTTCTATAGAAAAATTTTCTATAGAAAAATTTTCTATAGAAAAATTTTCGATGAACAAATTTTTCTATAGAAAAATTTTCGATGAAAAAATTTTTCTATAGAAAAATTTTCAATAAAAAAATTTTCTCTATAGAAAAATTTTCGATAAAAAAATTTTTCTATAGAAAAATTTTCGATAAAAAAATTTTTCTATAGAAAAATTTTCGATAAAAAAATTTTTCTATAGAAAAATTTTCGATAAAAAAATTTTTTATAGAAAAATTTTCGATAAAAAAATTTTTCTATAGAAAAATTTTCGATAAAAAAATTTTTCTATAGAAAAATTTTCGATAAAAAAATTTTTCTATAGAAGAATTTTCGATAAAAAAATTTTCCATAAAAAAATTTTTCTATAGAAAAATGTTCGATAGTTATATTTTTCTATAGAAAAATTTGCGATAAAAAAATTTTCCATAAAAAAATTTTTCTATAGAAAAATTTTCGATAAAAAAGTATTTCTGTAGAAAAATTTTTGATAAAAAAAAATGTTTCTTTAGAAAAATTTTTGATAAAAAAAATGTTTCTTTAGAAAAATTTTCGATAAAAAAATTTTTCTATAAAAAAGTTTTCTATACAATAATTTTTGGTAAAAAAATTATCTATGGAAAAATTTTTGATCAAAAAGTTTTCTGTGAAAAAATGTTTTATGAAAAAATTTTCTATGGAAAAAATTTTCTAATGAAAAATTTTTAGTCAAAAATTTTGTTAGTATTTATGTATCTCAGAGTTTTGAAAAACGACTAATTATATTCCTAGCTAGTCCACGCTTGAGTCAGTGAAGGGTAGCAAATAGTCGGACTTGACTATAGTATTTTTTCACTTTTTTATATTCAACTATTATTTGTTAAATTAGCTAAATATTTTCGTAATCGTTTATTCCGTTTTTAGAAAAAAGGTACAAACTATAGAATATAAAACTTTCTCAATGCTTTGCTTTTCTTCTTAAGTTATCCCATTTTTGTCCCGAGTAAATCGTCCAATAATTTTTGTTTTAATAAAAGTGTCAATTAATATCTCTTACAGCTCTTCTAGCCGGTGGCGGTGGCATACAAATTGTACCAGAACCTCAATATTTTAATGCAGATCATGGATTTTACTATTGTATTCACAAAAATTCTGAGTTGATATTATTTAAAGGCCACCAACAAGTAGTTCAAAATTAACTGTGCCACAATTAATAATTACCTAGGGCCAAGTCGTCTTATACGATATCGTTTGAAAACTTAGACTTTTAAGCAAATATTTTGTAATATACTTTAGGGATTTTAGTTTTCGGCTTTTTCTCATAACAAATCCTTTTAAAAGTTTATCTTCCCTTCCTTAATAAGATCTTGATTTAAACTCCTCTTACTTGATATTGGCACCATTCTTTATGTAATCTATGTTTTAATCAATTTTGAAATGATCTTGTTTTTTAATTTTCTTTTTTTTACGAAAAAACAGAAATAAGTTATGACTGCCTATTTCCTAGCTTCGAAGTCAATAAACCATTTGTAATGGAAGTCTTTGCGAAGGGATCAACAAAAATCAGATTTTTCCGGGCATCTATAAAAGAGCCAGTATAAAAGACCTAACGAAAGCAAATATTATACAAAGGCGTATTCAGCCCATACCACCAGAAGCCGAAGAATTTTTGTAGTTTTCGTGAATAACACGATCATAAATAAAACTCGTGAAAATTAGTATTAAAAGCATTTATTTTTTTCGAAACAGAAATAAATTCTAATATTAAAAAATTTTCGATACAAAATGTTTTTTTTAAATTTGTGATATTTTTCTTTAGAAAATTTTTCGATAAAAATTATTTTTTATAACAAAAAATTTTCAATAAAAATATTTTTCTATGGAAAAATTTTCTCAAAAAAAGTATTCTATAGAAAAATTTTCGATCAAATTTTTTTAACGAAAAATTTCTTATAAAAATATTTTCAATAGAAATATTTTTCTGCAGAAAATTTTATAAAAAATTTTCTATAGAAAAATTTTTCATAAAAAAAGATTTCTATAGAATAATTTTTAATAAACAAATTTCTATAGAAAAATTTTTGATAAAAAAATTTTCTATAGAAAAATTTTTGATAAAAAAATTTTGTATAGAAAAATTTTGTATAGAAAAACTTTTGATAAAAAAAATTTTCTATCGACAAATTTTTGATAAAACAAGTAAGAGTGGTATATTCGGCTTTGCCGAATCTTGGATACCCTTCACCAATGGCGTTGCAAAAGTACTTAATGTAATTCCAAGCAAAATTTGGTTATACTAGTATTATATGCAAAGAGTCTTTAAAATTAAGAGTCGGAAAAAGAAACGCTTTTCGGTGGCGTCATCATCTAGAATAGTTATGTACCCAAAGGTTAGGTTGGGCAGGTGGCTGATGTCTAGGGAATCTTCACTTGGGTTCTCTTGTGAAAGATAATGATTACTAGACTACAAATAGAGAATGCATATTTAAGCCATAGACACATATTTTACGAACATTTAATAAAGTTCGATAGACCAGATAAACCATGCAGAAAAGATGCTTCAAAATGTAGATGCCCTTACATTTGCAATAGCACATCGATTTGATGAAGTTTAAGTATTCTAGCATGAACCCAAAAACACAGTGCCCAGTGAGGGTTCTGCACTTTAATTCGTACGAATTATCCAACTATTAAAAGTTCTTGATTAGTTATGTAAAACTCTGAAGTTAGCGGACTGATTTAGGTCAAAGTTTTAACAATGATAAGCCTTAAAATTATAGGGTATACACTCTTAGTTTTAGATACATACGTGAAATATATAGCTTTTGAATGGATGGATAACAGCTTTGTCGGAAAAGTTATTAAAGATTTACTTATTAATCTGAAGTTAGTTAATTAATTAAAATGAACACTTCATCAATAATATTTGGGATGTATAGTTCTTTCGATCTGTCCGATGGATGTTTGGAAAGTTTTGCTCTAGTTCCTTGTGCAATTTTAATGTGATTTAATTTATCAGCATTAAATCGATTCCCGGTCGGGGTTATATGGGAGATTTCACTAAATGTGAATAGAGCTCGCCCATTTTCAATATTGAACTTTTCAAGAGATCAGAAATACTTTTGTCAAATGTTGTCCCTCTAGAAAGTTTATTTTAGGCGCTATCGCCCTGAATATCAATATTGTACAACGTCTTTATACTAAATGTCATCATCGTATCTATTATAATTTGTCATTTATTAGCTACTAAGAGATTGCCTTAGGCGAAGTTATACGGGATCAATTGTCAAACGTGAACGGATTTCTCCCAATTGCAATTAAAAAATTTAAATTTTCGTTGATATGTGAGATACTTACATACATATGTAGATTTTGAACGTATATCATGTAGTTAGCTGCATTTTTGTACTTCCTAGGAAGATTACCTATAATTTGATATATAATACATTCCCAAATTACCTGGCGTTTATCGACTTTATGAAGGCCTTCGACAGTGTCAATATAAGCTATCTATGGAGAATTTTGGAAAATCGTAACATGCCGACGAAAATTCTCAACTTAATCCGGGCAATGTACGTTGATTTTAAATGTCGAGTCCTACACAAGGGCAAACTATCAGATCCGTTCGATGTTACTACTGGAGTAAGGCAAGGATGTATATTATCACCTATACTTTTCATCCTCGTCATCGACAACATAATGCGTACGGCTCTAAATGGTAGACATGGTATCCAATGGACACCCTTTCAACAACTTGAGGACTTGGAATATGCCGACGACGTATGTCTTCTAAGCCAAAGCTCTGGCCACCTTCAAGAGAATACTAACGCTATTACTGCTGAATCTCGTATAGCTGGTCTTGAAATTAATATTTCCAAGACAAAGATTATGCCCGGAGGCTATGGCGCAAACCCGTTGACACACATCAATGTGAAAAACGAGGTTATTGGGCGTGTAGATACCTTTAATTACCTGGGTAGTTTAGTAACTACAAAAGGTGGCGCAGACGAGGACATTAAATCGCGTATTAATAAGGCAAAATCTGCATTTGGCATTCTTCGAGCTATTTGGAAATCTCGGCAAATATCAACAACAACGAAGTTACGAATATACAACTCGAATGTCAAGACCATCCTGTATTACGGCTGCGAAACATGGAAACGCACAAATGCCATCGATAAACGACTGCAAACCTTTACAAACAAATGTTTAAGGCAAATTCTTAATATATGGTGGCCGAATCGCATAAGAAATGAGGATCTACTTAATACGACAAACCAAACCCCCGCTTCCACAGAGGTATGTCAACGGAAATGGCGGTGGATAGGCCACACACTCCGAAGGCCAAATACCAGCATTGCTAGACAAGCGCTCCGTTGGAATCCACAAGGAAGCGGCCGCCGTGTTGGCGCACCTGCTAGGACGTGGAGAAGATCAATTGATGCGGAGTTACAAGCAGCAAACTATTCATGGAACGATGTATGCCTAACATCTCGCAATAGAGTCCGATATAAAAGGATGGTTGAGGCCCTATGCTCCACTGGGAGTCAAGGATAACAGAAGAAGACATTCTCAAATGTTATCATAGTGTTCAAAAGTCAGACACAAAATTAAGATTAATGCTAAAATCAGATTTGTGGAGCTCCTGGATTTTACACAAAATTTTAGGATATTGTCCCACCCTGAATTTTATCATTGTCGATTAAAACACCATCGCTTAAACGCTAAATTATATCAACCACAAATTACCGAATGCATCAGGATTTAGGTATACCCCTGCGAAATTATTAAATTTTATTAAATTTCATCAAAATAAACACCTGAGATATCGACAAAACAGGAGCTCCAAAAACTTGACTACAACAGAAAAAATTACAGACAGGTAGACGGACGGACAAAAAAAACAGACGGACGGACGGACAAACAAACAGACGGACAGACAGACAGACAGACAGACAGACGGACGGACGGAGGTCGCGAAATCGATTCTCCTGCCGATTCTGAGTTGATCGGTACAATTTGAATGGTATTCGTAATCAGATTGGTGGAGTATAGATTTTAGAAAATCCTCACACAAAGAACGATGTCAAATTTCATCACAATCGGTCCATAAACACCTGAGATATCGCTAAAACAATACTTACAAAATGTAAACAAAATTTCTTAGACACGTACTTTGGGCAATTTGCTATACATCAAATGTAGTGTTAAGGCGATATCTCAATTGTTTATGGACCGCTTTTGATAAAATTTAATAACGTGCTTGGCGGGGGAATTTCCTAAAATCTTATATAAAATTTATGTAGGTCCGTGCTAAAGGAGGATGGTTTTTCCTATTTCTGCAATTCATTTTTTCAACAAACATTCTCTAATGCGAACTTTGGGCAATTTGCGATACATTTAATTCAGTGTTTTGGCGATATCTCAGTTGTTTATGGACCGATTTTGATAAAATTTTACAGAGTGCTTTGGGAAACTATTTCCTACAATCTGATATATAACATATTATCACATGTACACCAGGAGTATCTTTTTTCTCTTGTTATTTAAAAGTGTGTTTCAATCAAAAATTTTAAAATTTTCGTCCAATTTTTGGTATTTTTTCGATATTTTCGGTGTTTATAAACCGATTTTAATGAAATTTAATAGCGTTCATTGCGGGAGAATTTCCTAAAATCTAATATATAATTTATTTAAGTCCATCCTCCAGGGGCTTCAGAAACTTGATTTCAACAGACAGACAGACAGACGGACGGACAGACAGACAGACAGACAGACAGACGGACATCGCTTAATCGATTCTCCTCCCGATTCTGAGTCGATCGGTATAATTTTTATGGGGTCTACGATCACTAATAAAAAAATTACAAACGGAATCACAAACTTATAATACCCTTTCACCTATTGGTGAAGGGTATAAAAATTTTCTATAAAAAATTTTTAAGAAAAAAATTTTTGATAAAAAAACTTTCTATAGAAAAATTTTTGATAAAAAACTTTCTATAGAAAAATTTTATTTAAAAAATATTTCTGTAGAAAAATTTTTGATAAAAAAATTTTATATAAAAAAATTTCTATAGAAAAATTTTTGATAAAAAAATTTCTATAGAACAATTTTTAATAAAAAGTTTTTATATAAATTTTTTTTATAAAAATTTTTTATATAAAAATTTTCTATAGAAAAATTTTTGGTTAAAAAAATTTTCTATAACAAAATTTTTGATAGAAAAATTTTCTATAGAAAAATTGTTAATAAAAAAATGTTCTATAGAAATTTTTAATAAAAATTTTCTACAGAAAAATTTTTGATAAAAAAAATTTTCTATAGAAATTTTTTTATAAATTTATTATAGAAAAATTGATCTATAGAAAATTAAAAAGAAAGATTTTCTATAGAAACATTTTTGATAAAAATATTTTCTATAGAAAAATTTTTGATAAAAAAAATTTTCGATAGAAAAATTTTTGATAAAAAAATTTTCGATAGAAAAATTTTGATAAAAATATTTTGTATAGAACAATTTTTTATAAAAATATTTTCTATAGAACGAATTTTGATAGAAAATTTTTTATAGAACAATTTTCGATAAAAATATTTTCTATAGAAAAATTTTTAATAAAAACAATTTCTATAGAAAAATTTTTGATAAAGAAATTTTCTATAAAAAACTTTTTGACAAAAATATTTTCTATAGAAAAAATTGTTGGTAAAAACATTTTTTTATAGAAAAATTTTTGATAACATAATTTTCTATAGGAACATTTTTGATAAAAAAAATGTTCGATAGAAAAATGTTTAATAAAAAATTTTTCTATAGAAAAACTATAAAAAAATTTTCTATCGACAAATTTTTGATAAAAAATTTTCTATACAAAAATTTTTAAGAAAAAAGTTTTCTATAAAAAAATTTTTGATAAAAAAACTTTCTATAGAAAAATTTTTGATAAAAAACTTTCTATAGAAAAATTTTATTTAAAAAAATTTCTATAGAAAAATTTTTGATAAAAAAAATTTATAGAAAAAAATTTCTATAGAAAAATTTTTGATAAAAAAATTTCTATAGAAATATTTTTGATAAAAAAATTTCTATAGGAAAATTTTTGATAAAAACTTTCTATTGAAAAATTTTTAATAAAAAAATTTTTAATAAAAATTTTTTATATAAAAATTTTTTATAAAAATTTTTTATATAAAAATTTTTTATAATAATTTTTTATATAAAAATTTTCTATAGAAAAATTTTTGGTTAAAAAAATTTTCTACAACAAAATTTTTGATAAAAATTTTCTACAGAAAAATGTTTGAAAATAAAATTTTCTACAGAAAAATTTTTGATAAAAAAATTTTCCATAGAAAAATTTTTTATAACAAAATTTTCTATAGAAAAATTTTTAATAAAAACATTTTCTATACAAACATTTTTGATAAAAATTTTCTATAAAAAATTTTTGATAGAAACATTTTCTATAGAAAAATTTTTGAGAGAAAAATTTTTTATATTATTATTAATAATTTTAAAACTATTAGTCGTTTTACGATTATCCAATGAGAGAAGCTAAGGCACACACACATGCTCATGTTTATGTGTTTTTGTTCAAATTTATATTGCAGTCTTTGATCATACAATTATATTTTAGTTTAAAAAATATTAATTTTTTTTTTTAAATATTCAATAAAATCTGAATAAAGTAAAGAATATTAGTAAATCAAATACCAGTTTGTTTAAAAATTTATTCACATTCACTTAATTATCGTTAAATTAACTCAGTATTTAAGTAATTTTCATTCCTTATTCCAAAAACTTAGCACAAACTATTAATTGTAAAAGTTTCTTAATGCTTTAATTTCTTTCTAAGTTGTCTCATTTCTTTCCTTAATATATCGTTACTAAAAGTATTTTTTAATCTAATAAAAGTGTCAATTAAAATCTCTTACAGCTCTTCTAGCCGTTGGCTATTGCATGAGAATTGAACCAGAACCTCAACAATTTAATGCTGATCATGGATTTTTCTATTTAATTCACAAAAATTCGGAATTTATATTATTTAAAGGCCACCAACAAGATTTTCAAAATTAAAAGTAATACAATTAAAGATTCAAATTTTACTAAAATTAATCAAATATTTTCTTGGCTTAAAGCATATTTTTAAGGTTAGCTTTCACTTTTTCCAAATGTTTCTTTTTTGAATCAAAACAAACTTTGTTTAATTATTTTATATTTATTATTTTATATTTGAATTATCTTTTCCATAAAACTCATTGGTAATTCTATTACAATACAAATACCAAAGAGTGCTACTGTTAAACTCGACTATATTTATCGTACGCCCAAAAACTGGTTTCAAATATGGACTGATTGTAAAGAAACAGTCTTGGTTTCCTAAAAGATTAGTCAGACCTATCTACGCAAAATTTTTCTAATATAGAAAAACTTTAAGTGATTAATAGCGAAAAGTAATGTGATCAATAAAGTGGGCGTGGCCAGTTATCAGGGTTAATCATTTTAAATTTTAGGTCTCAGTTACATAGCAAGAAAGTTTTTGTTGCAGTTTTAAAGTCAAGAGTTTGAACAAGTAGGAATAAACCTAAGTCATCATAGACCGACTATATGCTACCCTAAATAAAGATCCAACCGTTTGTAAAAAATTTTAGCATGAACATTTTTTTGTAGAAAATTTTTGTAATGTTAAGTTATATACAATTTTTTGGTGCTTAAATTTTTTATATGCAAATTTTGCAATGTTAAAATTTTTTTATAAAAAATTTTTCTGCATTAAAATTTTATATAGAAAATTTTTCTATATTAAATTTTTATATTGAAAATTTTTTTATTTTAAGATTTTTTTAAATTTATCGATGTTTAACTTTTATAAAAAAATGTTCGACATTAAAATTTTAAATAGAAAATTTTAGGATATTAAAATTTTGTATACAAAATTTTTGCATAATAACATTTTCTAGACAAAATTTTTAAATTTAAATTTTTTTAAAAAATTTTTTGGTGTTTAAATTTTATATAGAATATTTTTCGATGTTTTAATTTTCTATAGAAAATTTTATGATGTAAAAATTTTCTATAGACATTTTTTTGACATTAAAATTTTTTGTAGAAAAATTTTCGATGTTAAAATTATTTATGGAAAATTTTTTGATGTTAAAATTTTCTATAGAAAATTTTTCGATGTTAAAATTTTTATAGAAAATTTTTTGATATTTAAATTTTATATAGAAAATTTTTCGATGTTAAAATTTTCTATAGAAAATTTTTCGATGTTAAAATTTTCTATAGAAAATTCGATGTTAAAATTTTCTATAGAAAATTTTTCGATGTTAAAATTTTCTATAGAAAATTTTTCGATGTTAAAATTTTCTATAGAAAATTTTTCGATGTTAAAATTTTCTATAGAAAATTTTTCGATGTTAAAATTTTCTATAGAAAATTTTTCGATGTTAAAATTTTCTATAGAAAATTTTTCGATGTTAAAATTTTCTATAGAAAATTTTTCGATGTTAAAATTTTCTATAGAAAATTTTTCGATGTTAAAATTTTCTATAGAAAATTTTTCGATGTTAAAATTTTCTATAGAAAATTTTTCGATGTTAAAATTTTCTATAGAAAATTTTTCGATGTTAAAATTTTCGATGTTAAAATTTTCTATAGAAAATTTTTCGATGTTAAAATTTTCTATAGAAAATTTTTCGATGTTAAAATTTTCTATAGAAAATTTTTCGATGTTAAAATTTTCTATAGAAAATTTTTCGATGTTAAAATTTTCTATAGAAAATTTTTCGATGTTAAAATTTTCTATAGAAAATTTTTCGATGTTAAAATTTTCTATAGAAAATTTTTCGATGTTAAAATTTTCTATAGAAAATTTTTCGATGTTAAAATTTTCTATAGAAAATTTTTCGATGTTAAAATTTTCTATAGAAAATTTTTCGATGTTAAAATTTTCTATAGAAAATTTTTCGATGTTAAAATTTTCTATAGAAAATTTTTCGATGTTAAAATTTTCTATAGAAAATTTTTCGATGTTAAAATTTTCTATAGAAAATTTTTCGATGTTAAAATTTTCTATAGAAAATTTTTCGATGTTAAAATTTTCTATAGAAAATTTTTCGATGTTAAAATTTTCTATAGAAAATTTTTCGATGTTAAAATTTTCTATAGAAAATTTTTCGATGTTAAAATTTTCTATAGAAAATTTTTCGATGTTAAAATTTTCTATAGAAAATTTTTCGATGTTAAAATTTTCTATAGAAAATTTTTCGATGTTAAAATTTTCTATAAAAAATGTTTCTATAAAATTTTTCAATGTTAAAATTTTCTATAGAAAATGTTTAAATGTTAAAATTTTTTACAGAAAAAATTTTTGATGTTGAAAGTTTCTATAGAATTTTTTTTGATATCAAATTTCAATGTTAAAATTTTTTATAAAAAATTTGAATTATAAGCAAAAATTAACGTTTTTCATTAATTAAAATATATTTTTTACATGTATATGTTTTCTTTAATACAGATCTCTCATGGGAATGGGAATGTAATGAAAAGGAAGTACCTAAACATTTTAATGTTAATTGTCCCTTCTACTTCTTTTTGAAAGCTCAACCAAATATTCCCGTATTTGTTGGTGAAATATCTTCTATTCAAAATTAAAATATATTTGTATTCCGGTAAATATTATGAAGTGTTATAAATCAAAATATATACATACTTAAATGTATAAATTATTTGTGTTTAAAAAATCAAGTCTGTGTGCCACATTTGGCAATAATGCGAATTTCGATTCAAAAGAAAATATTTTCGAAACACAATTCCTTATGCAAATACCCTATAATATAAAGATATTGAACTATATACATTTTTTTCTGCCAAAAGTGAAATTTATATGGATAAAAAACAATGAAAAACACATAAATTTACAAATGAACATACATTTCATGAGCACGTGTGTGTGCCTTAGCTTTCTCTCATGGAAGAAACGTCTCCGTTAGTTGTTTCTGAATTATAGTAAAAGCGGTATACCTCCTTTTTAATGGGATTTTTCAAAACGACCATTCTGCAAATCAATGTATGAAAGTGCAACATCTCTCTAGTGTAGAGTCTTTGCTTTAAGCATACAAATTCGAACCGTTTTATTTTCGAATCGAGTTCCGCAGTGGCCAAATGTCTATACCCTTTAGCAACCTTTACATAGATGTTTGTATGTAGAGCTGTTTATACTAAAATAAGTACTGCAATATATGAAAATGGCCCCAGGAAAAATTGTCCCAAATTAATTAACGAAAGCTTACCCCATTTTTGAGGAATTTTTATACCCTTCATTACTATTGGCTCCGCTTTTATAATGAAAATCTTATTCAAAATGTTCTCCTATGTATTTTGTTTTGAAGACTAACATTATATGTTTTAAAATATTGATATATAGATATAATACATGTGTATTTTTTTCAATACAGCTCTTGTAATGGAACTGGAATGTTGTATTATTGACAGGGCAAAACCTAAACATTTTGATGTTAATCGTCCCTTCTACTATATTTTAAAATCTGAAGAAAATATTCCCGTGTTTGTTGGTCAAATATCATCTATTTAAAATTAAAATATTTATGTTTGTATTCTGGTATAAATTATGAAGTGTAATTAATCAAATTAAGGAAAATAAATATATACAAAATATCTGCGTTTCAAAAATCTTGCATGAGTGTTACATTTGGAATCGCCTGTAAACAGAGGTCGGCACAAAGATAACGGAACAAAAAAAGTGTAGGCAGGGTTACCATTTTTTTATACTTTTAAGAAAAATTGGTATTTTTTCAAGAAAATGATTTCATCAAAATTTTTTCTATAGAAAAGTTTTCTGTAGAAATATTTTTTATCAAAATTTTTCCACAAAAAAAAATTTTATCGAAAATTTTTCTAAAGAAAATTTTCTGCATAAATATTTTCATATCAAAAAATTTTCTACAGAAAAATTTTTTATAGAAAAAATTTTTAATCGAAATCTTTTCTATACAAAAAAAAAAAATTATCGAAAATTTTTCTATAGAAAATTTTTTTTATCGAAAATTTTTCTATAGAAAATTTTTTTTATCGAAAATTTTTCTATAGAAAATTTTTTTTATCGAAAATTTTTCTATAGAAAAATTTTTTTATCGAAAATTTTTCTATAGAAAAATTTATATATCGAAAATTTTTCTATAGAAAAATTTTTTTATCGAAAATTTTTCTATAGAAAAATTTTCGATATCGAAAATTTTTCTATAGAAAAATTTTCGATAAAAAAATTTTTCTATAGAAAAATTTTCGATAAAAAAATTTTTCTATAGAAAAATTTTCGATATATAAATTTTTCTATAGAAAAATTTTCGATAAAAAAATTTTTCTATAGAAAAATTTTCGATAAAAAAAATTTTCTATAGAAAAATTTTCGATAAAAAAAATTTTCTATAGAAAAATTTTCGATAAAAAAAATTTTCTATAGAAAAATTTTCGATAATTTTTTTTTTTTGTATAGAAAAGATTTCGATTAAAAATTTTTTCTATAAAAAATTTTTCTGTAGAAAATTTTTTGATATGAAAATATTTATGCAGAAAATTTTCTTTAGAAAAATTTTCGATAAAATTTTTTTTTGTGGAAAAATTTTGATAAAAAATATTTCTACAGAAAACTTTTCTATAGAAAAAATTTTGATGAAATCATTTTCTTGAAAAAAATACCAATTTTTCTTAAAAGTATAAAAAAATGGTAACCCTGCCTACACTTTTTTTGTTCCGTTATCTTTGTGCCGACCTCTGTTTACAGGCGATTCCAAATGTAACACTCATGCAAGATTTTTGAAACGCAGATATTTTGTATATATTTATTTTCCTTAATTTGATTAATTACACTTCATAATTTATACCAGAATACAAACATAAATATTTTAATTTTAAATAGATGATATTTGACCAACAAACACGGGAATATTTTCTTCAGATTTTAAAATATAGTAGAAGGGACGATTAACATCAAAATGTTTAGGTTTTGCCCTGTCAATAATACAACATTCCAGTTCCATTACAAGAGCTGTATTGAAAAAAATACACATGTATTATATCTATATATCAATATTTTAAAACATATAATGTTAGTCTTCAAAACAAAATACATAGGAGAACATTTTGAATAAGATTTTCATTATAAAAGCGGAGCCAATAGTAATGAAGGGTATAAAAATTCCTCAAAAATGGGGTAAGCTTTCGTTAATTAATTTGGGACAATTTTTCCTGGGGCCATTTTCATATATTGCAGTACTTATTTTAGTATAAACAGCTCTACATACAAACATCTATGTAAAGGTTGCTAAAGGGTATAGACATTTGGCCACTGCGGAACTCGATTCGAAAATAAAACGGTTCGAATTTGTATGCTTAAAGCAAAGACTCTACACTAGAGAGATGTTGCACTTTCATACATTGATTTGCAGAATGGTCGTTTTGAAAAATCCCATTAAAAAGGAGGTATACCGCTTTTACTATAATTCAGAAACAACTAACGGAGACGTTTCTTCCATGAGAGAAAGCTAAGGCACACACACGTGCTCATGAAATGTATGTTCATTTGTAAATTTATGTGTTTTTCATTGTTTTTTATCCATATAAATTTCACTTTTGGCAGAAAAAAATGTATATAGTTCAATATCTTTATATTATAGGGTATTTGCATAAGGAATTGTGTTTCGAAAATATTTTCTTTTGAATCGAAATTCGCATTATTGCCAAATGTGGCACACAGACTTGATTTTTTAAACACAAATAATTTATACATTTAAGTATGTATATATTTTGATTTATAACACTTCATAATATTTACCGGAATACAAATATATTTTAATTTTGAATAGAAGATATTTCACCAACAAATACGGGAATATTTGGTTGAGCTTTCAAAAAGAAGTAGAAGGGACAATTAACATTAAAATGTTTAGGTACTTCCTTTTCATTACATTCCCATTCCCATGAGAGATCTGTATTAAAGAAAACATATACATGTAAAAAATATATTTTAATTAATGAAAAACGTTAATTTTTGCTTATAATTCAAATTTTTTATAAAAAATTTTAACATTGAAATTTGATATCAAAAAAAATTCTATAGAAACTTTCAACATCAAAAATTTTTTCTGTAAAAAATTTTAACATTTAAACATTTTCTATAGAAAATTTTAACATTGAAAAATTTTATAGAAACATTTTTTATAGAAAATTTTAACATCGAAAAATTTTCTATAGAAAATTTTAACATCGAAAAATTTTCTATAGAAAATTTTAACATCGAAAAATTTTCTATAGAAAATTTTAACATCGAAAAATTTTCTATAGAAAATTTTAACATCGAAAAATTTTCTATAGAAAATTTTAACATCGAAAAATTTTCTATAGAAAATTTTAACATCGAAAAATTTTCTATAGAAAATTTTAACATCGAAAAATTTTCTATAGAAAATTTTAACATCGAAAAATTTTCTATAGAAAATTTTAACATCGAAAAATTTTCTATAGAAAATTTTAACATCGAAAAATTTTCTATAGAAAATTTTAACATCGAAAAATTTTCTATAGAAAATTTTAACATCGAAAAATTTTCTATAGAAAATTTTAACATCGAAAAATTTTCTATAGAAAATTTTAACATCGAAAAATTTTCTATAGAAAATTTTAACATCGAAAAATTTTCTATAGAAAATTTTAACATCGAAAAATTTTCTATAGAAAATTTTAACATCGAAAAATTTTCTATAGAAAATTTTAACATCGAAAAATTTTCTATAGAAAATTTTAACATCGAAAAATTTTCTATAGAAAATTTTAACATCGAAAAATTTTCTATAGAAAATTTTAACATCGAAAAATTTTCTATAGAAAATTTTAACATCGAAAATTTTAACATCGAAAAATTTTCTATAGAAAATTTTAACATCGAAAAATTTTCTATAGAAAATTTTAACATCGAAAAATTTTCTATAGAAAATTTTAACATCGAAAAATTTTCTATAGAAAATTTTAACATCGAAAAATTTTCTATAGAAAATTTTAACATCGAAAAATTTTCTATAGAAAATTTTAACATCGAAAAATTTTCTATAGAAAATTTTAACATCGAAAAATTTTCTATAGAAAATTTTAACATCGAAAAATTTTCTATAGAAAATTTTAACATCGAAAAATTTTCTATAGAAAATTTTAACATCGAATTTTCTATAGAAAATTTTAACATCGAAAAATTTTCTATAGAAAATTTTAACATCGAAAAATTTTCTATATAAAATTTAAATATCAAAAAATTTTCTATAAAAATTTTAACATCGAAAAATTTTCTATAGAAAATTTTAACATCAAAAAATTTTCCATAAATAATTTTAACATCGAAAATTTTTCTACAAAAAATTTTAATGTCAAAAAAATGTCTATAGAAAATGATTTCATCAAAATTTTTTCTATAGAAAAGTTTTCTGTAGAAATATTTTTTATCAAAATTTTTCCACAAAAAAAAATTTTATCGAAAATTTTTCTAAAGAAAATTTTCTGCATAAATATTTTCATATCAAAAAATTTTCTACAGAAAAATTTTTTATAGAAAAAATTTTTAATCGAAATCTTTTCTATACAAAAAAAAAAATTATCGAAAATTTTTCTATAGAAAATTTTTTTTATCGAAAATTTTTCTATAGAAAATTTTTTTTATCGAAAATTTTTCTATAGAAAATTTTTTTTATCGAAAATTTTTCTATAGAAAAATTTTTTTATCGAAAATTTTTCTATAGAAAAATTTATATATCGAAAATTTTTCTATAGAAAAATTTTTTTATCGAAAATTTTTCTATAGAAAAATTTTTTTATCGAAAATTTTTCTATAGAAAAATTTTTTTATCGAAAATTTTTCTATAGAAAAATTTTTTTATCGAAAATTTTTCTATAGAAAAATTTTTTTATCGAAAATTTTTCTATAGAAAAATTTTTTTATCGAAAATTTTTCTATACAAAAGTTTTTTTATAGAAAATTTTTTTATCGAAAATTTTTCAATAATTTTTTTTATCGAAAATTTTTCTATAGAAAAATTTTTTTATCGAAAATTTTTCTATAGAAAAATTTTTTTATCGAAAATTTTTGTATAGAAAAATTTTTTTATCGAAAATTTTTGTATAGAAAAATTTTTTTATCGAAAATTTTTGTATAGAAACATTTTTTTATCGAAAATTTTTCTATAGAAAAATTTTTTTATCGAAAATTTTTCATAGAAAAATTTTTTTATCGAAAATTTTTCTATAAAAAAGTTTTTTTATCGAAATTTTTTCAATAGAAAAATTTTTTTATCGAAAATTTTTCTATAGAAAAATTTTTTTATCGAAAATTTTTCTATAAAAATTTTTTTTTTTATCGAAAATTTTTCTATAAAAAAATTTTTTTTTTATCGAAAATTTTTCTATAAAAAAATTTTTTTGTTATCGAACATTTTTCCATAGAAAAATTTTTTTATCGAAAATTTTTCTATAGAAAAATTTTTTTATCGAAAATTTTTCGATAGAAAATTTTTGTTATCGAAAATTTTTTTATGGAAAAATATTGGTATCGAAAACTTTTCTATAGAAAAATTTCTTTTTAACGAAAATTTTGCTATAGAAAAACTTTTTTAACGAAAATTTTTCTATAGAAAAATTTTTTTATCAAAAATTTTTGTATAGAAAAATTTTTTATCGAAAATTTTTGTATAGAAAAATTTTTTTATCGAAAATTTTTCTATGGAAAAATTTTTTTATCGAAAATTTTTCTATAGAAAAATTTTTTTATTGAAAATTTTTCTATAGAAAAATTTTTTTATCGAAAATTTTTCTATAGAAAAATTTTTTTATCGAAAATTTTTCTATAGAAAAATTTTTTTATCGAAAATTTTTCTATAGAAACATTTTTTTATCGAAAATTTTTCTGTAGAAAAATTTTTTTTATCGAAAATTTTTCTGTAAAAAAATTTTTTTTATCGAAAATTTTTCTGTAGAAAAATTTTTTTATCGAAAATATTTCTATAGAAAAATTTTTTTATCGAAAATTTTTTTATAGAAACATTTTTTGATCGAAAATTTTCTATGAAAAATTTTTTTTATTGAAAATTTTTCTATAGAAAAATTTTTTGATCGAAAATATTTTTATCGAAAAATTTTTTTATAGAAAAATTTTTTTATCGAAAATTTTTCTATAGAAAAATTTTTTTTATCGAAAATTTTTCTCTAGAGAAATTTTTTTATCGAGAATTTTTCTATAGAAGAATTTTATTATCGAAAAATTTTTTAATCGAAAATTTTTCTATAGAAAAATTTTTTTATCAAAAATTTTTCTATAGAGAAATTTTTTTATCGAGAATTTTTATATAGAAAAATTTTTTTTCGAAAATTTTTCTATGGAAAAATTTTTTTTAACGAAAACTTTGCTATAGAAAAACCTTTTTAACGAAAATTTTTTTATTGAAAAATTTTGTATCGAAAATTTTGCTATAGAAAAATTTTTTTATCGAAAATTTGTCTATCGAAAAATTTTTTTATCGAAAATTTTTCTATAGAAAAATTTTTTGATTGAAAATTTTTGTAAAGAAAAATTTTTGTATCGAAAATTTTTTTATGGAAAATTTTTCTACAGAAAAATTTTTTATCGAAAAGTTTTCTATAATTTTAATACTGATTTTCACGAGTTTTATTAATGATCGTAGTATTTACGAAAATTAAAAAAACTTAATCGGCTTCTGGTGGCATGGGCTGCCTACTCCTGTTCATATCATTACACTACTTTTTTTTTTTCATCGGTATACTAACACATATAAAACTACAAACACATTAATATTTTAAAAGTTTCTTATCCTGATGTAGATTTTTTTCTATATTTCCTACTGCAGATGTGATTTATTTTGAATACTAACATTAATACAAATATGTATATTTTTTATTTTATGTATAGGTCTTATAATCTCAAGGAAAAGTTTAATTATTTACTCGGCTGAACCTAAAGACTTTAATGTAAATCGTCCGTTCTACTTTACTTTAAAATCTCAATCAAATATATTCGTATTTGTTGGTGTGATCTCATCTATACAAAATTAAAACTTGTTAGTATTTATTCTGATCAAATATATAAATTGTAATAAATCAAATTCTGAAAATATATATATATATATATATATATATACATTTGTGTTTCAAACATTGATGGGCAGCACAATTAAAATTATATATGTGACCACTAATAATATGAAAACGGATACAGGGCCCTTCGCTGGTTTAAAATAACAAGTTAGTCTTACATCAAAGACTCTCAAACTCAAATGTACTCCGTACACTTTTTTCTGTCAAATGTGAAATAAAAGTAGATACATAAACGCACAAAATTTAGAAAATGCGTTTATCAAAAATGTACAATTTAAAAAAAGAAAATTTCATAGAAAATTTTTTTTATTAAAAATATTTGTATCAACAATTTTTTTATAGAAAATTATTTATAAAAATTTTTCCTTACAAAACTTTTTTATCAAATATTTTTCTATAGAAAAATCTTCGATAAAAAGTATATTTTTTCTTAAATAATATTTTCGATTGAAATATTTTCCTATTTAAAAAATTTCGATTCTAATTTTTTTCTATAGAAAAAATTTTGTTTAAATATTTTTCTATAGAAAAATTTCTATAGAAAAATTTTCGAAATTTTTTATCGAAAATTTTTCTATAGTGAAGAAGAATGTGGGAAGTGAAAGAAGATGAAAACTGAAAAATATTTGCATTTTGTTCTGTCGATAATCTACGCTTTACTTATGATTTATGAACATAATTCTGAAAAATTTTGTTTGTGAAATAATTAATAATGCGAACTTTTCGATCTGTCTAAATTGGGGATACTCCTCCTGCAGAGATGGCATAACCAACTATCGAAAAGCGTCGAGGAATTTGAGTTTCTCCGCAAACATATTTTGGCTTTTTATCAATAAATTGGTCTGAAACATTAATAAATAAATGTAACAGATTTGGGATCAAATGCTTACATTTATACTCTTTCTTTTTGAAGAAAAATTCTTATCGAAAATTTTTTTATAGAAAAATTTCTTATCGAAAATTTTTTATAGAAAACTTTCTTATCGTATATTTTTCTATAGAAACATTTTTTATCCGAATTTTTTTCCATAGAAAAATTTCTTATCGAAAATTTTTCTATAGAAAAACTTCTTACTATAACCTATTTATAGCTCCTTCTATAGAAAAATTTCTGTAGAAAAAATGTCATATCGAAAATTTTTTTTATCGAAAATTTTTCTATAGAAAAATTTTTTTATCGAAAATTTGTCTATAGAAAAATTTTTTTATCGAAAATTTTTCTATAGAAAAATTTATGATCGAAAATTTTTCTGTAAAAAATTTTTTTATCGAAAATTTTTCTATAGAACAATTTTTTTATTGAAAATTTTCCTATAGAAAAACTTTTTTATTGAACATTTTTCTATAGAAAAATTTTTTTATCGAAAATTTTACTATAGAAAAATTTTTTTATCGAAAATTTTTCTATAGAAAAATTTTTTAATCGAAAATTTTTTTATGGAAAAATTTTTTTATCGAAAATTTGTCTATAGAAAAATTTTTTTTATCGAAAATTTCTATAGAAAATTTTTTTCATCGAAGATTTTTCTAAAGAAAAATTTTTTTATCGAAAATTTTTCTATAGAAAAATTTTTTGATCGAAAATTTTTCTATAGAAACATTTTTTTATCGAAAATTTTATAGAAAAATTTGCAATAGAAATATTTTTCTATAGAAAAATTTTCGATAGACATATTTTTCTATAGAAAAATTTCCGATAGACATATTTTTCTATCGAAAAATTTTCGATAGACATATTTTTCTATCGAAAAATTTTCGATAGAAATATTTTTCTTTAGAAAAATTTTCGATAGGAATATTTTTCTATAGAAAAATTTTCGATAGGAATATTTTTCTATAGAAAAATTTTCGATAGGAATATTTTTTTATTTTTTCACCAGATTTTGTACAACCTCTCTCCAAATACCAGTACTATTGGAAATTTGTATATGCGTTTGTGTCCTTCATTGCTCTAAGGCTACATCAAAGATAAAATATCAAAATTTTATAACATTTTTAACATAACTTTATCAGCTTAAAATTGCACTTATACTTAAATGTTTCTTTTACTATTCAGAATATTCAACTTTATTACAAGAGAGTCGAAGTTCGAATACGACAGTTTTGTACTAGAATAAAGCAATTATGTTAATATTTTTTTTGCATCTAGTACTTGTAGTCAAAGATACGACTTCAACACTCGTAATCAGCCTGAATATAAATATTTATATAGATTATATTTACATATATATTGTAGATTTTACCTCTAACTCATTAACTTATATTTGATTTCATTTTCTGAACAGCCATGATTATGATGAGGTGCACGATGGTCATGTTCGAGGAACCACCCAAAACTTTTAATGCCAATAGGCCATTTTTCTATACTCTGTTAAATACAAATAAGATCGTGTTCTTCAAGGGAACTATTAAAGAGTTTTAAATATGTGACATTCTAAAAAATATTTTAATGGTAAAACTACACAAATTATAATATATGACATTTTAATAAAAATAATTATTAAACGGCAAATTTATTAAGTTTTTTTTTTTGAAAACTTTTTTAGAAACCTGGAAACTTTGTTTAATTTTTCAGTCTATTTTATTTTCCTTTCATTATTGACGTGGTAGACTACCAGATACTATTTCCATGGCTTATATGTATTTTCCAAGACAAATGTTCGATAGAAATATTTTTTGTAGAAAAATTTTCCAAAAATTTTTGATAAAAAAATTTCATATAGAAAAATTTTTGTATAGAAAAATTTCAATAGAAAAATTTTCGATAAAAAAAATTTTCTATAGAAAAATTTTCGACAAAAAAAAAATTTTTCTATAGAAAAATTTTCGACAAAAAAAATTTTTCTATAGAAAAATTTTCGACAAAAAAAATTTTTCTATAGAAAAATTTTCGACAAAAAAAAATTTTCTATAGAAAAATTTTCGACAAAAAAAATTTTTCTATAGAAAAATTTTCGAGAAAAAAAATTTTTCTATACAAAAATTTTTGATATAACAAATTTTTCTATACAAAAATTTTCGATTCAAAAATTTTTTTATAGAAAAACTTTCGATAAAAATATGTTTCTGTAGAAAAATTTTCGATAAAAATATGTTTCTATAGAAAAATTTTCGATAAAAAAATTTTTCTATAGAAAAATTTTCGATAAAAAAATTTTTCTATAGAAAAATTTTCGATAAAAAAATTTTTCTATAGAAAAATTTTCGATAAAAAAATTTTTCTATAGAAAAATTTTCGATAAAAAAATTTTTCTATAGAAAAATTTTCGATAAAAAAATTTTTCTATAGAAAAATTTTCGATAAAAAAATTTTTCTATAGAAAAATTTTCGATAAAAAAATTTTTCTATAGAAAAATTTTCGATAAAAAAATTTTTCTATAGAAAAATTTTCAATAAAAAAATTTTTTTATAGAAAAATTTTCGATAAAAAAATTTTTCTATAGAAAAATTTTTGATAAAAAAATTTTTCTATAGAAAAATTTTCGATAAAAAAATTTTTCTAAAAAAATTCTATAAAAAAATTTTTCTATAGAAAAATTTTCGATAAAAAAATTTTTCTATAGAAAAATTTTCGATAAAAAAATTTTTCGATACAAAAATTTTTCTATAGAAAAATTTTCGATAAAAAATGTTTCTATAGAAAAATTTTCATTAAAAAATTTTTCTATAGAAAAATTTTCGATAAAAAATGTTTCTATAGAAAAATTTTCATTAAAAAATTTTTCTTTAGAAAAATTTTCATTAAAAAATGTTTCTTTAGAAAAATTTTCATTAAAAAATTTTTCTTAGAAAAATTTTCATTAAAAAATTTTTCTATAGAAAAATTTACTTTAAAAAAATTAAAAAAATTTACTTTAAAAAAATTAAAAAAATTTTTCTATAGAAAAATTTTTCTATAGAAAAATTTTCATTAAAAAAATTTTTCTATAGAAAAATTTTCATTAAAAAAATTTTTCTATAGAAAAATTTTCATTAAAAAAATTTTTCTATTAAAAAAATTTTTCTATAGAAAAATTTTCATAAAAAAAATTTTTCTATAGAAAAATTTTCGATAAAAAAATTTTCTATAGAAAAATTTTCGATAAAACAATTTTCCTATAGAAAAATTTTCGATAAAAAAATTTTCTATAGAAAAATTTTTGATAAAAAAATTTTCTATAGAAAAATTTTTCATAAAAAATTTTCTATAGAAAAATTTTTGATAAAAAATTTTCTATAGAAAAATTTTTGATAAAAAAATTTTTCTATAGAAACATTTTCGATAAAAAAATTTTCTATAAAAAAATTTTCTATAGAAAAATTTTTCTATAGAAAAATTTTCATTAAAAAAATTTTTCTATAGAAAAATTTTCATTAAAAAAATTTTTCTATAGAAAAATTTTCATTAAAAAAATTTTTCTATTAAAAAAATTTTTCTATAGAAAAATTTTCATAAAAAAAATTTTTCTATAGAAAAATTTTCGATAAAAAAATTTTCTATAGAAAAATTTTCGATAAAACAATTTTCCTATAGAAAAATTTTCGATAAAAAAATTTTCTATAGAAAAATTTTTGATAAAAAAATTTTCTATAGAAAAATTTTTCATAAAAAATTTTCTATAGAAAAATTTTTGATAAAAAATTTTCTATAGAAAAATTTTTGATAAAAAAATTTTTCTATAGAAACATTTTCGATAAAAAAATTTTCTATAAAAAAATTTTTGGTAAAAAATTTTTTTAATGAAAATTTTTCTGTAGAAAAATTTTTTTATCGAAAATTTTTCTATAGAAAAATTTTTGATAAAAAATTTTCTGTAGAAAAGTTTTTGATAAAAAAATTTTCTATAGAAAAATTTTTTATAAATAAATTTTCTATAGAAAAATTTTTGATAAAAAAAATTTCTATAAAAAAATTTTTGATAAAAAAATTTTTCTATAGAAAAAGTTTTAAGAAAAAAATTTTTGTTAAAAAATTTTCTATAAAGAAATTTTTGATAAAAAAATTTTCTAGAGAAAAAATTTGATGAAATTTCTATATAGAAAATTTTCGTTAAAAAAATTTTTTGAATAAAAAAATGTTCGTTAGAAAAAATTTCTCGAAATTTTCGTTAAATTAATTTGTCTATAGAAAAATTTGGTATTATATATCAAATATTAGGTAATCTTTTCTAGAATTACAGAATTATATTTACTCCCGATTTTTTACAGACTCTCTCCATTTACCAGTTCTTTTGCAAATTTGTATACATATGATTTAGTGTCATTCACTGCTCTTAGGCTATATTAAAGATAAAATATCAAAATTTTATAACATTTTTCACTTATTTTTATCAGCTTAAAATTGCACTTTCACTTAAATGTTTCTTTTACTAATTCAGAATATTCAGCTTCATTACAAGAGAGTCGAAGCCACTTCTTCGAATACGACAGTTTTGTACTAGATTAAGGTAATTGTGCTATTATTTTTTTGAATCTATTACTAAACTGTAGTTGTCAAGGATACGACTTCGACACACGTAATCAGACTGATTATTATATTTTTTTTAGCTCTAACTCACTACTTATATTTAATTTCATTTTCTGAACAGCCATGATTATGATGGGGTGTTCGATGCCCATGTTCGAGGAACCACCTAAAATTTTTAATGCTAATAGACCATTTTACTATACTCTGGTTAATTCTGATATGGTCGTATTCTTCAAGGGAACTGTTAAAGAATTTTAAATATGTTTCACTATAAAAAATGTTTTATATATTTTTGTATACAAATTTATGGCATTTCAATAAAAATATTCAATTAACTGCATATTTATTTATTTTATTTGTAAACTTTTCGAAATTTTGGCATTTTATTTTTTTTTTTGATTTTTCAGTTTTGAGTCTATCTAATTTTCCTTAAATCACTGCATCTAATTTGAAAATTTCTTACTATTATATTGACGTGGTAGACTATTAGTTACTATTTCCATGAAACTCGAAACAGACATAAATTCTCATATTCAAAATTTTTCGAAAAAAAATAATATTTTGTAGCTATTTTCGATACAAAAAATTTTTGATGGAAACATTTTCGATAAAAATATTTTTCTTTTGAATATTTTTCTATAAAAGTCATTTTTTATAGATATTTTCGATAACAATATTTTTCTGTGAAAATTAAAAAAAAATGTTTTCAATAAAAAAATTTTCATTCAAAAAATTTTTCTATAGAAAAATTTTTATTAAAAAAATTTTCTACAGAAAAATTCTCGTTAAAAATTATTTTTCAACAAACAAATTTTTCTATAGAAAAATTTTCGATAAAAAATAATTTCTTTACAAAAATTTTCTATTCAAAAATTTTTCTTTACAAAAACTTCCGATAAAAAAACTTTTGTTAAAAAAATTTTCTAATGAAATATTTTTCTATAGAAACATTTTTGATTGAAATATTTTTCTATAGAAAATTTTCAATTGAAATATTTTTCTTTAGAAAAATTTTGGATAAAAATATTTTTCTATAGAAAAATTTTCGATAAAAATATTTTTCAATAGAAAATTTTTAATAAAAAAAATATTTCCTATAGAAAATTTTTAATAAAAAAAATATTTCCTATAGAAAAATTTTCGACAAAATATGTTTCTATAGAAAAATTTTCAATAAAAAAAATTTTTCTATAGAAAAAATTTCGATACAAAAATGTTTCAATAGAAAAATTTTCGATAAAAAAAATTTTCTACCGAAAAATTTTCGATAAAAAAATTTTTCTACAGAAAAATTTTCGATAAAAAAATTTTTCTACAGAAAAATTTTCGATAAAAAATTTTTCTACAGAAAAGTTTTCGATAGAAAAATTTTCGATAAAAGAATTTTTCTATAGAAAAAATTTTTCTATAGAAAAATTTTTGATAAAAAAATTTTTCTATAGAAAAATTTTCGATAAAAAAATTTTTCTATAGAAAAATTTTCGATAAAAAAATTTTTCTATAGAAAAATTTTCGATAAAAAAATTTTTCTATAGAAAAATTTTCGATAAAAAAATTTTTCTATAAAAAAATTTTTCTATAGAAAAATTTTCGATAAAAAAATTTTTCTATAGAAAATTTTTCGATAAAAAAATTTTTCTATAGAAAATTTTTCGATAAAAAAATTTTTCTATAGAAAATTTTTCGATAAAAAAATTTTTCTATAGAAAATTTTTCGATAAAAAAATTTTTCTATAGAAAATTTTTCGATAAAAACGTTTTCGTATAAAATTCGTATAAATTTGCTATGGAAAAATTTTCGATAAAAAAATTTTTCTATAGAAAAATTTTCGATAAAAAAATTTTTCTATAGAAAATTTTTCGATAAAAAAATTTTTCTATAGAAAATTTTTCGATAAAAACGTTTTCGTATAAAATTCGTATAAATTTGCTATGGAAAAATTTTCGATAAAAAAATTTTTCTATAGAAAAATTTTCGATAAAAAAATTTTTCTATAAAAAAATTTTCGATAAAAAAATTTTTCTATAGAAAAATTTGCGATAAAAAAATTTTTCTATAGAAAAATTTTCGATAAAAAAATTTTTCTATAGAAAAATTTTCGATAAAAAAATTTTTCTCTAGAAAAATTTTCGATAAAAAAATTTTTGATAAAAAAATTTTTCTATAGAAAAATTTTCGATAAAAAAATTTTTCTATAGAAAAATTTTCGATAAAAAAATTTTTCTATAGAAAAATTTTCGATAAAAAAATTTTTCTATAGAAAAATTTTCGATAAAAAAATTTTTCTATAGAAAAATTTTCGATAAAAAAATTTTTCTATAGAAAAATTTTCGATAAAAAAATTTTTCTATAGAAAAATTTTCGATAAAAAAATGTTTCTATAGAAAAATTTTCGATAAAAAAATTTTTCCATAGAAAAATTTTCTATAAAAAAATTTTTCTATAGAAAAATTTTCTATAAAAAAATTTTTCTATAGAAAAATTTTCTATAAAAAAATTTTTCTATAGAAAAATTTTCTATAAAAAAATTTTTCGATAGAAAAATTTTCTATAAAAAAATTTTTCTATAGAAAAATTTTCTATAAAAAAATTTTTCTATAGAAAAATTTTCTATAAAAAAATTTTTCTATAGAAAAATTTTCTATAAAAAAATTTTTCTATAGAAAAATTTTCTATAAAAAAATTTTTCTATAGAAAAATTTTCGATAAAAAAATTTTTCTATAGAAAAATGTTCGATAAAAAAATTTTTCTATAGAAAAATTTTCGATAAAAAAATTTTTCTATAGAAAAATTTTCGATAAAAAATTTTTCTATAGAAAAATTTTCGATAAAAAAATTTTTCTATAGAAAAATTTTCGATAAAAAAATTTTTCTATAGCAAAATTTTCGATAAAAAAATTTTTCTATAGAAAAATTTTCGATAAAAAAATTTTTCTATAGAAAAATTTTCGATAAAAAAATTTTTCTATAGAAAAATTTTCGATAAAAAAATTTTTTTATAGAAAAATTTTCGATAAAAAAATTTTTCTATAGTAAAATTTACGATAAAAAACTTTTCTGTAGAAAAATTTTCGATAAAAAAATTTTTCTATAGAAAAATTTTCGATAAAAAAATTTTTCTATAGAAAAATTTTCGATAAAAAAATTTTTTTATCGAAAATTTTTCTATAGAAAAATGTTTTTATCGAAAATTTTTCAATAGAAAAATGTTTTTATCGAAAATTTTTCAATAGAAATTTTTTCTATAGAAAAATTTTTGGAATAAAAAAATTTCTATAGAAAAATTTTTGACAAAAAAATTTTTCTATAAAAAAAATATTTAATTAAAATATTTAAAAAAATGGAGTGGCTGTCTTAACATAAGGCCAGACTTTTAAACCGTTTCACTACTGGATTAAAAATCCTAGCGAATGTGTTTATATTTAAGGTAAATATAATAAATATTTTTTTAAGTAAATGCCGAGATGATAATTAAATAAAAAGAACAATTTAAATTATGATTGAAACAATTTGAATGATATGACCTTGTATATGAAAATATTTACTCGTAGTTATTTCCAAAGCATGTTAAATTTGGGTTTATATTTTTATACACATATAAGTTCATTTAATCGAAAAATGGCCTAACTTAAAATGTTACATTATTAACTATACAATTTTTTTAATCAAACACTGCCGGTCATTAGAATAGGTTCAGTGCATTTTTAATTTAAAATCTATAAAAAGGGTTTTCAAGTCATTTTGCTAACAAAAACATTTTTGAATTATGATATTTTTGGAGTAAGATAGCGATAAGGGTATATTTTAATTAAAATTTTAATAAAAATGTAACCGGTTTTTAATTAAAATTATAACTTAAAATTCAACTGCTCGATATCATTCAAAATTGTCGTCCCTGGGGTAAAAATTATTTAAATTCAGATTTGATTTACGTTAATTTTTTTTTGTGTTTTTTTCACATTCACAGGATTTGTAAGTATAATGCAAGTAAAAGCGTCCAAAGTTACACGTTTTACTGCCGATCATCAATTTATTTATGTCGTTAAGAGTAAATCAAATTTACCCTATTTCTTTGGTCGTGTTATGAATTAGAAAGACTTTTTTCCTTAAATAAATAATACAAATATTTTGAAATTAAAGGATATCTTGTTTAATTCGAAAGAAATAATAAAGTAAGTAAATGTGAAGCAGAAAAGTAATGGGTAAGTACTTACTTAAAATCTAATTTATATACATAAGTTTCTATAACATAAGAACACAGAAAATAATTTCTTTTGGTAAAATTTGGTTAATATTAAATTTGGGTTAACATTTGTATACATATTTCATGTAATTACAAGTTCATTCAATAGAAAAATGTCGTAACTTAAAATGTTACATTATTTACAATATATATTTTTTTGAATCATCAGTATCTAGAAAAAGGTACTAAATAATATTTTTTGTAGCCATTTTACTAATAATTACATTTTTAATATAAAATAGCTATAAGGGTATATTCCATTTCACTAAAAACGTAACCGGGTTTTTTATTTAAAATTATTACTTAATATTCAACTGCTCGATTTCGTTTTGAATTGTCGTCCCTGGGGTAAATACTATTAAAATTAAGATTTGTCCTATATTAATATTTTTGTCTTTTTTTAATTCCCAGGGTTTGTAATGACTATGAGAATAAGTGCGTCCAAGGTTACTCGCTTCACTGCCAATCATCAGTTTATTTATATCGTTAAGGGTAAATCAAATTTAGCCTATTTCTTTGGACGTTTTATGAAGTAGAAACACTTTTTTTTCTAAAATAAATAATACAAAAATTTTGAAGTTAAAGAAAATCTTGTTTAATTTGAAATAAATTATAAAGTAAGTAAATGTGAAGCACAAATGTAATGGGTAAGTACTTACTTAAAATCTCTATATGTATTTATGTATAATAACACAGCACAACAAAATATAAAAAAACTTCATGTGCTCTTAAAACCACTATACAATTTTGATGTATCATGACTATCTTTGTACAAAAATGGTAAAATTTTTAAATTCTAAGGCAAGATTTAAAAAAAAAAAAATTTTTTTTCATTGCAATTTTTTTTAGACGTTTCTTCAAATAATTAATGATAACTCAAAAACTACTAGTCCGATATTATTAAAATAAAATCAGAAAAATTAAGATTTACATAGTCTTTAATTCGTCTTTATATCGCGTTTCAATCGGAAAAAAATATATTTTTTAAGTAAATATGGCAAAAATTTTCGTTTTAAAAAAATCATGAAAAATCGAAAACGGCAAAAAAACTTCCAACAAAATGAGATATCGACCATAAAAATCGATTGATTTTTTCGAATTTATTCACAATTTAGTGAATTCGGTCATTTTCACAAAATTTTAGTTTTTTGCTTGATATTTATACGCATTATAGCGGGTTTTCAAATGTATGAAAAAAATAAATTTTCCAATTTCAAGGGGTGCATGTCGGATTATTGTGAGTTTTGGTGAGAAACTTCCACCCACAAAATTTTAGTCTAATTGGACAACGTTAACACGTAGCGCATAGGCCCCAAATCAAAATAGCGTTTAAATCGAAAAAAATGTACAAATTTTCAGTTTTTGTAAAATTAAAGCTATTTATTCCCCCTTTTGCAAAAAACTAAAATTTTGTGAAAATGAGCGAATTCACTAAATTGTGAATAAATTCAAAAAAAAAAAAATCAATCGATTTTTATGGTCGATATCTCATTTGCTATTATGTCGCTATGCGATAAAATAATAAATCTGGAAGTTTTTCGCCGTTTTCGATTTTTCATGATTTTTTTAAAACGAAAATTTTTGCCATTTTTACGTAAAAAATATATTTTTTGCTTAAGTTTTTTATTATAACTCCGATACTATTGCTCCGATTGAAACGCCATATATAGACGAATTAAAGGCTATGTAAATCTTAATTTTTCTGATTTTATTTTAATAATATCAGACTAGTAGTTTTTGAGTTATCATTAATTATTTGAAGAAACGTCTAAAAAAAATTGCAATTTAAAAAAAAAAAAATTTTTTAAATCTTGCCATAGAATTTTAATATTTTACCATTTTTGTACTAAGATAGCCATGATACATCAAATGTATATAGTGGTTCCTCGAGCACATTTTTGCTGTTGACCTGTGTAATAGAACACGGAAAAAAATTTATTTTGTTAAAATTTAATTTTAATATTCATGAGAGATCTTCCTCATATTACAATTAAAAGTCTTAATAATAGTATTAGTGATAGGCCCTGATTTAGTCCAATTTTAATCAAAGTCGTAATTTTTATACCCTTAACCACCATAGGTGAAAAGGGTATTATGAGTTTGTGCTGATGTATGTAACTCATAGAAATATTCGTCAAAATAGGTCCATTATTTATGGTACCTCCCGAAATTGATATTTTGGCCACAAATATCAAGATTTTTTCATTAAATTTAAAACAAATACTGCTTATGTAAACCAAAATCACAATTACCAAATTTCGTTGAAATCGGTCCACATTTACCATAGCTCCCATACAAGCTCTTCTGATCTTTGTGGTGAAGGGTATCGTATGGTCGGGCTTGATGACTGTAGCACTTTCTTACTTATTTTAAATTGTATTTCGACTTTTAATGCAGTTTGAAGTAAAATAAAAACTATATTTTATTTTTTTTTTCATTAATCATAAATAATACAAAAATATAACAATTAAAAATAAATTTTGTTACTTCATATTGATAAACAACAATGCTTCTTTTCTTCACGGTTATTGACATGTATATAGGATAATGCTAATGATGGCCATGTCCACCATGACCATGTCCACCATGACCATGTCCACCATGACCATGTCCTCCATTTCCATGACCACCATGACTATGTCCATGTTCAATTTTCACTGCGTAGCCAACTTCCTTGCCATGGCCACGACCACCATGGTGTCCGCCACCATGAGACCATCCATGAGCACTTTCGTGACCACCATGTTCGCCGCCATGACCGCTACCATGACCACCGCCATGACCATGTTCAACTTTTACAGAGTAGCCGACTTCCTTACCATGTCCTGAGCCATGTCCGCCATCATGCCCTCCATGATGACCACCACCATGCCCGCCATGATGTCCACCACCATGTCCTCCACCATGACCGTGATCAATCTTAACTGAGTAGCCAACTTCCTTGCCATGGCCCCCATGACCTCCATGACCAAAATCTTCATGATGACTGTGATGTCCAGCAACTATGCAGCAAAGACCCACCAGCAAAGCACAAGTAATAGTTAAAAGACGCATTTTCTTCGATATTTTTGAATCTATAGAACAATAGGAATTGAAACAAATAACTGATAACATTTTGGAATTTAAAAAGACTATTTATACTCAAGATTTGAAAATGCATCTGAAAAAGTTTAAAATGATAATTATCTCTTCAGACAAATTAAAAATTTTGTAAATGCCTTGGATTTGAAAAAAGTTCTTATTTTAATTACTACATGTCTCTATTTTAAAATAATACCTATTTTCATAACTAAATCTGAGTCAATTCGAGTCATGGTAATTTAATAAGTGTTTAAGGCATATAATTATTAGATAACACTACTCTGCAAAAATTCATTTTTTTTTCTTTCCTTTTAATAAAACTATGCGGACTATATAGATCTTGATGCGCTAAACTCAGATCCGTTGTCGGTTTTTTCCATCAGATCTGGATTTTTTTATGGGCGTGGCAAATGTTGTCCCTTAAGTTAGTCAGGTACGGAGACCTATTTCATCCTAACTCGAGAACGACTCATCCGATTTTCAAAATTAAAACACTTGAAGATGCATAACAAAATGTGAATTTTATTACCAATTTACCGCAGGTACCCAGTATTAATGAAATATGTGACATACATCAAACAAAGCATCAATTAGGCTGTCGTCAGAGAGGGCGCCATAAGTACTAAAGCACCTTATATCATCAATGAGTGCGGTAAATTGGTAATAAAATTCACATTTTTATGGTTTATAGCTTATTTTATTCTTAAGATATGTAGCTCTTAGAAAAATGTTTAAAATGTTAAAATTTTACTTTATCTTTTTTTAATTACATTTTTAACCTGAAAAAAAAATTACGAATTTCGCACGAAAAAAATTTTTTCTCCATTAATTTCTAAATAACTCCAAAACGATAAGAGATACAGAAAAATTATATTAGACTAAAATAAATGCAATTTTGTTATGCATCTTCAAGTGTTTTAATTTTGAAAATAGGATGAGTCGTTCTCGAGTTAGGACGAAATAGGTCTCCCTACCTGACTAATTTAAGGGGAAAAATTTGCCACGCCCATAAAAAAAATCCAGATCTGATGGAAAAAATCGACAACGGATCTGAGTTAAGCGCATCCAAATCCATGTAGTCCACATAGTTTTATTAAAAGGAGGATTTGCAGTGTAATCTAACAAGTAAGAGTGTTATATTCGGCTGTGCCGAATCTTGTATACCCACCATCAAGTTATATTAAATTTAAAAACACTTCTTATATATCTACGAGGGTTTAGCTAATTCAAAATGTGGTATTGTTGGTAAAATAATTGGACTAAATTCGTTTGCAATAGCTTTATAGTTCAACATTTAAATGTTAAATATGGACCGATTCCTATAAAATTTGACATACTGACTAAAAGTTGCATAAAACTTCTCTGTTCCAAATTTTGTCAAAATCCGTCTAGTGGTTTAGAAATTGCAGAGTTAATACCACTGTGCACCATTAACTTTATTTGCACACATTACTCTCCAATACTCCAATATTTAGCTTAAAAATGCTATGGGAGGCAAAGTTTTCAGAGCTTTTAAAGGCTATGTATTAAAGCTTGATACACGTGTTTAGTATCATTGGATCGGGAAAGTCCAGGAAATGAACACCAATTAAAAATCTTTTTTAAGTGAGTTAATATTTTTACACTTTGTATCGTAAAACAAAAAAATATTATTTTTCTACTTTTAGAAGGAAAATAATTTCAATTTTTGATATTTTGTAGAAATGACATAGATGAAGATATCACAATGAAAATTTGTAGTCATGTAGACCAATAAGACCTAAAAGCAATAACTAAAAACAAAATCCAATTTAAACTAAAAAATTCCCCAATTCCCAACTCGGGAAAAAAGGGTTTAAAAAATGAGTTTTTTTACAAAAATGGCAACACTGACTCTATTTGCTGCTCGTTTCAGAAAAAGCTTTTCCAATCAATAACAGATATATTAGAAAATATGGACATTATTATTTTTTCAAATCGGTACTTTGCCTTTTGAGAAATTTTTATTTAAACCAAAATTTTTTTTTTACAAATTGGCATTTTTTGGAGAGGGCATGTGCGAGGACCAAAAGTCCAATTAGCAAGAAATTTATTTTATACGCATTCTCATTATGTTTTCTTTTAAAAACTTTAAAAATATTTGTATGTTTCTTAACAAAATATTTTTTTTTATTAGTGAAAAAATATAGCCATCTTTTAGGGAAAAACTCAAAAAAAAGCGAAATTTTTTTTAAGTTTCAACTTTGAATATTTTTAACTTCTAAACGAAAGAAGATATCTATAACCAACTTGCACAAAAATTATTTAAAATTTTGTTACAATTTTAACGAATATTCTTAAAAAAATTTTGATCTTCAGATGCGTCCACCAGATCAAAAAAAGCTTCAAAAAAATAGGTAAAAAATCAACCAAAAAATTCCTTTTTATCCAAATATCTCGAAATCCAAAGGAGATAACCTACACATGTAAGCGTATTTTTTGTAGACCTTCTGAAGGAGAACTTAAGTTTAAAATTTCTTTTCAATCCATTCATAAATGGATTTTTGGCGAATTTTTAAAAAAGTCGAACACCAGAGGTGACCAACTTTGAAGGTCCACAATCACTCTCCCGACCCCTCATGGGCCAGTGCTTTTGCAAATCAACTCGAATACTCCCTGACTATCACCATGCCAAATTTCATTCAAATATCTCCAGTCGTTCAATTATTTCCAAAAAAGCGTCCGTAAACCACTGTGCTATGGTGGTGAAGGGTATAATCACTAAAACGCTCGTAAATCTAAAGATAATGAAAATTTTATTTTATTTTTTGCATGCATAATTTTTGTAACAACTGTAATCAATTTGCCAAATTTCGAGATAATCGGTCCACATTTGACCCTAGCTCTTATATAAGTCCAAATGACGGAAACAGGTTGAATATATACATTTTGAGAAAATGTTTGTATGATGGCAAAATTTAGCAAATATTTGTCTTTATACAGGAAAATAACACCTTTGACCTTAGTGGTGAAGGGTATCGTATGGTCGGACTTGACCGACTATAGCACTTTCCTACTTGTTTTTTGTGTTTCTTTGCCAAAAAATGACCAATAGTAAAAGAGTTTTAATTGAACTACTCGTATATGTTTTTAAAAACGAATCAAAATGGATACCAAATTTCAATAAACTTTTTGCATCGAAGTAACTTTGAACATCCCTAAAGTATACTTCACAATATTTACTTAAAAGTCTGAGTTTTCAATCGATATCGAATGCGGTAGTTTGGCTCCAGATTTCCAATAAAAAAGTGTTTAAAAATAAAAGTGGTTCATAGGCGGTATTGAATATATTCTCACAATATAAACTCTAGATATGTTCTTTAATATATAAAGAAATGACAAAAGTAATGACCCGCCTATAATACCATATCTATATATATTACTGAAGCGTATAGCAAAAAAACTTTAATATTTTTCAGTTTAACAAATAATCTATATATTTTTTCATTTATTGATCTCATGAGGTAATACTTTCTTAAACATATCGATTAACAAATTAGTTTAATAAAAGATAATTCAGTTTAAAAATTTGTCATCCTTGATCAATGATGATGTTTCTCCTCTTCATGTTTACTGACATGAGTGTAGCTGGTAGCATGACCGTGTCCGTGACCATGATCATGACCGTGATGACTATCATGACCGCCATGAGCATGACCCAATTTATGAACAACAGCACTGAAGCCTTTGTGTTTGTCGGCTGAATATTTAACAAGACGAGTGGTACCATCAGCTTCCTTTAGGGAGTAGCTGCCTGTAAGTTAAGAAAAATTTAAGTTAATATTTTGTTACTTTTTAATTTTTGAATAATTTACCTGTCACATGATCACCATCACGCGATTCCTTATGATTTTTAATATCTCCTGTTTTGGTATCCTTAACGCCATAATCAAATTCGTATTTAGGATGAGCGTGATGATCATGACCATGATCATGTCCATCGTGATGACCACCATGACCACTGTCATGACCACTCTCGAAATGTCCAGACCAGTCGTGACCACCATCATGACCATGCTCTACTACATGATGTTCAGCTTCATGAATTTCATAATGACCATGATCGACTTCACCTCCATGTGACCACTCATGTCCTGCACTGTGACCATGACCGCCACCATGACCACCACCATGACCACCACCATGACCACCACCATGACCATGTTCAACTTCCACTGAGTATCCAATTTCTTTACCATGATCGCCTCCATGACCAAAATCGCCATGATGACCATGATGGGCCGACACTAAGCCACACATTACCACAATTCCAATTATGTTAAAGAAACGCATTTTATTTTATAAACAAAACTAAAGGCAAATTGAGAAATCGTTAAAACTCAATATTAGAAGTTATTTCAAAAACTGTTAATATTTTGAATTTTCAATGTCTTATATATACCAAACACTCAAAAATTTAAATGCCTTAAATACTTTTGAAATTAAACCATGACTCAAATTGACTCAGGTTAAATTTTGAAAAGTAGGAACTATTTAAAATAAGAGAATGGTAGTAATTAAATTTAGAACTTATTTAAAATTAAAGGCACTTTAAAAATTTTGAAATTTGTCTAAAAAAGTTAATTTTAAGTTTAAATATTTCCAGATGCATTTTTTTGAGTATAAATAGGCTTTTGAAATTTTCAAATGTTATCAGTTTTTTGTTTCAACTTCTAATATTCAATAGATCAAATAACTTGGAAGAAAATGCGTCTTTTAACTATTACTGGAGCTTTGTTGGTGGGTCTTTGCTGCATAGTTGCTGGTCATCACAGTCATCATGAAGGTTTTGGTCATGGAGGTCATGGGGGCCATGGCAAGGAAGTTGGCTATTCTGTAAAGATTGATCATGGTCATGGTGGCGGTCATCATGGTGGACACGGTGGTGGTCATCATGGCGGACATGGTGGTGGTTATCATGGTGGTCATGGCGCAGGACATGGTAAGGAAGTTGGTTACTTTGTAAAAATTGATCATGGTCATGGTGGCGGTCATAGTGGAGGTCACGGCGGCGGACATGGTGGTCACGGAAGCTCTCATGGATGGTCGCATGGTGGAGGACACCATGGTGGTCATGGTCATGCCAAAGAAGTTGGCTATTTAGTGAAAATCGAACATGGACATAGTCATGGAAGCCATGGTCACGGTGGACATGGTTATGGTGGACATGGTCATCATTAACATTTTGCTATATATACATGTCAATTAGCATAAGGAAAGAATCCATTGTTATATATCGACTAAAAAAAGTACGAAAGTGAAGTTTTATTTTAAATTGTTATAATTTTCTATTGTTTATCATTAATTAATAAAAAAAGACATACAAAAGTTTTAGTTTATATTATACTTAAAATTGCAGAAGAAATGAATAGGCCAGGTCGATCTACATCCAAGTGAAGCAGACTTTTGAGTTATATCCTAGAAATAAAATTTTCTAGTAACGATGGGAAGAGTATTCTGTATACAGAAAACTCTTCCCTTCGTCATTGTCTTCTATATACAGAAAACTTTTCCTATCGTCATTGTTTTCTATATATAGAAGACAATGGCGATGGGAAGAGTTATCTACAGCGACGATAGGAAGATTTTTCTATATATAGGAGATAATGATGATAGGAAGAGTTTTCTATATATAGAAAACAATGACGATAGGAAGAGTTTTCTATGATGATAGGAAGAGTTATCTATATATAGAAGACAATGACGATAGGAAGAGTTTTCTATATATAGAAGACAATGACGATAGGAAGAGTTTTCTATATATAGAAGACAATGACGATAGGAAGAGTTTTCTATATATAGAAGACAATGACGATAGGAAGAGTTTTCTATATATAGAAAACAATGACGATAGCAAGAGTTTTCTTTATATAGAAAACAATGACGATAGGAAGAGTTTTCTATATATAGAAAACAATGACGATAGGAAGAGATTTCTATATATAGAAAACAATGACGATAGGAAAAGTTTTTTATATATAGAAGACAATGACGATAGGAAGAGTTTTCTATAAAAAAACAATGACGATAGGAAGAGTTTTCTATATATAGAAAACAATGACGATAAGAAGAGTTTTCTATATATAGAAAACAATGAAGATAGGAAGAGTTTTCTTTATATAGAAGACAATGAAGATAGGAAGAGTTTTCTATGTATAGAAATTAATGACGATAGGAATTATTATATGTAGAAAACAACGACGATAGGAAGAGTTTTCTATATAAAGAAAACAATGACGATAGTAACAGTTTTCGAGATACATAAAGTTTTCTTTAATGAAGATACAAGTAGGAAGATTTTTCTATATATAGAAAATAATGACGATACGAAAAGTTTTCTATAATGACGACATTAGGAGTTTTCTATATATAGAAAACAATGACGATAGATAAACTTTTAATCCATATTCCTTATGATTCAAAATGTGAAAAATTCGTTTGGCTGAAATTGTATGATGATCATCTAATTTAGAATAATAAAAAAGTTTTAATAAATCCAACAATCCTTGGGATTTATTAATTTTTCTTGTTACCCATTTAAAGGCTCCTTTAAATGGGTAACGATCTTTAAGAAAACTTTGAGAAATAGATTTAAGAAACCGAAAAAATATTTTTCTTCCAGGTTCTAGCTAATCAGGGGAATAAAAGTGAAATTTTATTTATAGGGTATAAACCAAAGTCAGTTTCATTTGGATATAGATCGATCTGCCCTATTAATTTCTGTTGCAGTATATATGTATTTACATTAAATATAATCTATAATTTTTTCTGAATTTTTTTATTTATTAATGATTAACAATAGAAAAATATAACAATTTAAAATAATAATTCACTTGCGTACGTTTTTTTATCGATTAACATATAATTATGCTTTCTTTCCTCATGCTTATTGGCACGTATGTATGTAGCAGGATGCTAATGATGACCATGTCCACCATGGCCATGGCCGCCATGACCATGTCCACCATGACCATGTCCACCATGACCATGTCCACCATGACCATGTCCACCATGACTATGACCATGTTCAATTTTAACTGCGTAGCCAACTTCTTTGGCATGACCATGACCACCATGGTATCCTCCACCATGAGACCATCCATGGGAGCTTTCGTGACCACCATGTCCGCCGCCATGACCTCCACTATGACCGCCACCATGACCATGTTCAACTTTTACAGAGTAACCGACTTCCTTACCATGGCCTGCGCTATGACCGCCATGATGACCATCATGTCCACCATGATGACCACCATCATGCCCGCCATGATGACCACCACCATGTCCTCCACCATGACCATGATCAATCTTTACTGAGTAGCCAACTTCCTTGCCATGGCCACCATGACCTCCATGATCAAATCCTTCATGATGACTGTGATGACCAGCAACTATGCAGCAAAGACCCACCAACAAAGCACTAGCAAGAGTTAAAAGACGCATTTTCTTCCAAGTTATTTGATCTATTGAATATTAGATGTTGAAACAAAAAACTGATAACATTTGAAAATTTCAAAGGCCTATTTATACTCGAAATTTTAAACTGCATCTGGAAATGTTTAAACTTAAAATTAACTTTTTTAGGCAAATTTCAAAATTATTTAAAATGCCTTTACTTTTAAATAAGTTCTAAATTTAATTACTACCATTCTCTTATTTTAAATAGTTCCTACTTTTCATAATTTAATCTAGAGTCAATTTGAGTCATGGTTTAATTTCAAAAGTATTTAAGGCATTTAAATTTTTGAGTGTTTGGTATAAATAAGACATTGAAAATTCAAAATATTAACAGTTTTTGAAATAACTTCTAATATTGAGTTTTAACGATTTCTCAATTTGCCTTTAGTTTTGTTTATAAAATAAAATGCGTTTCTTTAACATAATTGGAATTGTGATAATGTGTGGCTTAGTGTCGGCCCATCATGGTCATCATGGCGGTTTTGGTCATGGAGGTGATCATGGTAAAGAAATTGGTTACTCAGTGGAAGTTGAACATGGTCATGGTGGGGGTCATGGTGGTGGTCATGGTGGCGGTCATGGTGGCGGTCATGATGGCGGCCATGATGGCGGTCATGATGCAGGACATGAGTGGTCGCATGGAGGTGAAGTCGATCATGGTCATTATGAAATATATGAAGCTGAACATCATGTAGTAGAGCATGGTCATGATGGTGGTCACGACTGGTCTGGACATTTCGAGAGTGGTCATGGTGGTCATCACGATGGACATGATCATGGTCATGATCATCATGCTCATCCTAAATACGAATTTGATTATGGTGTTAAGGATACCAAAACCGGGGATATTAAAAATCATAAGGAATCACGTGATGGTGATCATGTTACAGGTAAATTATTAAAAAATTTTAAAGTAAAAAAATATAAAGAAAAAATTTTTCCTTAACTTACAGGCAGCTACTCTCTAAAGGAAGCTGATGGCACCACTCGTCTGGTGAAATACTCAGCTGACAAACACAAAGGCTTCAGTGCTGTTGTTCATAAATTGGGTCATGCTCATGGCGGTCATGATGGTCATCATCATGGCCATGATCATGGTCACGGACACGGTCATGCTACCAGCTACACTCATGTCAGTAAACATGAGGAAGGGAAACATCATCATTGATCAAGGATAACAAATTTGTAATTTGAATTATCTTTGGTTATACAAAATTGTTAGTCGATATTTCTAAGTACATATGTACCTCTTACATCATGAGATCAATAAATGAAAAATTTGTAGATTATTTGTTAAAATAAAAATTATTTGCTATACCCTTCACTAATATTTATATGATATGGTATTATAGGCTTGTTATATCTTTTGTAAAATCATTAAAATATCCCAGTAAAAAATAGGATCATCCAAAGAGTACTATTGGAGCGCTCCTTTGCGAGTAATGGATTACTCCATAAAACTCCGAAACTCATAGGATTTTTAACACAGCATGTCCGCAGACACGAGTACTCCTTTTAAGCTCCTTATGGAGTACTCCCTTTAGTCTTGAAAGTGACGACAGAGGGAGTAATCGTTTTTGTCTCCTAAAGGAGCATAAAGGGAGTAAACATTCATATAAAATAAAAATTTGGTTTTTACAAAAATCAGAAAATATTAATTTTTATTTATATTGGAAACGTGTCTTTAAGTGCTTCTGCAAGAAAATTAAAGAAAAGACAACGCGTAATATATTATTTAAAACATGCAATTAAAAATGCACCAATTACCGAAATAAAAAAAGTAAAAAACAATGTATTTTTTGATCCATACAATTTAATTTGAACAAAATATTTTTTGTTATGTCAAAAAAAAAAAAACTAACTGATGCATCCCTTGTTGATCCATTTGGAGTATTAAGCGAGGCATAAACAACAAAACAAAATAAAAAGTTTCGATAGCTCGCTTATTACTCCAAATGGATGAACAATTTATAATTCTTTTGTTGCTCGATTATGGATTAATCCATATATTTTTTACTGGGATATTGAAGAATACATGTATGTATATGTAGGTACTTTTTAATTAACTTGCAATATACATAGTCAAGGGTATCTAAGATTCGGCTTAGCTCTATGCAAAAATTTTGCTGGTTATTTAATTTAAATGGTGAAAGTGTTTTCAAATAAAAAAAAAATATATGAACTTGTACTTAGGCCAAATAAGGTCATTTGTATCCACAATTACCTAAGAAATAAACATAATATTTTAGCAATTAAACTTAACTCAAAACTATATAATTAGCGATTAGTTTTTACTTATTACGTTAAACTAAAATTTTAAATTGTTTGAATATTTAAAAGAACATAGAGTTTGATAAAACATATAAATACACTGTGTAACAAAATCATTTTTAAGTCCCAATGACAAAATTTTATTGGCAGATATAAAATAAAGAGTGTTCTAAAAAAAATATGCATTTACTATTTTAGACAAAATTAATCCATAGTGCAAGAAATTATTCATTTTTTGATCAAGTTAGTTTCTATAGATATGTCAGATACTATTATTTTAGAAATTATTAATTTTCAATAGTTATTTCAATCAAAATGGACTGCGAAAAAAAAGTTCGTGAAAATATAATTAAAACTTTTCAAAAAAATCCGTCATGGACTTTTAAAAAAATAGCTAAAAATTTGAAAGTTGACCCTCGAACGGTTTCTAATGCCATCAGACGGTATAAGGAAAACCTGAGCATTGAAAGAAAACCTGGATCAGGGAGGAAAAAAGGTCCTACAGATATTGGTAAGGCAAAAGAAGTCGAGCGACTCTTTCGAAAAGCGCCTAACACTTCTTTAAGAAAAGCAGCTCGTACGGTGAAATGTTCTACGAATTTTGCACATAGAGTCAAAGCTTATGCTGGACTGAAGACATACAAAGTCCAAAAGAAGCAAAAAACGGGCGAAAAAATTGAAGTCTGATTTTATAAAAAAATACACCTGTTGTGTGATGGATGATGAAACATACGTACTGGCAGACTTTTCTCAACTTCCTGGTCAAGATTTTTATGTTGCTGATAAACGGGGCAATGTTCGGCAAGAGTTTCGCACAAAAAAACAAACGAAATTCTCTAAGAAGTTTCTCGTATCGCAAGCTATTTGCAGTTGTGGCAAAAGAAGTAAAGGATTTGTGGCATCTGGCACAATAAACACAGAAATTTATATAAAGGAGTGCCTACAAAAACGGTTGTTACCCTTTTTAAGTGAGCACAGAGTGACTACATTTTTTTGGCCCGATTTGGGATCATGCCATTATAGAAAAAAGGCACTTGAGTGGTACTCAAAGAATAATGTCATGTTTGTACCACGAGAGGCAAATCCACCTAACTGTCCAGAACTTCGGCCTGTGTAAAGGTATTGGGCTCTGGTAAAAAAGGAATTGAAGAACACAGGAAAGATTTCCAAGAACATGTCCGATTTTAAGCGCAGGTGGAACAAATGCTCCAAAAAGGTATCAGAAGCAACTGTAAAATCTTTAATGGGAGGGTTTCTGAAAAAAGTCGATAATTTTGCAAAACCCGAGTACTAAGTAAACATTTTAATGCTAAATAATTTTGTATAATATGTCATTATATTTGCGTATTTTGTAGAGTTTTTATATTAAAGGTTAGATTTTTATTTAAGAAGATCCAACTACAAATTTTATTTAGAGCACTCTTTATAAGAGATCGAAAAATGATTATTTGGAAACTTATAATTTTGATCATGCTTGCCAGATTTGCCAATTTATCGACATTTCAGTTATATTTGACCTGGAAAATAACGGCTTATCCATTTTGCGGTTTCAAAAGTGATCGTAAATAAAACATATAAAATATTTTTTTTATGATTTATATTTTGTTATTATAAAGTTTGAACGTTGACATTATGTGTGAAATACTACATCATTTAAATGACCACCACTCGAAATGTTGCAAGCATTGATTCTTTTGATAAAATTTCCGATCACTTTTTGACACTTATTGGGCGGTATTTCAGCCATAACCTGACGAATGTTGGTTTTATGTTCTCAAGAGTTAAAGGTTTATCTGCGTAAACACTGTCTTTCGCGTAGACCAACAAAAAAAGTCTAATGGTTTCAAATCGCATGATCTTGGTGATCAGTTGATATCGTCACGACGAGAAATTACGCGGCCAGGAAGTGTCTCTTGCAATAAAGCCATATTCGCTCGAGTTGTGTGGCATGTGACACTGTCTTGTTGAAACCACATATTTTCCAAGTCGTATTCTTCGATAGCTGGCGAAAAAAAAGTCTGTTATCATGTGACCATAACACTCCGAATTCACGGAATCGACACATTCGGGTTCTCGGCCACACTTTCACTTACAGCGGCGATATTTTTAGCGGAACGAGCGAGACGATGATGCACAGGCCTTACAATATTTGAAACCGCTACAGTCTCTTTCAAATTCACAATTTTGCCAATTGCTTGCGTAGTTGGGACGATTATGTAAACCATAATCTCCTCTTAAAACACGATATGTGGCTGTTGCAGAATCACAATTTTTGTAGCATGTTTTGATAATTTTTATGCGCTGTGTTATACTTAAGAGATCCATTTTCGTCAATGTCAGACTTTTAACTGAAAAAAAAATTGGTTTAACTTAGTTTAACAGATGCCAAATTCCAGTTCTGTGCTTTTGAAATGGATGCTGATATGCAAATTTTGGCTATAAAGATAGCGATTTTCGAGATTATATCGGAAACAAACTTATCTTCAAAGTTTCTTATTAACATATATTACAAATCGATAAACGATATACCCCGATATATTGGAATTTATAGAGTCAAAATTTGGGAACAAAATAAAAATTGTTAATAAAAATTTGAGCTATATAAAATTATTTCTACATAAAAATGTTTAATATTAATTTTTTTTGTATAGAAAAACTTTTTCTGTAGATATATTTTCAATTTAAAAATGTTTTTACCGAAAAACTTTCAAAATAATATTTTTTTTATAGAAAAATTTAAAACATTTTTCTGTAGAAATATTCCATTTATAATTTTTTGTAAAGTAATTTTTGATATAAATTTAGTTGGTAGAAAAAATTTTAGCTTTGAAAGATTTTAAGATAAGAGTTTTTCAAAATTCGACTATTTTTAGGAAGATTTTTAAAATTCAGATATTTTTACCAAATTCAAATATTTTTACAAAATTCAAGTTTTTTTGAGAAAATTTTCAAAATTCTAATATTTTTAGGACAATTTTAAAAATTCTAATATTTTTAGAAAAATTTTCAAAATTCAAATATTTTTGTAAAATTCGAATATTTTTCGAAAAATTTTTAAAATTCGAGTATTTATAAAAGATTTTTCGAATATTAGAGTATTTTAGGAAAATTTGAATATTTTTAAAAAAATTTTCAAAGTTCGAGTATTTTTAGGAAAATTTTCAAAATTCAAATATTTTTACGAAATTTGAGTATATTTAGGAAAATTTTCAAAATTCAATTAGTTTTAAAAAATTCAAGTATTTTTAGAAAAAATTTTAAAATTCGAATATATTTCAGAACATGTTTTAAAATTTAAGCATTTTAACAAAATTCAAATATTTTTAGGAATTTTTTTATATATCAAATATTTTTACAAGTTTAGATATTTTTACAATTTTCGAGTATTTTTCCAAAATTCGACTATTTTTAGGAAGATTTTTAAAATTCAGATATTTTTACCAAACTCAAATACTTTTACAAAATTCAAGTTTTTTTACGAAAATTTTCAATATTCTAATATTTTTAGGAAAATTTTCAAAGTTCTAATATTTTTAGAAAAATTTTCAAAATTCAAATATTTTTTCAAAATTCGGATATTTTTCGAAAAATTTTCAAAATTCGAGTATTTATAACAGATTTTTCGAATTTGTAAATTTTCGAATATTAGAGTATTTGAGGAAATTTGAATATTTATAGAAAAATTTTCAAAGTTTGAATATTTTTAGGTAAATTTTCAAAATTCAAATCTTTTTACAAAATTCTAGTATTTTTAGGAAAATTTTCAAAATTCAAATATTTTTACCAAATTTGAGTATATTTAGGAAAATTTTCAAAATTCAATTAATTTTACAAAATTCAAGTATTTTAAAAAAAATTTTAATTCGAATACATTTAAGAAAATTTTTACAATTTAAGCATTTTAACAAAATTCAAATATTTTTAGGAAAATTTTTAAATTTCAAATATTTTTACAAGTTTAAATATTTTTTACAGTTTTCGAGTATTTTTAGAAAAACTTTCAAATTTCGAGTACTTTAAGGAAAATTTTCAAAATTCAAATACTTTGAATATAAAATTTTTTGTATGGAAAAGTTTTCAATATAAAATTGTTCTATGGGCAAATCTTCAATAAAAATTTGTGGTATAGAAAAATTTTTAATGAATATTCTTTAAATATTCGGTATATTTGTGATATAGTTTTGACAATTCCGATTTTGAAAAATAAATCTTCAATTAACGAAATGTGGGAAAAACTGCAAAGACTCATTTTTATACCCTTCACCACCATAGGTGGAAAGGGTATTATAAGTTTGTGCTGATGTATGCAACGCATAGAAATATTTGTCTTAGGCCTACCTTTTAGTATAACAATAGGCTTAGAATCACTTTCTGAGTCGATTTAGCGATGTCCGTCCGTCCGTCTGTCTGGCTGGACCCCCATGTAAACCTTGTAATCAAACTACAGGTCGCAATTCTAAAGAAAATTTGATGAAATTTGGCACAGATCGTTTTTTGACAATGGGACCATGGCTATTGAAATTGGTCAAAATCGGTCCATTATTTATGGTACCTCCCATAGGTCCCACTTCCCGAAATTGATATATTGGCCACAAATATCTTTTTTTTTTCATGAAATTTAAAACAAATACTGCTTATATAAACTTTAATCACTGTACCAAATTTCGTTGAAATCGGTCCACATTTGACCATAGCTCCCATACAAAATTTTTTTCTCAAAATGCACTAACTGAGACAAAATTCATTAAAACGCTCGTAAATCCGAAGATAAAAAGAATTTTAAGTTTATTTTTTGCATACATAATTTTTGTAACAACTGTAATCAATTTGCAAGATTTCGAGATAATCGGTCCACATTTGATCCCAGTTCTCATATAAGTCCAAATGACGGAAACAGCTTAAATGTATAAGTTTTGAGAATATGTTTGTACGATGGCAAAATTTAGAAAATATTTGTCTTTATATACGAAAAAAAAACACCTTTGACATTAGTGGTGAAGGGTATCGTATGGTGGGGCTTGACCGACTATAGCACTTTCTTACTTGTTTTCATATACAAATGGGCTCAAAAACTTTGGGTTCATATCCAAAAAATAAATCAATAGTATTTTGCACACTTCTCATTAAAATTATCCATTAATTTCACTATTGGAATTCGATCAGAGACAAGAGTAAAAAACGGCCCTCCCTTATATGTATCTTTGACTTTATCCATTTAGGCTGAATGATTATTTTTTTTTAATAGGACCAGCACTCAGGGGTTGACACCTACATATGTACAATATAAACAAGGCTCATATTTTCTATAGTTAATCTTGGTAGAAATAATTTGTTTAAGAAAATACTCGAAAAATTAAAAAGTTAGTTTTGAAACCGGTTTAAGAAAAATTAAAAAAAAAATATTGATATTGAATATTTTAATAATATTTAGCACAAAATTTTTAATAAAAAAATTTTCTATAGAAAAATTTTTGATAAAAAAATTTTCTATAGAAAAATTTTTGATAAAATAATTTTCTATAGAAAAATTTTAGATAAAAAAATTTTCCATAGAAAAATTTTTCATAAAAAAATTTTTGATAAAAAAATTGTCTATAGAAAAATTTTTTATTGAAAAATTTTTGATAAAAAAAAATTTTTATAAAAAATTTTCAAAAAAAATTTTTATCCAAATTTTTTCTATAGAAAATTTTTTTTCAAAAGTTTTTTTTCTAGAAATTTGTTTTATTAAAAATTTCTCTATAGAAAATTTTTTGTTATAAAAAATTTTGATAAAAAAATGTTGAAAATTTTTGATAAAAAAATGTTCTATAGAAAAATTTTTGATAAAAAAATTTTCTATAGAAAAATTTTTAATAAAAAAATTTTACATAGAAAAATTTTTGATAAAAAAATTTTTCTATAGAAAAATTTTTGATAAAAAAAATTTTCTATAGAAATATTTTTGATAAACAAATTTTCTATAGAAATATTTTTGATAAACAAATTTTCTACAGAAAAATTTTCTATAGAAAAATTTTAAATAAAAAAATTTGCTATAAAAAAATTTTCTATCGAAAAATATTTGATAAAAAATTTTTCATAGAAAAATTTTTTGAAAAAAAAATTTGCTACAGAAAAATTGTTAATAAAAAATTTGCTATAGAAAAAATTTTTGACAGAAAAAATTTCTACAGAAAAATTTTTGGTAAAAAAATTTTCTATAGAAACATTTTTTTTAAAGAAAAATTTTTAAATTTCTATAGAAAATTTTTTTTTTAAGAAAAATTTTTTCTAAACAAAAAATTTTTATAAAAAAAATTTCTATACAAAAATTTTTTATAAAAAAATTTTGTATAGAAAAATTTTTGATAAAAAATTTTCTTTGGAAAACTTCTGTGGAAAAATTTTGATAAAAACGTTTTCTATAAAAAAATTTTTGATAAAAAATTTTCTATAGAAAAATTTTTGATAAAAAAATTTTCTATAAAAAAATTTTCTATAAAAAAATTTTCTATAGAAAAATTTTTGATAAAAAAATTTTCTATAGAAAAATTTTTTATAAAAAAAATTTCTATAGAAAAATTTTTGATAAAAATATTTTCTACAGAAAAATTTTTGCATAAAAAATTTTTCCATAGAAAATTTGATAATAAAAATATCTAAAAAAATGAAGTAGAAACTTTTTATTTTAAAAACGTTAAACTACAAACTGAAAAAAATCCATATTTTTGTTTTAAAGTATACAAAAGCTTTGTACAGATAAATATTTTTGTAAATATAAACCAATAACCGAAATTTGGTAACAATCGATCGAAATTGACCCCAGTTCCCATACCAATAAAAATCAATTTTTTGTTAAAAAATAAAATAATTTTTATTATTAATTGTTAGGTTTTTCATTGCAAATAAAAATAGAAAATTATTTATATAATATTTTCATATATTATTAAGAATAAAAAAGATTTTTTCCAGAAAAATTTGTATATTCAAATTAGAATTTTCGCTAAACACTAAAAAAGTTAGTCACAATATAAAACTTATTTTAATAAAAAATTAAACTTAAATTAATTAAAGTATAATTTTTATTATTTCGTATTGGTTTTTTTGTAAAATTAAAGCATTTTAAAAACTATTACAATTATTGCATCGTTTTCGAAAATATTTTGAAAAACTTGTATTTATTCCTAATTTCTTAGAATTCGTTGTTTTTGCTGGGGAAAAAAAAGAAATGCTCTCAAATTAATTAAGTACAAAATATTAATGTATTAATAAATTAAGCAATAACAATTTAATAAAAAAAATAAAACTTAGAGAAGCCATTAGATGTCACAGAATTCGACATGTGGATTCTTGTCTACAGCGACGACTCAAACATGTACGAGAACTCATGTCAAAGGTCAATTCTGGGTTACTTATGTACTGATGGCTGGGTGTACGACTGCTGTTGTTACAACCCAGTCCACTACCCAAACCACCGCTGCTGTTGATGTAGAGCGGCGACAAACGTAAGAGGGTTCCCTGTTGATGGTGAGAAAAGAGTGGCATAATAGTTGTTGTTGCTGCTAAGGGCTGATGAGTTAAATGCTGCTGCTGATGGTGATTGTGTTGTTGGAGATGATTATGCTGTTGTTGCATATGATTTGGACTGAGGGCAGGGCTTGGCAATATTATGGTGCTAATGCTACTTTGGCCTCATATGCCCTGCAAAAACCTTCGCAACTCCTCTTCGGTATCGAAAATCATAACGGGGAACGGTGAACCCGGTACAAATTCTCCAGCCCATTTAACCTCTACCCTATAGTCTCCCGGTTCTGTGGGATCATACTATAAATAGAGAAAAAGGAATGTATATTTATAAGTATTTTTGGAAAAGGTCATATAATTCATTTAGACTTACCTTGCAAAGTATTGTTCTGTCCTTTTGTGATTCACGTTGCATTTCTACGCGGAAAGCACCCTTAGGACCTCGTACTCTGACAGTCAATTGACCGGCCCCAGCACCACGGGTATCGCATATAAAGCGAGATTGGAAGGTAGCCAAGACACCATGTTCTATACCAGGACCATAAACTCTTACCTGAAAATAAGAAATTATTAATTAGAAAGTTTTCAAAATTTTCTTATATTTACAGGAAATTTTTCAAATTTTTTTTATCTTGACAGTAAATTTTTCAAAAATTTCCTACTTTTATAGGAAATTTTTCAAAAATTTCCTACTTTTATAGGAAATTTTTCAAAAATTTCCTACTTTTATAGGAAATTTTTCAAAAATTTCCTACTTTTAAAGGAAATTTTTCAAAAATTTCCTACTTTTATAGGAAATTTTTCAAAAATTTCCTACTTTTATAGGAAATTTTTCAAAAATTTCCTACTTTTATAGGAAATTTTTCAAAAATTTCCTACTTTTATAGGAAATTTTTCAAAAATTTCCTACTTTTATAGGAAATTTTTCAAAAATTTCCTACTTTTATAGGAAATTTTTCAAAAATTTCCTACTTTTATAGGAAATTTTTCAAAAGTTTTTTATTTTTATATAGGAAATTTTTCAAAAATTTCCTATTTTTATAGAAAATTTTTCAAAAATTTCCTATTTTTATAGGAAATTTTTCAAAAATTTCCTATTTTTATAGGAAATTTTTCATAAATTTCCTATTTGTATAGGAAATTTTTCAAAAATTTCCTATTTTTATAGGAAATTTTTCAAAAATTTCCTACTTTTATAGGAAATTTTTCAAAAATTTCCTACTTTTATAGGAAATTTTTCAAAAATTTCCTACTTTTATAGGAAATTTTTCAAAAGTTTTTTATTTTTATATAGGAAATTTTTCAAAAATTTCCTATTTTTATAGAAAATTTTTCAAAAATTTCCTATTTTTATAGGAAATTTTTCAAAAATTTCCTATTTTTATAGGAAATTTTTCATAAATTTCCTATTTGTATAGGAAATTTTTCAAAAAATTCCTATTTTGATAAAAAATTTTTCAAAAATTTCCTATTTTTATAGGAATTTTTTCAAATATTTCCTATTTTTTTTAGGAAATTTTTCAAAAAATTCCTATTTTTTTAGGAAATTTTTCAAGAGATTCCTATTTTTATAGGAAATTTTTAATAAATTTCCTATTTGTATAGGAAATTTTTCAAAAATTTCCTATTTTTGTAGGAAATTTTTCAAAAATTTCTTATTTTTATAGGAAATTTTTCAAAAATTTCCTATTTTTATAGGAAATTTTTCAAAAATTTCCTATTTTTTTAGGAAATTTTTCAAAAATTTCCTATTTTTATAGGGAATTTTTCAAAAATTTCCTATTTTTATAGGGAATTTTTCAAAAATTTCCTATTTTTATAGGGAATTTTTTAAAAATTTCCTATTTTTATAGGGAATTTTTTAAAAATTTCCTATTTTTATAGGGAATTTTTTAAAAATTTCCTATTTTTATAGGGAATTTTTCAAAAATTTCCTATTTTTATAGGGAATTTTTCAAAAATTTCCTATTTTATAGGAAATTTTTCAAAAATTTCCTATTTTTATAGGGAATTTTTCAAAAATTTCCTATTTTTATAGGGAATTTTTCAAAAATTTCCTACTTTTATAGGGAATTTTTCAAAAATTTCCTACTTTTATAGGGAATTTTTCAAAAATTTCCTACTTTTATAGCAAATTTTTCAAAAATTTCCTACTTTTATAGCAAATTTTTCAAAAATTTCCTATTTTTATAGGAAATTTTTCAAAAATTTCGTATTTTTATAGGAAATTTTTCAAAAATTTCCTATTTTTATAGGAAAATTTTCTAAAAATTTCCTATTTTTTTTAGGAAATTTTTAAAAAATTTCTTATTTTTATAGAAAATTTTTCAAAAATTTTTTATAGAAAATTTTTCAAAAATTTTTTATAGGAAATTTTTCAAAAATTTTTTATAGGAAATTTTAAAAAAATTTTTTATAGGAAATTTTTAAAAAATTTCTTATTTTTATAGAAAAATTTTCAAAAATTTCTTATTTTTATAAGAAATTTTTCAAAAATTTCTTATTTTTATAGGAAATTTTTCAAAAATTTCTTATTTTTATAGGAAATTTTTCAAAAATTTCTTATTTTTATAGGAAATTTTTCAAAAATTTCTTATTTTTATAGGAAATTTTTCAAAAATTTCTTATTTTTATAGGAAATTTTTCAAAAATTTCTTATTTTTATAGGAAAATTTTCAAAAATTTCTTATTTTTATAGGAAATTTTTCAAAAATTTCTTATTTTTATAGGAAATTTTTCAAAAATTTCTTATTTTTATAGGAAATTTTTCAAAAATTTCTTATTTTTATAGGAAATTTTTCAAAAATTTCTTATTTTCATCGAAAATTTTTGAAAAAATTCTTATTTTTAAAGGAGCATTTTTGAAAAAATGTTCTGTCCGTCTGTCTGTTTACTTTACCTTGCTAGCATCTGGAGCCCCCGCCACTTTTAGGGCAAATGGTGACCCTGGTACATTTTGTCCGCCATACTTGATTGTCAACAAATGACGTCCTGGCTCTTGAGGTTTAATATTCAGGGTAAAGGTGGCATCACCGTGATCATACAGCTCGCAATAGGCCACTTTACGGGGACCAGCACAGTGAGCGGTCAACTCTCCGGGACCTGCACGCCGGGTATCAATCCATGATTTTATATCCTTGCCCACAATGCCATGACGCAAGCCCTCACCGGAACATATAACCTTGGTGGCATCCATAGAAGAGCCTACGGCCACGGTTAGAGGACAGCCCTTAACTAAACGTCCATTCCATTTCACCGACAAGGTCAAAGAGCCCGATGAAGATTTTTGGGGTGTATAGGAGGCCAGCCATATGGCCTCATTGGGACGTGGTTGAGCCAAGCTTACCGGTACCGAAGTGTTATCCTGATGTATTAAGATAACTTCTGGTCTGCCAGCAGGGGCATCTGTAGCGTCTATGGTAAAGTGGGCGGCCTCTCCAGCTTGAGCAGCAGCCAGACCGCGACCTGTTAGAACGACTTTATCGGCTGCCTGCTGGCCCGTAACAAAGGCGCTTCTAGGGCACTGGACTATAGCTAGAGAACTCCATGTTAAGTCCAAATCGTGTTCCCCGGGAGCCAAACTTTCACCATTAATAAATAGACGCAATTTACCATCGGAAAGCTTATCTACTGGTATCTCTATGCCATCAATGGTGCAATTTAATTCACCAGGTCCAGCATTTTCAATATCAAAAACAATACGGGCGGGTAAAATTAAACGGCCCTCATGATCCAGCAAAGTACCCCAACCTCCTACCGGAGTAACCTTGGAGGACTCCACGCACGAGATATGCCAAGGAGAACCAGGTAAATTTCCTCTATTCGGACAGCTGGCACGTATCTCATAGCGTCCCACCGTTAGGATAGTGTAAGCAATACGCCACTCATTATTACCCAAGGCCTTAATTTTCGGTTCAATACGCTCACCAAATTCATCTGAACGTTCAATTTGCACATTCGGCTGCACCGGACAGTAGACAATAAACGAGGCTTCTTTATTGCGATGACATACCTCCAGACCATTACCCGTAGCCCGGGTATCGTTTCTAGCACCTGTTGTTGAGGCGGTGAAAGTGTAAGGAGAATTGGGTAATGTCTCGCCACCATACATTAGAGTGAGCTTATAGGTTCCCGGTTGTGTGGGTACAAATTCTACACTATAAATACCCTCACTTTGTTCGCTTATATGAACCGGTACATTTTGATTTGTGGGTGATACAACAAAAGCCTCCAATTCAGCTAAACCGGCATTTTCTGTGCGTACCGAAAATGAAATGGGACTGTGTAGAGCCATGGTATTTTTGGGTACTCCCTGTACCGATACCTTGCTAATATCAAAGGCCTCACAAGTGAAAGGACTTCCCGGCAAGGGTTTGGATTGATGTAAAACCTCTGTGGGGTAAAGAAGAGAAATATTAAGAAAACATGTAACTAAGTATAGTCGGTTAAGCCCGACCCATAAGATACGCTTGGGTATTCCAAACAAAATACAATAAACAAACTTACCTATTATACATTGTCCCGGTTTATTGATATTGAATTCCGCCTGCAAATGTCCACTTTTAGTTTGATAACATCTCACCGGCAAAGCCTGACCTCCAGGTCCCGAAACTACCACATCAAATTCTCTAGCTGGTCTTTTAATAGTATCAATAGCAAAATTGGTAGTCTTTCCTACCCTGGCCTGATACAAACCCAAGCCACTAACGCTGATCTCCTTGCCATTACCAGCTGGTAATACATTGATTTCCAAAGGCTTCAAAGAAATGGGTACATCATTAAAGAGAATAGTGATTTTATGGGGAGCCACTCGGGTAGGATGATAGACAATCTCGTAGATGCCATTCTTAGAGGGTCCTCGGATAGTGTGAGGTACCACGGTAGCACCACATTTTACCAAAGCCGACAAATCACCTTGACCCGCCTCGTTGAGTGACACAGAAATGCTGGCTGGACGATGGCACAGAGCCTCACCCACCTCCGTAATCTTTACCAGAGAAGGATCGAAAACTGTTAAGGTTCTAGTGCCAATATGTTGTCGGGTCTCGCGATCAATAAAACGTATCAAATAATTGCCCGTCATATGGGTACGAAATTCTGCTGTCTGGCGATTAATGGTATAGGGGACAGGCTTGTGATCTGGGCCCATTATCTCAGCAATTTGATCATCAGCAGGGAAATCAATCATAGCCAAGCTGCCAATTTGTATAGTTTGGGTAGTTTGCTGGATCTCCACACGGAAGGGACTGCCATCAACAGACATTTCATTGAAGGTGATATTAACATAATGCGACTCGGTGGACTGGGGGACAAAGGTAACATCATAAAGACCTCGAGCACAGGCTACAACTTCAGCCTTAACTGTGCTGGAATCTGTGGAAACCACCAACTCCAAAGTACCCTCACCAGCTCCAGCAGCATCAACACTGAATGTCACGGGAATGCCCAAGGCAGCCGGTCCATACTGCTGCTCCAAACCACTTATGGTAACACGGGAGACATCAAAAACATTGCAAGAAAACGGAGAACCATTGATATGTTGATCTGCCGCGGTAACGCTAATCAAATGACGTCCCACAACATTGGGACGGAAAGAAGCGGTATAAGAATCTCCACCTTGAGCCTGAACATCGGCAGGCAAATTATCCCCCGTGGGAGAAGTGACAAAAACGTGAGGCTCTACACCCTCAAAGCCATCCAAATCAAAAGTATTGTCTACCTTAATAGCTGCCTGTTTTAAAGCCTCTCCTGAGGCCACAGCACGAGGAAGACTAACAGGCGCTGAACCAATTTGACAGGTAAAAGGAGAGCCAGGCACTGGATGACCATTAAAACGTACAGACAAGGAGTGTGAGGCTGCTTCCGTAGGCTTAAAGTTGACTTTAAAACGAGCATTTCCCTCGGATTGCACAAAATTTGGAACATTTTTACCATTAACGGCCACAATTATTTCAAGATTACCAGCGCCAGCTTGACTGGCATTAATGCCAAAGCTTACACTCTTACCCACCACGCCGGGACGTATATCGGTTACCACCACCTTCTCAGCCGAATAGGCTTTCAAAAGAAAAGGACTGCCCTCAACATGACCGCCGCCTGGCAAACGCACTTCAACCGAATGATCTCCCACTTCCACGGGCTCAAATTTAACATTATAGCCCACGTGTATAGCATCCACTTTAACGGGTACACTGCGACGAGCAGGACCCAAGACTTCCACAGTTGGTTTAGTGTCTGATTCCACAATAAACTCAAACATCCGTCCCACACTAACTTTATCCATAGTTTCGGGCGATTGTATGCGTGCTGCTGCTGAGACGCGACAGGTAAATGGGGAACCTGGTACATCTTGACCATTGAATCTTAGCTCGACCGTATGATTTTGTGCTTCTCGGGGGGTAAAGCTAATCGCATAGGTATGTTGACCCTGAGCTTGAGCCGATGTGGGTACACGACCACCATTGACGGTTACCTCTAAGTTGCCGGGACCAGCTTGTGATGTTTCCACCAAAAAGGTTACAGGTTTACCCACAGTGCCATTGCTAACATTTTTCACCTTAATAGCGCCAACGTCATAAACCTGTTTGGGAGAAGGGCAGAGGTTAAAGGATAAGACAAAATTTTGGATAAAATAAAATTTTGGAATTTTTTTTTTCAATTTTAATTTTTAGGAAAATTTTCTATAAAAATATGAATGTTTGGAAAAAATTCCTATAAAAATAAGAAATTTTTAAAAAATTTAATATAAAAATAAAAAAAATTTGAAAAATATCCTATAAAAATAAGAAATTTTTGAAAAATTTCCTATAAAAATAGGAAATTTTTGAAAAATTTCCTATAAAAATAAGAATTTTTTGAAAAATTTCCTATAAAAATAAGAAATTTTTGAAAAATTTCCTATAAAAATAAGAAATTTTTGAAAAATTTCCTATAAAAATAAGAAATTTTTGAAAAACTTCCTATAAAAATAAAAATTTTTGAAAAATTTCCTATAAAAATAAGTAATTTTTGAAAAATTTCGTATAAAAATAAGAAATTTTTGAAAAATTTCCTATAAAAATAAGAAATTTTTGAAAAATTTCCTATAAATATAAGAAATTTTTGAAAAATTTCCTATAAATATAAGAAATTTTTGAAAAATTTCCCATAAATATAAGAAATTTTTGAAAAATTTCCTATAAAAATAAGAAATTTTTAAAAAATTTCCTATAAAAATAAGAAATTTTTGAAAAATTTCCTATAAAAATAAGAAATTTTTGAAAAATTTCCTATAAAAATAAGAAATTTTTGAAAAATTTCCTATAAAAATAAGAAATTTTTGAAAAATTTCCTATAAAAATAAGAAATTTTTGAAAAATTTCCTATAAAAATAAGAAATTTTTGAAAAATTTCCTATAAAAATAAGAAATTTTTGAAAAATTTCCTATAAAAATAAGAAATTTTTGAAAAATTTCCTATAAAAATAAGAAATTTTTGAAAAATTTCCTATAAAAATAAGAAATTTTTGAAAAATTTCCTATAAAAATAAGAAATTTTTGAAAAATTTCCTATAAAAATAAGAAATTTTTGAAAAATTTCCTATAAAAATAAGAAATTTTTGAAAAATTTCCTATAAAAATAGGAAATTTTTGAAAAATTTCCTATAAAAATAGGAAATTTTTGAAAAATTTCCTATAAAAATAGGAAATTTTTGAAAAATTTCCTATAAAAATAAGAAATTTTTGAAAAATTTCCTATAAAAATAAGAAATTTTTGAAAAATTTCCTATAAAAATAAGAAATTTTTGAAAAATTTCCTATAAAAATAAGAAATTTTTCAAAAATTTCTTATTTTAATAGGAACTTTTTCAAAAATTTCTTATATTTATAGGAAATTTTTCAAAAAATTCTTATTTTTATAGGAAATTTTTCAAAAATTTCTTATTTTATAGGAAATTTTTTAATTATTACTTATTCTTATAGGAAATTTTTCAAAAATTTTATAGTTTTATAGGAAATTTTTCAAAACTTTCTTATTTTTATAGGAAATTTTTAAAAAATTTCTTATTTTTATAGGAAAATTTTCAAAAATTTTTAAAATTTTCTTTATTTTATAAGGTAATTCTATTATTTTTATAGGGAGATTTTAAAAATTTCTTTATTTTTATAGGAAAGTTTTAAAAATTTCTCTACTTTTAATGAACATTTTTTAAATTTAACTGTTTTTTTTGAATAAGTTAACTTTCCATAAATTTATGACTTTACCTTGGCCGCATATGGACTACCCGCAGTAGCCAAACCGCATACAGTGACATGCACACGATGTTCACCCACCACTCGGGGTACAAATTCTGCCTTGAAGACACCCTCTGCCGACTGATGAACCTGTGCAGGCACAGATTGTCCAGCGGGTCCTATTCAGGTTCGACGACGAAATTTTTAATTTTACGATGATTTTTTTTATTTTTATCAAGCACAATTTTTTTTTTTATTTAAAATGTTTTTAATTGTTTATTAATTTCATAATTAATTCGTTGTATATCGTAGTTTTATGCAAATATTTCATTGAGTTAAATATTGTTTTTTGTTGAATTGGTTTTGAATTTTTTTGTAAATTTTAGAATAATTTTTTTGGTATTTGTTAAATTTGTAGTTGTAGTGTTAAATGTATTAGTACATAATTATATTTGTAGTAGTTTATTATGTGGTAAATTTTTGAGGCAAAAAATTTGGAAAAAAGAGTTTTGAAAAATTATTTCCAGTTTTGAGTAAATGGAGATGTATTTAATATGTTAAAAATATCTAATGGTTAGTAAGTGGAGATATTATTTAGATTATTAAACTAAATGTTTATATTTGTAAACCTACTCTAAAAAATTCATGACTTTCTTTAACCAAAGGAAACGTGTAAATGATAAGACAGAAGCTAGGGTATTTAGAAATGTATCTGGTTCTAAAGATGACTTAATGTTTAATGGCGATGATTTAATTACAAAAAGGAGGTAAATTTAACTAAAAAAGTTGATTATAAGCTGACCTATAGTTAGTTACTTATTTCCGTATATAATTATTAACAAAATAGAATAATAATATATAAAGATATAAACCAACACCTTTACTCGAATAACACTATGAAACAAAGTCAGTTATAGGAAATATATAGAAATATTTTTCTTTCGAAAATTTCTATACAAAAATTTTCGATAGAAATATTTTTAACGAAAATTTTTCATAGAAAATAGAAATATTTTTCTATAGAAAAATTTTCGTTAGAAATATTTTTCTATAGAAAAATTTTCGTTAGAAATATATTTCTATAGAAAAATTTTCGTTAGAAATATTTTTCTATAGAAAAATTTTCGTTAGAAATATTTTTTTTTCTATAGAAAAATTTTCGTTAGAAATATTTTTCTATAGAAAAATTTTCGTTAGAAATATTTTTCTATAGAAAAATTTTCGTTAGAAATATTTTTCTATAGAAAAATTTTCGTTAGAAATATTTTTCTATAGAAAAATTTTCGTTAGAAATATTTTTCTATAGAAAAATTTTCGTTAGAAATATTTTTCTATAGAAAAATTTTCGTTAGAAATATTTTTCTATAGAAAAATTTTCGTTAGAAATATTTTTCTATAGAAAAATTTTCGTTAGAAATATTTTTCTATAGAAAAATTTTCGTTAGAAATATTTTTCTATAGAAAAATTTTCGTTAGAAATATTTTTCTATAGAAAAATTTTCGTTAGAAATATTTTTCTATAGAAAAATTTTCGTTAGAAATATTTTTCTATAGAAAAATTTTCGTTAGAAATATTTTTCTATAGAAAAATTTTCGTTAGAAATATTTTTCTATAGAAAAATTTTCGTTAGAAATATTTTTCTATAGAAAAATTTTCGTTAGAAATATTTTTCTATAGAAAAATTTTCGTTAGAAATATTTTTCTATAGAAAAATTTTCGTTAGAAATATTTTTCTATAGAAAAATTTTCGTTAGAAATATTTTTCTATAGAAAAATTTTCGTTAGAAATATTTTTCTATAGAAAAATTTTCGTTAGAAATATTTTTCTATAGAAAAATTTTCGTTAGAAATATTTTTCTATAGAAAAATTTTCGTTAGAAATATTTTTCTATAGAAAAATTTTCGTTAGAAATATTTTTCTATAGAAAAATTTTCGTTAGAAATATTTTTCTATAGAAAAATTTTCGTTAGAAATATTTTTCTATAGAAAAATTTTCGTTAGAAATATTTTTCTATAGAAAAATTTTCGTTAGAAATATTTTTCTATAGAAAAATTTTCGTTAGAAATATTTTTCTATAGAAAAATTTTCGTTAGAAATATTTTTCTATAGAAAAATTTTCGTTAGAAATATTTTTCTATAGAAAAATTTTCGTTAGAAATATTTTTCTATAGAAAAATTTTCGTTAGAAATATTTTTCTATAGAAAAATTTTCGTTAGAAATATTTTTCTATAGAAAAATTTTCGTTAGAAATATTTTTCTATAGAAAAATTTTCGTTAGAAATATTTTTCTATAGACAAATTTTCGTTAGAAATATTTTTCTATAGACAAATTTTCGTTAGAAATATTTTTCTATAGACAAATTTTCGTTAGAAATATTTTTCTATAGACAAATTTTCGTTAGAAATATTTTTCTATAGAAAAATTTTCGTTAGAAATATTTTTCTATAGAAAAATTTTCGTTAGAAATATTTTTCTATAGAAAAATTTTCGTTAGAAATATTTTTCTATAGAAAAATTTTCGTTAGAAATATTTTTCTATAAAAAAATTTTCGTTAGAAATATTTTTCTATAGAAAAATTTTCGTTAGAAATATTTTTCTATAGAAAAATTTTCGTTAGAAATATTTTTCTATAGAAAAATTTTCGTTAGAAATATTTTTCTATAGAAAAATTTTCGTTAGAAATATTTTTCTATAGAAAAATTTTCGTTAGAAATATTTTTCTATAGAAAAATTTTCGTTAGAAATATTTTTCTATAGAAAAATTTTCGTTAGAAATATTTTTCTATAGAAAAATTTTCGTTAGAAATATTTTTCTATAGAAAAATTTTCGTTAGAATTATTTTTCTATAGAAAAATTTTCGTTAGAAATATTTTTCTATAGAAAAATTTTCGTTAGAAATATTTTTCTATAGAAAAATTTTCGTTAGAAATATTTTTCTATAGAAAAATTTTCGTTAGAAATATTTTTCTATAGAAAAATTTTCGTTAGAAATATTTTTCTATAGAAAAATTTTCGTTAGAAATATTTTTCTATAGAAAAATTTTCGTTAGAAATATTTTTCTATAGAAAAATTTTCGTTAGAAATATTTTTCTATAGAAAAATTTTCGTTAGAAATATTTTTCTATAGAAAAATTTTCGTTAGAAATATTTTTCTATAGAAAAATTTTCGTTAGAAATATTTTTCTATAGAAAAATTTTCGTTAGAAATATTTATCTATAGAAAAATTTTCGTTAGAAATATTTTTCTATAGAAAAATTTTCGTTAGAAATATTTTTCTATAGAAAAATTTTCGTTAGAAATATTTTTCGATAGAAAAATTTTCGTTAGAAATATTTTTCTATAGAAAAATTTTCGTTAGAAATATTTTTCGATAGAAAAATTTTCGTTAGAAATATTTTTCTATAGAAAAATTTTCGTTAGAAATATTTTTCTATAGAAAAATTTTCGTTAGAAATATTTTTCTATAGAAAAATTTTCGTTAGAAATATTTTTCTATAGAAAAATTTTCGTTAGAATTATTTTTCTATAGAAAAATTTTCGTTAGAATTATTTTTCTATAGAAAAATTTTCGTTAGAATTATTTTTCTATAGAAAAATTTTCGTTAGAAATATTTTTCTATGGAAAAATTTTCGTTAGAAATATTTTTCTATAGAAAAATTTTCGTTAGAAATATTTTTCTATAGAAAAATTTTCGTTAGAAATATTTTTCTATAGAAAAATTTTCGTTAGAAATATTTTTCTATAGAAAAATTTTCGTTAGAAATATTTTTCTATAGAAAAATTTTCGTTAGAAATATTTTTCTATAGAAAAATTTTCGTTAGAAATATTTTTCTATAGAAAAATTTTCGTTAGAAATATTTTTCTATAGAAAAATTTTCGTTAGAAATATTTTTCTATAGAAAAATTTTCGTTAGAAATATTTTTCTATAGAAAAATTTTCGTTAGAAATATTTTTCTATAGAAAAATTTTCGTTAGAAATATTTTTCTATAGAAAAATTTTCGTTAGAAATATTTTTCTATAGAAAAATTTTCGTTAGAAATATTTTTCTATAGAAAAATTTTCGTTAGAAATATTTTTCTATAGAAAAATTTTCGTTAGAAATATTTTTCTATAGAAAAATTTTCGTTAGAAATATTTTTCTATAGAAAAATTTTCGTTAGAAATATTTTTCTATAGAAAAATTTTCGTTAGAAATATTTTTCTATAGAAAAATTTTCGTTAGAAATATTTTTCTATAGAAAAATTTTCGTTAGAAATATTTTTCTATAGAAAAATTTTCGTTAGAAATATTTTTCTATAGAAAAATTTTCGTTAGAAATATTTTTCTATAGAAAAATTTTCGTTAGAAATATTTTTCTATAGAAAAATTTTCGTTAGAAATATTTTTCTATAGAAAAATTTTCGTTAGAAATATTTTTCTATAGAAAAATTTTCGTTAGAAATATTTTTCTATAGAAAAATTTTCGTTAGAAATATTTTTCTATAGAAAAATTTTCGTTAGAAATATTTTTCTATAGAAAAATTTTCGTTAGAAATATTTTTCTATAGAAAAATTTTCGTTAGAAATATTTTTCTATAGAAAAATTTTCGTTAGAAATATTTTTCTATAGAAAAATTTTCGTTAGAAATATTTTTCTATAGAAAAATTTTCGTTAGAAATATTTTTCTATAGAAAAATTTTCGTTAGAAATATTTTTCTATAGAAAAATTTTCGTTAGAAATATTTTTCTATAGAAAAATTTTCGTTAGAAATATTTTTCTATAGAAAAATTTTCGTTAGAAATATTTTTCTATAGAAAAATTTTCGTTAGAAATATTTTTCTATAGAAAAATTTTCGTTAGAAATATTTTTCTATAGAAAAATTTTCGTTAGAAATATTTTTCTATAGACAAATTTTCGTTAGAAATATTTTTCTATAGAAAAATTTTCGTTAGAAATATTTTTCTATAGAAAAATTTTCGTTAGAAATATTTTTCTATAGAAAAATTTTCGTTAGAAATATTTTTCTATAGAAAAATTTTCGTTAGAAATATTTTTCTATAGAAAAATTTTCGTTAGAAATATTTTTCTATAGAAAAATTTTCGTTAGAAATATTTTTCTATAGAAAAATTTTCGTTAGAAATATTTTTCTATAGAAAAATTTTCGTTAGAAATATTTTTCTATAGAAAAATTTTCGTTAGAAATATTTTTCTATAGAAAAATTTTCGTTAGAAATATTTTTCTATAGAAAAATTTTCGTTAGAAATATTTTTCTATAGAAAAATTTTCGTTAGAAATATTTTTCTATAGAAAAATTTTCGTTAGAAATATTTTTCTATAGAAAAATTTTCGTTAGAAATATTTTTCTATAGAAACATTTTCGTTAGAAATATTTTTCTATAGAAACATTTTCGTTAGAAATATTTTTCTATGGAAAAATTTTCGTTAGAAATATTTTTCTATAGAAAAATTTTCGTTAGAAATATTTTTCTACAGAAAAATTTCTATCAAATTTTTTCTAAAAAATTTTTTATTTTTGCATAGTGTAATTTTTATATTTTTGTTTGCTAATTCTAAGAACTACTTTTTCTTCATTAAAAAAAAATAAAAAAATTTTAGTTTTATTTTCGTTTATTTCCTCGTCAATGTATTAGTCTTTTTTTATAAAAATAACTTATACAAATTGTTAATAAACAATACAAAAAAAGTTATTAAGTGTTTCAATATTTTACATATAAAAATTAGTTAAAGTATAGATAATAATAATAAAAAACAACGGATTTAAAATAATTTTTATAAGTATTAAGTTTTGTATAAAAATCGATTATTTCGGGGCATATGCATAAGTTTTTTTAAAAGTGGTTACTAGTACAATAACTTTCGTCGTCCTGCAATAATAAAATAATAACACAGATAAAGTAAAGAGAAGAAAGAAATTAAAAAAAAAAATTGTTTAAAAAAATTATATTGACAATACATACATAAGTATAATATAAAAATAAAATTTACAATTGGGGGATTCACAAGTTAAGCTTTCATTGTTGATGACTTTTATATTTGAAATGATTTCATATTACAACTTCTTATGGAAGAGAAGAAGTTGGTCAATAGCTGGACTTTAAACATATGTTCTTCTTTGCAAAATTTAAGTCTAGAAATGTTGAAAAAGGTAATTTAAATCGGAATTCGAGATTAGACAACGTTCGGGTCATCCGTTGAGTAATATGCCAAAAGTCATGTTCAACTTAAAATGTCAGACGACATTAAAATTTTGGACACGAAAAGGCTCAGTGGTTTCAATTCAATTTTGAATGATCGGTTGGGTAAAAGAGAGCTTTCCGCAATATGGCGGCCAAAGTGGCTCACAATCATCCACAAATTTAACCGTTTGACAAATTCGCAGCAAACGCGAACGGTGCTAATCGACGACTCCTTTTTTGTAAGACGCGGAGTATAATCTGCCTTAAAAAGGAGAAAATAATAAAATTATGGTGTCCATTCAATTGTTAGTTAAGAAAAAAATGACCGCATTTTTTTTTAACCTGAAAAGTTCATGGGTGAACTCATGTACAGTTTTCATGGTAAAAATTCATATATTGGCTTCCAATTGCTACATTTTTCGCTTAATTATTAAAAAACATTATGACATGTTAGCTTCCACTGTGAACCCCTCAAATAAAATCGCAAAATAACCTAAAATAATGACTCATATAGAAATTTTTGTACACTGAAGTTCACACTCCAAAGTCTGTTATATTAATCGAATTATATGACACTAAACATATAACACAGAATTTACATAAATATATAAAATAAAACTAAACATGGTCTAAAAACAAAGTTTGGCTCATAAACTCTAAAAATTGTAGACGTTCGCAACAAAACGTAATAATTCCATTTTTTGAAAAAAGTTTAGTTAATGATGCAATTTTACTCTAAATACTAGTCTCTATGATAAACAAATCTCAAAAAACGCTAATTAATTCTTTACAAAAAGGTTTTAAAACTGATCGCCATAGGCATCTCAAATGGTCAACAGATACAGAATCTTAATAGTGTTACGTTTTTCCTTTAAAAACGTGGATAGAATTCTTTTTGCAAACAACCGAAAACAAAATTCAAATACTTTATGTCGTTTTACAAAGTTTCATCTTTATTAACTTTTGGGTTAGTCACTTAAACACACTTCACAAAACTGCTTTATAAATATTCTTAGTCTCACTGTTCTCTTATACGCGTCTCAATTCAAACTCTTCCACGATATCAGTTAGTCAGCGTTTTATAACAGAGAAGGCAGTTTGGAAATTCGTTTTTTAGAGCGTTAAATGGACTTATACCACTTTCAAAACAAGCTAATTCAAATATTAATTTTTATAGTAAATTTTTCAGAAACTTAAATTTTTTAAAAATTTACTATAAAAAGTAAATTTTTGAAATAGTAAATTTTTCAAAAATTTACTTTTTATAGTAAATTTTTCAAAAATTTACTTTTTATAGTAAATTTTTCAAAAATTTACTTTTTATAGTAAATTTTTCAAAAATTTACTTTTTATAGTAAATTTTTCAAAAATTTACTTTTTATAGTAAATTTTTCAAAAATTTACTTTTTATAGTAAATTTCTCAAAAATTTACTTTTTATAGTAAATTTTTCAAAAATTTACTTTTTATAGTAAATTTTTCAAAAATTTACTTTTTATAGTACATTTTTCAAAAATTTACTTTTTATAGTAAATTTTTCAAAAATTTACTTTTTATAGTAAATTTTTCAAAAATTTACTTTTTATAGTAAATTTTTCAAAAATTTACTTTTTATAGTAAATTTTTCAAAAATTTACTTTTTATAGTAAATTTTTCAAAAATTTACTTTTTATAGTAAATTTTTCAAAAATTTACTTTTTATAGTAAATTTTTCAAAAATTTACTTTTTATAGTAAATTTTTCAAAAATTTACTTTTTATAGTAAATTTTTCAAAAATTTACTTTTTATAGTAAATTTTTCAAAAATTTACTTTTTATAGTAAATTTTTCAAAAATTTACTTTTTATAGTAAATTTCTCAAAAATTTACTTTTTATAGTAAATTTTTCAAAAATTTACTTTTTATAGTAAATTTCTCAAAAATTTACTTTTTATAGTAAATTTCTCAAAAATTTACTTTTTATAGTAAATTTCTCAAAAATTTACTTTTTATAGTAAATTTCTCAAAAATTTACTTTTTATAGTAAATTTTTCAAAAATTTACTTTTTATAGTAAATTTTTCAAAAATTTACTTTTTATAGTAAATTTTTCAAAAATTTACTTTTTATAGTAAATTTTTCAAAAATTTACTTTTTATAGTAAATTTTTCAAAAATTTACTTTTTATAGTACATTTTTCAAAAATTTACTTTTTATAGTAAATTTTTCAAAAATTTACTTTTTATAGTAAATTTTTCAAAAATTTACTTTTTATAGTAAATTTTTCAAAAATTTACTTTTTATAGTAAATTTTTCAAAAATTTACTTTTTATAGTAAATTTTTCAAAAATTTACTTTTTATAGTAAATTTTTCAAAAATTTACTTTTTATAGTAAATTTTTCAAAAATTTACTTTTTATAGTAAATTTTTCAAAAATTTACTTTTTATAGTAAATTTTTCAAAAATTTACTTTTTATAGTAAATTTTTCAAAAATTTACTTTTTATAGAAAATTTTTCAAAAATTTACTTTTTATAGTAAATTTTTCAAAAATTTTCTTTTTATAGTAAATTTTTCAAAAATTTACTTTTTATAGTAAATTTTTCAAAAATTTACTTTTTATAGTAAATTTTTCAAAAATTTACTTTTTATAGTAAATTTCTCAAAAATTTACTTTTTATAGTAAATTTTTCAAAAATTTTCTTTTTATAGTAAATTTTTCAAAAATTTACTTTTTATAGTAAATTTTTCAAAAATTTACTTTTTATAGTAAATTTTTCAAAAATTTACTTTTTATAGTAAATTTTTCAAAAATTTACTTTTTATAGTAAATTTTTCAAAAATTTACTTTTTATAGTAAATTTCTCAAAAATTTACTTTTTATAGTAAAATTTTCTTTTTATAGTAAATTTTTCAAAAATTTACTTTTTATAGTAAATTTCTCAAAAATTTACTTTTTATAGTAAATTTTTCAAAAATTTACTTTTTATAGTAAATTTTTCAAAAATTTACTTTTTATAGTAAATTTTTCAAAAATTTACTTTTTATAGTAAATTTTTCAAAAATTTACTTTTTATAGTAAATTTTTCAAAAATTTACTTTTTATAGTAAATTTTTCAAAAATTTACTTTTTATAGTAAATTTTTCAAAAATTTACTTTTTATAGTAAATTTTTCAAAAATTTACTTTTTATAGTAAATTTTTCAAAAATTTACTTTTTATAGTAAATTTTTCAAAAATTTACTTTTTATAGTAAATTTTTCAAAAATTTACTTTTTATAGTAAATTTTTCAAAAATTTACTTTTTATAGTAAATTTTTCAAAAATTTACTTTTTATAGTAAATTTTTCAAAAATTTACTTTTTATAGTAAATTTTTCAAAAATTTACTTTTTATAGTAAATTTTTCAAAAATTTACTTTTTATAGTAAATTTTTCAAAAATTTACTTTTTATAGTAAATTTTTCAAAAATTTACTTTTTATAGTAAATTTTTCAAAAATTTACTTTTTATAGTAAATTTTTCAAAAATTTACTTTTTATAGTAAATTTTTCAAAAATTTACTTTTTATAGTAAATTTTTCAAAAATTTACTTTTTATAGTAAATTTTTCAAAAATTTACTTTTTATAGTAAATTTTTCAAAAATTTACTTTTTATAGTAAATTTTTCAAAAATTTACTTTTTATAGTAAATTTTTCAAAAATTTACTTTTTATAGTAAATTTTTCAAAAATTTACTTTTTATAGTAAATTTTTCAAAAATTTACTTTTTATAGTAAATTTTTCAAAAATTTACTTTTTATAGTAAATTTTTCAAAAATTTACTTTTTATAGTAAATTTTTCAAAAATTTACTTTTTATAGTAAATTTTTCAAAAATTTACTTTTTATAGTAAATTTTTCAAAAATTTACTTTTTATAGTAAATTTTTCAAAAATTTACTTTTTATAGTAAATTTTTCAAAAATTTACTTTTTACAGTAAATTTTTTAAAAATTTACTTTTTATAGTAAATTTTTTAAAAATTTACTTTTTATAGTAAATTTTTTAAAAATTTACTTTTTATAGTAAATTTTTTAAAAATTTACTTTTTATAGTAAATTTTTCAAAAATTTACTTTTTATAGTAAATTTTTCAAAAATTTACTTTTTATAGTAAATTTTTCAAAAATTAAAAAGTAAATTTTGGAAAAATTTACTAAAAAAAGTAAATTTTGGAAAAATTTACTATAAAAAGTAAATTTTGGAAAAATTTACTATAAAAAGTAAATTTTGGAAAAATTTACTATAAAAAGTAAATTTTGGAAAAATTTACTATAAAAAGTAAATTTTGGAAAAATTTACTATAAAAAAGTAAATTTTGGAAAAATTTACTATTAAAAGTAATTTTGGAAAAATTTACTATAAAAAGTAAATTTTGGAAAAATTTACTATAAAAAGTAAATTTTGGAAAAATTTACTATAAAAAGTAAATTTTGGAAAAATTTACTATAAAAAGTAAATTTTGGAAAAATTTACTATAAAAAGTAAATTTTGGAAAAATTTACTATGAAAAGTAAATTTTGGAAAAATTTACTATGAAAAGTAAATTTTGGAAAAATTTACTATGAAAAGTAAATTTTGGAAAAATTTACTATGAAAAGTAAATTTTGGAAAAAATTTACTATGAAAAGTAAATTTTGGAAAAATTTACTATGAAAAGTAAATTTTGGAAAAATTTACTATAAAAAGTAAATTTTGAAAAATTTACTATAAAAAGTAAATTTTTGAAAAATTTACTATAAAAAGTAAATTTTTGAAAAATTTACTATAAAAAGTAAATTTTGGAAAAATTTACTATAAAAAGTAAATTTTTGAAAAATTTACTATAAAAAGTAAATTTTTGAAAAATTTACTATAAAAAGTAAATTTTTGAAAAATTTACTATAAAAAGTAAATTTTTGAAAAATTTACTATAAAAAGTAAATTTTTGAAAAATTTACTATAAAAAGTAAATTTTTGAAAAATTTACTATAAAAAGTAAATTTTTGAAAAATTTACTATAAAAAGTAAATTTTTGAAAAATTTACTATAAAAAGTAAATTTTTGAAAAATTTACTATAAAAAGTAAATTTTTGAAAAATTTACTATAAAAAGTAAATTTTTGAAAAATTTACTATAAAAAGTAAATTTTTGAAAAATTTACTATAAAAAGTAAATTTTTGAAAAATTTACTATAAAAAGTAAATTTTTGAAAAATTTACTATAAAAAGTAAATTTTTGAAAAATTTACTATAAAAAGTAAATTTTTGAAAAATTTACTATAAAAAGTAAATTTTTGAAAAATTTACTATAAAAAGTAAATTTTTGAAAAATTTACTATAAAAAGTAAATTTTTGAAAAATTTACTATAAAAAGTAAATTTTTGAAAAATTTACTATAAAAAGTAAATTTTTGAAAAATTTACTATAAAAAGTAAATTTTTGAAAAATTTACTATAAAAAGTAAATTTTTGAAAAATTTACTATAAAAAGTAAATTTTTGAAAAATTTACTATAAAAAGTAAATTTTTGAAAAATTTACTATAAAAAGTAAATTTTTGAAAAATTTACTATAAAAAGTAAATTTTTGAAAAATTTACTATAAAAAGTAAATTTTTGAAAAATTTACTATAAAAAGTAAATTTTTGAAAAATTTACTATAAAAAGTAAATTTTTGAAAAATTTACTATAAAAAGTAAATTTTTGAAAAATTTACTATAAAAAGTAAATTTTTGAAAAATTTACTATAAAAAGTAAATTTTTGAAAAATTTACTATAAAAAGTAAATTTTTGAAAAATTTACTATAGTAAATTTTTGAAAAATTTACTATAAAAAGTAAATTTTTGAAAAATTTACTATAAAAAGTAAATTTTTGAAAAATTTACTATAAAAAGTAAATTTTTGAAAAATTTACTATAAAAAGTAAATTTTTGAAAAATTTACTATAAAAAGTAAATTTTTGAAAAATTTGCTATAAAACGAAAATTTTTAAAAAATTATATATATAAAACGAAAATTTTTGAAAAATTTACTATAAAACGAAAATTTTTGAAAAATTTACTATAAAACGAAAATTTTTGAAAAATTTACTATAAAAAGTAATTTTTTGAAAAATTTACTATAAAAGGAAAATTTTTGAAAAATTTACTATAAAACGAAAATTTTTGAAAAATTTACTATAAAAAGTAAGTTTTTGAAAAATTTACTACAAAACGAAAATTTTTGAAAAATTTACTATAAAACGAAATTTTTTGAAAAATTTACTATAAAAGGAAAATTTTTGAAAAATTTACTATAAAACGAAATTTTGTGAAAAATTTTACTATAAGAGGAAAATTTTTGAAAAATTTACTATAAAACGAAAATTTTTGAAAAATTTACTATAAAACGAAAATTTTTGAAAAATTTACTATAAAACGAAAATTTTTGAAAAATTTACTATAAAACGAAAATTTTTAAAAAATTTACTATAAAACGAAAATTTTTGAAAAATTTACTATAAAATGAAATTTTTTTAAAAATCTACTATAAAACGAAAATTTTTGAAAAATTTACTATAAAACGAAAATTTTTGAAAAATTTACTATAAAACGAAAATTTTTAAAAAATTTACTATAAAACGAAAATTTTTGAAAAATTTACTATAAAACGAAAATTTTTAAAAAATTTACTATAAAACGAAAATTTTTGAAAAATTTACTATAAAATGAAATTTTTTTAAAAATCTACTATAAAACGAAAATTTTTGAAAAATTTACTATAAAACGAAAATTTTTGAAAAATTTACTATAAAACGAAAATTTTTAAAAAATTTACTATAAAACGAAAATTTTTGAAAAATTTACTATAAAACGAAAATTTTTAAAAAATTTACTATAAAACGAAAATTTTTGAAAAATTTACTATAAAACGAAAATATTTGAAAAATTTACTATAAAACGAAAATTTTTAAAAAATTTACTTTAAAACGGAATTTTTTGAAAAATTTACTATAAAACGAAAATTTTTGAAAAATTTACTAAAAAACGAAAATTTTGGAAAAATTTACTATAAAACGAAAATTTTTGAAAAATTTACTATAAAACGAAAATTTTTGAAAAATTTATTATAAAACGAAAATTTTTGAAAAATTTAATAAATATAAAACGAAAATTTTTAAAAAAACGAAAATTTTTGAAAAATTTACTTTTAACGAAAATTTTTGAAAAATTTTCTATAAAACGAAAATTTTTGAAAAATTTACTATAAACCGAAAATTTTTGAAAAATTTACTATAAAACGAAAATTTTTGAAAAATTTACTATAAAACGAAAATTTTTGAAAAATTTTCTATAAAACGAAAATTTTTGAAAAATTTACTATAAAACGAAAATTTTTGAAAAATTTACTAAAAAACGAAAATTTTGGAAAAATTTACTATAAAACGAAAATTTTTGAAAAATTTACTATAAAACGAAAATTTTTGAAAAATTTTCTATAAAACGAAAATTTTTGAAAAATTTACTATAAAACGAAAATTTTTGAAAAATTTACTAAAAAACGAAAATTTTGGAAAAATTTACTATAAAACGAAAATTTTTGAAAAATTTACTATAAAACGAAAATTTTTGAAAAATTTATTATAAAACGAAAATTTTTGAAAAATTTAATAAATATAAAACGAAAATTTTTAAAAAAACGAATATTTTTGAAAAATTTACTTTAAAACGAAAATTTTTGATAAATGTACCATTACCGAAAATTTTTGAAAAATTTACTTTTAACGAAAATTTTCTATAAAACGAAAATTTTTGAAAAATTTACTATAAAACGAAAATTTTTGAAAAATTTACTATAAAACGAAAATTTTTGAAAAATTTACTATAAAACGAAAATTTTTGAAAAATTTACTATAAAACGAAAATTTTTAAAAAATTTACTATAAAATGAAAATTTTTGAAAAATTTACTATAAAAAGTAAATTTTTGAAAAATTTACTATAAAAAGTAAATTTTTGAAAAATTTACTATAAAAAGTAAATTTTTGAAAAATTTACTATAAAAAGTAAATTTTTGAAAAATTTACTATAAAAAGTAAATTTTTGAAAAATTTACTATAAAAAGTAAATTTTAGAAATATTTACTATAAAAATTAAATTTTGGAAAAATTTACTATAAATTAAAAATAAACTAAGATTTTAATGTTAAAGACGTAAAAAACTAGTTATGAACCAAACTTTATTTTAAAGAGATAACTAAAAAATTTCAATATTTTTATACAAAGTTCGATATGATCTTAAAAATTGCATAATAAAATGCAAAAGATATTCATGCAATCGAAATGATTAGCGACATGTTAAAATATACAAAAAGATGGTTGTGAAACGGAAAAATGTGCTTTGAAAGGTGACATTGAAAATATTAGAAACAAGATAATTTTGATTTGAAATATTTTAAGTGAGTGGCAAATAAATTGAAAAACGAGATATTGTGATTGGGAAAAACATGAAATGCTTAAGAGACATGCTGAACTTTCTTTTGCAAAACGAAAAAAAATTTATAACTAATAATTGTGATGGAAAACCAATTGAAATATTTATAAAAAACGGTTAAAAAATAAACTACAAACCATTAAGTGTATAATAAATATTAGTAATATTATAATAATGTATATGTAAATAAAACGTGTATATTTACATAAACATAGGCAAAAACACACACATACATACAAAATTTATTTGTTTTTTTTTTTCTATAAATTTTTCAACAATACTTTACCTTCAACATTCACTTCAATATCCTCTAAACGACCGCCGTTGTGATTGATAACAAAAGAATTCGATTGATGAACAGGTCCAGGACCACCCAGAGAAACCTGAGGTCCGGACATACCGCCACTAATGCTGACCGTTATGGGACAGCCGGGTACAGGCATTTTATTGAACGATACATTTATAGTGTGTTCACAAGCCTCAGTGGGTACAAAGGAAACGGAGAATCTGTAGAAATGAAATGATTGTTCTTTTTATTTTTTCTGATTTTGAAGTAAAATTTATTTATAGAAGTTACCTTGCACTGCCTTGAGGATGAACTTGTGTGGGTATATTTTGACCCTTGGCCGAAATGGTAATTTCCAAATTTCCCTCTCCCGCATCTCCGGCATCGACGGTAAATTGCACTGGACGACCGACTGTACCACGCGAAACACTACCCACTACCACTTTGGTAGCATCATATGATTTAGCCAAAAACGGTGTACCCTGAACCGGGAAGCCATTGTATTCAACATTAATGGAATGACCACCCACAGCGGTGGGTGTAAATTCTGCAGTAAAGCCGGCATGAATATCACCAGTTACTCTTACAGGCAGTTCACCTTGAGGTCCACGCACACTAACGGCCAACTCAGCAGCACCTCCGCCACTAACGGTTATATGAAACGAAGCCGGTCTATTTACCGTAATCAATTCCAAATTAGACAAATTCAACATAACACGAGAGGTGTCCGCCACCTGACACACAAAGGGACAACCCCTAACCGTTTCACCATTAAACTTAATATCGATCAAATGTGGTTTGGCCTGTTCGGGTGTAAAGGAGACCAAACAGCGTCCCCCACCCACGACCTGAACATGATTGGGCACTTCACCCTCATTAATGGAAATCTCTAGTTGACCCTCACCAGCAGCGCTGGCATCAACACGAAATTGGCATGGCTGACCGACCACACCGCCATTGACATCGGTGACCTGTATCAAACTCGAATCGTAGACCTTGGCTATCAGGGGACCACCGGATATTTTCGTACCGTTAATTGAGGCCTCAATGATATGCGTACCGACTTCGATGGGTACGAATTCGATGCGTGCGGCACCATTTGCCGCCTCGTGGGTGACTCTGGCATTAAGTTTGGTCTTGTTAGGACCCAAAACTGTTGCCACGCACTCGCCTTTCGCAAGGCTTTGACCAGGAGGCGGCAGTATATCAAAAACCGCCGGTGTATTGGTGGGTACAAGACGGGTCGATTCGCCCAATGCAGTCATACCGGGTGTCGACATGATTTCAACGTGCCAGGGTGAACCTGAAATTGGGAAAAGAAGACAGAAAAAGGTGATTATTTAAAAAAAGTCTTTGAACAATTTTAATATAATAATAAATAAGCGTTTTATGCAAATAAGTAAAATTTCTAAAATCGCTACAAAATCAGATAAATTGGTCTCCAAATTTAAGTCTAATTACATTAATTGTTTAAAGCTTTCGAGAGTTTAACTTTTAGTTCTAAAGCTAAAGTTTTCTTTAGCATGACATATGTTCCAAAATATTTCCCCCCTTTTGGTTTATAACAAATAATTTTCTAACATGAAGATAACATTAAAAATATTTTCAATTGTTTTATTTATGGTTGAAAGAATATTTCTTCAGATTTTAAGGAATAACACTGGGCCACAATAATCAATCGACCACAAAAGAATGAGATCTAACTGATATACTTGTATTGCATAAGAAAGTTGGAGTTTCGGGGAACGAGTTCCCTGATTTCGTTAGAACATATCCCAAATTTAAATCTATATAACGGTGTGGCACAACCGACATTGCAACGGTTATCTAGTGGACCACTAGAGTTGAATTATACAGTACTGTCACCGATGAGCACTTTTCCTCTCCACTTCACTCTATGAAGAAATTTCAAAATGAACTTTGAAGCTCTGGAAAATAAATGCGAATTGTTCTCCAATTTCGTTCGGACACAGGCCGTGTAAATAAAGAAGAGATCAGATGATGTATAGTATCTATTATATCGTTTTAGAAAACCGAGGAACTTTTGTCTTTTAACACTTGAAAATATGGTTAGTTCAACGAACATCACAAGAATTCTCATGACCCGAATATCAAAGGCATTTGATTCCTCATTATTTACCTATTAATACGGATGACGAAACAAGATCTGCTATGCGCAAGCCTACAATATTAGGTTGTCTAAGCATTAAAATCTACTCCAATCGCACGATCCCACGTCATGTTTTGTGGCCAACCCCTAAACGTCTTGGTCTTAGATTGACTGAATACGAATCATAATATTGGAAGTTCGTTAAAGAAGGTCGTTTCTAAAGATAAGAAATGTATTAGTAGAAAGAAAAAGAGAGTTCAAGATTAATACTCTTGGAACTTGTTTGATGAAATCCCGAACACAACAATTTTTATATTTAGTGCAATCTCAGAGGAAGCTCGGCATAAAACGAAAGCAACAAGTGATAGAAGTGCAATATACCAAACGCCTCGAATATATCCAAATGTTCATATAATAATCTTCGCTTTATGTTGACATTTGTTGGACACAATAATTCGTATTTATTTTGTCGCGCAAATAACATATAATGTGTGGTTTTTGTTCAGTCTAGAATTAGGGATAAACCTCCTGAAGAGATGGCATAACCAACCATGCAAACGCATAGAGGATAGGTTTTCCCACCAACATTTTTCGGTTTTATCAAAAAACTACTTATTACAATAATAAATAATTGTAATAAATTGGAATCTTAGTGCAATACACTACAGTTAAACTTGACAACTTTACTTTCGCCAAAACGGTGGATTGAATGACACAATTTTTTCGATAGAAAGCGTATAAGGTCTGTTCTTCGAAATTCAAACTGGCGGTCGCTCATTAAATCCCAGTTATTTTTTCTTCTGTTATTCTTGACTCCCAGTGGAGTAAATGGCTTAAACCATCCTCTTATATAGAACTCTATTACGAGATTTTAGGCATAGGTAATTTCATGAATAGTTTTCTGGTTGCATTTCGCAACCTTCAACTTACACCAACACAACGGCATATTCCCTGTGATTCCATCGAAGAGCTTAACCTTCGACAGCCATTTCCAATCATACAGTCGATTTCCATTTCTAATACGATTCGTCAAATCCATATATTATGGAATGTGTGTAAAACTGGATGAAATGGATATTCGAGTTGTATATTCGAAAATTAGTTGTTGGTATTTGCCGAGATTTCCAAATAGATTGGAGGAAGCCGTTATTAGCATCGCTTTTTTAGGAATTGGCTTCTTCCAATATTGAGGAAATTCACTGGCATTTTGGGATTGGCTTAACATTAGAAACCTTTCAACTCCGAGGAAGTTGATCAGCATGGTAAAGTAAGGAAATTCATCGCCATGGCATCAGATGCTGAAAAGTTTACTAAATGGAGGTACAAGGCTGATTGTAAGCTTCAACTTTTTGAGGAATTGACTTAACATTAGAAACCTTCTAACATCGTTTGAATTCATCATCATCTTATACCAGATGCTGATGAAGGTGCGTTGTTGCCTTTCGCAAAGAAAAAAGCTAAAACCCGCGTCGAACAACTTGAAGGGGACGGTTCCCGCAGCAGTCGGTTCTTCGTAGCGAAACGACTCGGAAATCTCAGAATTCCGATCAACGACTGCCACTTCTTCGATATTACCAATAACATAGCAGTTACTACATCTGCTTCAAGACCTTTGCTGGAATACGAACAGCTAGAATCCCGGTGAATGTCTTACAACGTCAGTTGACGTGCCATAAAAAAAATCATCGCAGTGCGTCAAGTAATAGTTGCCATGTGACACATTTTGACATAAAAGGATTCTTCCACATTAATTAATCTTTATGAAGACTTTGTTGTAGACATGGAGAGATTATGTATTGGATGCAACTGTCGCCTGACGTCTCCAACTATTAGATACGAACTATATCCAATTCCCGCTCTAACCTCCTAGTGGTACATTCTGGAAACCTAAGCAACCTAGATAGAGATGGGGGGCTAATATGAAAGGGAGTTATCTTGGAGCCATTCCATCGTATTTAAAATTAAACTGCATCGTCTGTTTCATATCATCTTGGGGTTGCAAGTGTTCGTCTGTGTAGGATCGAGCGGCTCGCTATTCAGACGTGGCTCGTGTTTTTGGATTTATTAAACATTGACTTAGTACTTTCGATGTTTTAAGCATGGAAAGAAATCACATTACAGATTATACTACTCCAAGGGATAATTATGCTAGAAGCGCCTCTGCTACGGGAACTGGCAAATGATTTTGGAGGTTTCTTATGCAAGAACATTCTGCTTCACTGGGAGTCAAAGATAAGAGAAAAAAAGAAGAGAAGATCGCGCCAAGTGGTGTAAGGAAATCATAAAAGGAAATGTTATATAAATTCATGCATAAATTCGTAACACATGATGAAGCACAGCAAAGCTTCTTTTACGAATGAACTCTATTCCACTTGGGCAATGTAGAACAGTCAGTGGTACACGAAGATTTGCTTGTCAGATGTCTTTGGAGAAATTCGTAAAAATAATTGCAGAAAACGAATCATTCTCCATCATAACGAGCTCTCACTCATTCCGTCACTTAAGTGAATTTTTGCGGAGTCGAAACATCGAACTGTTAACCCAGCCTCCATACTGCCCTGACTTAACATCTACTGACTTCTTCTTGTTTGCTTATTTAGAGGTAAGCTCTATAATCAACGATTTACTAGCTTTCAGGTATTTTTCAAAACTCCCAAATGCAAAGCTTGGAAAGATTTGCCTCTACTTGGTCTTTTCATCGATGTTTCGGACGCCCTCTTCTAACTAACTTCTAATTATTTATTCTAATTTCGTTTTTTTGTAGTAATTGTTTTTTTTTTTTCAAGGGGTCTAGTAACCCGCCCGACTTCCGTACTCAATTTTTGTATCGTTCTTAGTGCCGCTAAGAACCATCCATGTAGTGCCGCTTGCACATGCTAGCTCACTACATGGACGGGTGTTAACGTAATTCACCGGGTGATTGTCAGTGTCTACAATTGAGATGAAATATAACCAAGTTAAGTCCGGGCTGACCAAGTTAAGACCAATTAGAACCGTTGCTTGGTAACCAACATCCCCTACATCAGTGTTAATTCTTTTTAATGTTCGTTAGACGATAATGAGTTTTCTAAGCTAAGACTTTGAGCAGTTAAGTTTTGAGTTAACATAAACCGACAATCGGTCTATCTTTGACCCTAGATCCAATGCTTGAAATACTTAGATCCAAAAAGTGTTTAAACGATGACAAAGTTAAGCAAATAAAGGCTTTTTTGGAATTTTTGGGCAGATTTTTTTATTACAATCGGTTTACATTAGGTTTAGCGGTATAGGATATCATGTGGTTCGTCTTGACCAACTTAAGTACTTTATTATTTATATATCTTCTTTAAGAAAGAAATGCCCTGAATAGTTTTTGTAGCTTGGTGTTAACTCAGAATATTAAAGACACCCCATAATTTAAGTAATACTTTAAGAAACATAACATTTTACTTTATCACTGAACTATGAATGCACTCATTGGGGAGTGAATGTGGTGTCATGCCAGAAGTCATTCATGACATGATTGAATGGTTGGTTGGTGACTTTAAAGTTTAAACTTTTAGTTAATGCAAAGGTTTCCTCATGTTATAGTTTTCTTTAACTCTTTCAAACTTTACCTAATTCATTTGCTAACTGTTGCATTAGGTTAAACATGAGACCTTACCTCATGTTTATCTTGGTTTCTCTTTAACATACGAAATACCTGCCGGTATCTGTAACTTATAGCTTAAAAAAAAATATGTCTATCCATCTACAATACAAGTGTTTTGATCTAGTCTATTTAACCTTTAAAACTAGGGAAGTACATACATAAATATTTTAGCATTAACATTGAATCTAGCTCGTAAGTAAGTGTTTGAAAAAGATTGAAAATATTTAAGGTCTTCATGTAATTTGAATACCCACAATTGTCGTAACTATTTACCGAATAGCTAATTTCTCGTCTTTATTGTTGGGGAATTGTGTGTCTCTTTGTCATTTAGTCGAGTGAATGTTTTGTGAATTTATTTTGCAATTTTTTGTACTGTTTCCCATACGACACTACCGGAGGTAATTGATATGTGAACACCAGATTTTGTTTTGTAGTATTTCCCTATTGTTGGAATTTATGTTAAGCAAGTGTGTGATTTTTTTAAGATTTCTTTTGAAATTATTACGCTTGAAAGAAGACATTTGCTATATAAAAATTTTTAATTTTAAAAGAACTTAAAGGAATTATGTTTAATTATTGACAAAGATTTCGACTCGGTCCTGGGACTAATTTTTTTCGATCCAAAAATTGTTTTTATACAAACATTTTTAATAAAAATATTTATTTTCCTTCTTTGGAAAATTGTCCGATAAAAGCTAGATTTTATAGAAAATTTTTCGATAAAATATTTTTCTGTAAAAATTTTCGATAAAAATATTTTTATATTCACAAATTTTCAAATCTTCTATAGAAAAATTTTTAATAAAAAAATTTTCTATAGATAAAATTTTCTATTGATAAAAAGATTTTCTATAGAAAAATATTTGATGAAAAAATTTTCTACAGAAAAATTTTTGATAAAAAGATTTTCTATAGAAAAATTTTGGATAAAAAAGTTTTCTGTAGAAACATTTTTGAAAAAAAATTTTCTATAGAAACTTTTTTTCTATTAAAAAATTTTCTATATAAAAATTTTGATAAAAAAAAATTTTGTAGAAAAATTTTTGATAAAATAATTGTCTATAGAAAAATTTTTCTAAAGACAAATTTTTGATAAAAAAATTTCTATAAAAAAATTTTTGATAAAAAAATTTTCTATAGAAGAATTTTTAATAAAAAAAATTTTCTACAGAAAAATTTTTGATAAAAAATTTTCTATAGAAAAATTTTTGATAAAAAAATTTTCTATAGAAAAATTTTTGATAAAAAAATTTTCTATAGAAAAATTTTTGATAAAAAAATTTTCTATAGAAAAATTTTTGATAAAAAAATTTTCTATAGAAAAATTTTTGATAAAAAAATTTTCTATAGAAAAATTTTTGATAAAAAAATTTTCTATAGAAAAATTTTTGATAAAAAAATTTTCTATAGAAAAATTTTTGATAAAAAAATTTTCTATAGAAAAATTTTTGATAAAAAAATTTTCTATAGAAAAATTTTTGATAAAAAAATTTTCTATAGAAAAATTTTTGATAAACAAATTTTCTATAGAAAAATTTTTGATAAACAAATTTTCTATAGAAAAATTTTTGATAAACAAATTTTCTATAGAAAAATTTTTGATAAAAAAAATTTCTATAGAAAAATTTTTGATAAAAAAATTTTCTATAGAAAAATTTTTGATAGAAAAATTTTCTATAGAAGAATTTTTGATAAAAAAATTTTCTATAGAAAAATTTTTGATAAAAAAATTTTCTATAGAAAAATTTTTGATAAAAAAATTTTCTATAGAAAAAATTTTTCATAAAAAAATTTTCTATAGAAAAATTTTTGATAAAAAAATTTTCTATAGAAAAATTTTTGATAAAAAAATTTTCTATAGAAAAATTTTTGATAAAAAAATTTTCTATAGAAAAATTTTTGATAAAAAAATTTTCTATAGAAAAATTTTTGATAAAAAAATTTTCTATAGAAAAATTTTTGATAACAAAATTTTCTATAGAAAAATTTTTGATAAAAAAATTTTCTATAGAAAAATTTTTGATAAAAAAATTTTCTATAGAAAAATTTTTGATAAAAAAATTTTCTATAGAAAAATTTTTGATAAAAAAATTTTCTATAGAAAAATTTTTGATAACAAAATTTTCTATAGAAAAATTTTTGATAAAAAAATTTTTGATAAAAAAATTTTCTATAGAAAAATTTTTGATAAAAAAATTTTCTATAGAAAAATTTTTGATAAAAAAATTTTTGATAAAAAAATTTTTGATAAAAAAATTTTCTATAGAAAAATTTTTGATAAAAAAAATTTCTATAGAAAAATTTTTGATAAAAAAATTTTCTATAGAAAAATATTTGAAAAAAAGAATTTTCTATAGAAAAATTTTTGATAAAAAAATTTTCTATAGAAAAATTTTTGATAAAAGAATTTTCTGTAGAAAAATTTTGGATAAAAAAAAATTTAATTAAAAAGTTTTACTGCAGTGTATTGCACTAAGATCCCAAATTCATTATAATTATTAATTATTGTTTCCCCACCAACATTTTTCGGTTTTATCAAAAAACTATTTATTACAATAATAAATAATAGTAGTGAATTGGGATTTTAGTGCAATACACTACAGTAAAACTTTTTAACTAAATGTTTGATATCCCAAAATTTTGATAAACGTTTTTTAAAAATATTTATTGAAAAATTTTTGATAAATAAATTTTCTATAGAAAAAATGTTGATAAAAATACTTAAAGAAAATGGAGTAGAAAACTTTTTCTTTTTAAGACGCTAGAACTACACATTGAAAGAAATACCTATTTTAGTTAAAAGTATAAAAAACGGCAACTCTGAGGACTATTTTTCTGTTCTTTTTGCGCCGACCCGTGCATATAACCTTTGATCGGCTACAGATTTTCCATCAATTATTTTTTTGTTTGATTTATACATTCCTTTGAAATGAAATAAAACAATTTTTGGAAAAACCGGGAATAATTTGGATCCGATATTAGCGAAATTCTTGGCCCATGTCTTCAAAAAGTTGATTTTTTTTTAAGTCGAATATCTCATAAGCTATAGGATTTAAACCATAAATTTAAATGATCTAGCAGCTGAGATCTAGCAGATTTCGTAAATATAATTTTTTATATCGGTTCAAAAATGTGACTTCTAGATCGTTTTTGAGTTAAAAGAAGACGTGCTCTACTTTGAGGGCATATAGATTCTTTCCCAAATAGGTCAAATTCTAAACTTAAGCTCGAATACTCCTCCTCAATAAACATGTGAATTTTCATGATAATCCATCTTAGCGTTTTAAAGTTCTTGAATTATATAAATATTTTTTGTTTTCAACCCACTGTGCGATATTGACTAGTAAAGAAGACATAAAGCATCCCTGTTTCATTCCCGTTGAGTGTCAGTATAGGTTTTTTATTAGGGATATTATTTTGTAAGGGTTGTCATTGCATTCAAGGGCTTTCGAAATGGTGTTTTGAGAAAGCTTATCAAATGCCTTCTCAAAGTCAACGAACACTAGAAACAGTGTTGATCTTGAACAAATTGTTCAACCACCATCCTAAGGGTGTTAACTTGGTCAACACAAGATCTACCTGGACGAAAGCTTGCTTAGAGCTTGGTTATGGTTCTAGGGCTGACTCCTGTTTGCTTGTGATGATGGGTGATAAGATAATATTTAGAAGTGTTAAGTAAATAAAAGATGAAACTGAGAAATTGTGTGTGTGTATGTAGATTCTGTTTAGATGATTATCTTTGCTTTATTGCGATAATTTGCAAAAACGTTATAATTCGTACATATTCGATATTGGAACTTCGATAAAATGCAAAGTTTTCTATGCATCGACTCACAATCTTTTTCCGAGTCGATTTAACGATGACCGACCTCTATCAAGTGTTTTTACAAATGTTTTCGAAACATTTTGATTAATCTCTGTATTATATATTAGTTATACACTATATGTTACTACAATATTTAAAATAATAACTATCATGTTTAAAACGCATTAGGTTTGCTATTAAAAATGTGAAGAATATGTTGGCAAATGAAAAATTAAACTTAATAAGTGGTTAAATTTTCAAAATTACTTATCTTTTCTTTCATAAAAGCAGCCACTTAAAATGGAAAAAAAAGTATTATCGTACCAACAATATAATTAGATATTTAACAGAGTAAATTTTAGGAGGGGCAGGCAAAGCCAAGTGATGATAAACATAATCTGAAGATAAACTTGAAGACAGAAGATGTTTTTGTAGAAGACCCTTCTTTTGTTTAAAAAAGCATTTTTTAAATTTTTTATAACTTGAAATGAATACTAAGAGTTATACTAATAAATTTTATACAAATATTTACTTGTACAATGGCGGGAATTGTTCGAAATCGGCTTTGCAAACAACTTAAGTAAAATATATCTTCAATTTAATATATTTTTAGATATTAAGCTAAACTTTTAACTACTCTGCCTATTTCTGTGCGAAATACCTTATATGCCAAAGTATTACCTAGTATGTTTTATATGTTCTGTAAAAATTTAATCTGCATATAAGCGCTTATACTAATGTTAAAGCTAAAAACTCTTGGAAGGTGCTAAAATTTTTAACTTAAAATTATAAGTGTAATCAATGTACAAATTGATTATACAGAAAAATATACATATATAGAGTTTTCTTTTTTGAGCATTCGTCAGCCACCATAAATTTAAAACCGTGTTCATATACATATATTTATACCCCCGAGTTATAGTTCATTGTATACCTAAACACACTTTAAACATACATATTTACCCATTTCTGTTTAAGTAATTGACACACTTTTTATTTGAAACCCATTTTTTCCATAGCAAAATTCCCCTCTTACCCCTTTAAAGAAAAAAGACTAAACATCTAAAAATGCCAAATAAATATTGATACATGTTTAAATAGAAAAAAACCACAAAGACAAAGAATAAATGAAAAAAAAACTTTATTTAAATGTCAAATTATTTTTTCATTCATTCAATTCCAAATAAAGTGGAAATAAACTTTTGGCCGTTTTCAATTTAATTTTAACCATTTAGTAAATATGGTCAAAATAAACAGTTGCAGTTATTGTGTTAAAGACAAAATTTTTAACATATAAATAAATACTTGGATACAAATGAAGTATTTATAAACCAATACCTAATCAATTTGTATTGCATACTTCTACAGCTACAAATGTATGTATGTATATAACGCAAGAAAGAAAGAACTATAGTCGGTCAAGCCCGACTACTTGATACCTTTTACCGCTAAGACCAAATATAAAACAAGTTTCAGTTTCGTTTAATTTTTTATGAAATCAACAATTCTAAGAGATTAATGAATATATTTTTGGGTCATTTACGGTACTGGGTCTTATATAAGAGCTTAGGTCAAATGTGGACCTAAAACTATAAATATAGACTTATGTGAGCACAATAGCTTTGTTAGATATGACCGATTAGAAAAAATAGTAAAATACTTTACTAAAGATTTTAAATGCGATATTTTAAGTTTGATTTGAAATATAACCAAACAATTATTAAAATGTTGTTATATCAAAATTTTTCTTCCGTTTCTATGAACTATAAAAACTTGGATGCATGTTGAAAATGTAAAAGCAAGGACTATATAATATAAAGATTGCCGTATGGTCGTTTTGAAAAATACCATAAATAAGAGAGTATACCTTTTTTACTCTCATTCGGAAGCAACTAATGAAGGCGATTATCCAATGAGAGAAAGCTTAGACACACATACGTGCTCATGAAATGTATGTTTGTTTGTCAGTTTATGAGTTTTTCATTGATCTTTATCCACTTTAATTTCGCTTTTGGAAGAAAAAAATGTATGGGTACTTTGGTAAATAGAGTCTTTGGTAAAAGTTCCGTTTCGGATGGATAGTATAACTTAAAACTGAGGCGATCCGTTTCTATAAAATAAAGTGTCTGAAAACTATTTCAGACAAATATTTAATGAAAAAATCAGCAGCAATATAGGTAAATATGTTTTTAGATGGAGTGTGGTAAAATTATCTATACTTAACAATTTTTCTATTAATTCTTTTAATTCTTGTGGTTTTAGGGGCTAATGGTCAATATTAAATGAATCATATGAATCAGCTTTCATTGTTTGGTATTACTGTATCTCTCACGAAATATTTTAACCTTTTAGCTTAAAATGCATGTGTATGGTGTAAGTGAACAACTAAGATAGAATTAAAGTCGATCAAACCAGAGCGTATAATATCCTACTCTTATTAAAAACAAGTAAAAAAGTGCTATAGTCGGTCAAGACCGACCATACGATACCCTTCACCACTAAGGTCAAAGGTGTTATTTTTCTGTAGAAAGACGAATATTTGCCAAATTTTGCCCTCATACAAACATATTCTCAAAACATATACATTTAAGCTGTTTCCAACATTTATACTTATATGAGAGCTAGGATCAAATGTGGACCGATTATCTATAAATTGATAATTATCAAATTGATTACAGTTGTTACAAAAATTATGTATGCAAAAAATAAACTTAAAACTCTCATTATCTTCGGGTTTACGAGCGTTTTAGTCAATTTTGTTTCATTTAGTGCGTTTTGAGAAAAGAACTTGTATGGGAGCTATGGTCAGATGTGAACCGATTTCAACGAAATTTGGTACAGTGATTTTGGATTACATAAGCAGTATTTGTTTTAAATTTCATGGAAAAATATTAATTTTTGTGGCCAATATATCAATTCCGGGAAGTGGGACCTATGGGAGGTACCATAAATAATGGACCAATTTTGACGAATTTCAATAGCCATGGTCCCATTATCAAACAAATGATCTGTGCCAAATGTCATCAAATTATCTTTAGAATTGCTACCTCTAGTTTGATTACAAGGTTTACATGTGGGTCTAGCCAGCCAGCCAGACGGACGGACGGACATCGCTAAATCGACTCAGAAAGTGATTCTAAGCCTATTGGTATACTAAAAGGTGGGTCTAAGACAAATATTTCCATGCTACATGTTACATACATCAGCACAAACTTATAATAGGTGAACTTGAAAGGCCTGTCAAATATCCAAATGCAAGAGACTAACGAGATTTTAGTCAACCAAGGTTAAATCTAAGGCCTTGGTCTTAGGTTTAGAGGTACAAAGTAGACAAAGGCTACATAAAAAGGTGGGTAAAGTTTAGGTGAGGAAGTAAAGTCGCTGTCAAATAATAAAAGATCAAGAATTGAGCTGTTATTCTTTAACAATTATTTAGATAAAAATTTGAAATTTTAACCATGATACCATTGTTTAACATTTGTGAATTGACTGTTTGGAAAACTGAACGAAAACAAAGTATTTGAAAAAAATCTTCTCTAGTGACAAACAAAATTGTTGCATTTAGAGCTCACAAAATCCAAAACAGAAGTATTTTTAAGCCAATTTACTTCATTATCTAAAACTTGACCACCTTTTACATGTAGCCTTGGTCATTATCATATTGATTACAGGCTATCACTATACTTTGGATAGGGTACCTACAAGTTGGGTCCATCTTTCTTTATCCTTGGTTGACTAAAATCTTGCATTTGGATATTTGAAAGGTCTTTCAAGATGACCTATTTTAATGTAGATTGATGTAGGGGGATGTTGGACACTAAGCAACGATTCTGATTGACCTTAACATGGTAAACCCTGACTTATCTTGGTCATACTTCAACTCAAGTGTGGATTTTTAACCTCATCGTGGTATCACCTGGGAAACTACATTTACACCCGTTTATGTAGTAAACTAAAATATGCCGCAAGATCTATCATAAAAACGATAAAAAAATATGGGTTAAGACGTCGGGCTAGTAACCCACTCCCGGAAAAAACAATTACTATGAAAAAGCTAAAATTAGAATAAAAACGACCCCCCTAATGCTGGAAGAGGACGTTCTTCGAACAAGATCGAAGCGCATGGATTTCTTACGCTCGGCCTTTGACTCTAAAAGGTTGTAAAAATAGGCCATTTGAGTAAGTAAGTTTTATGTATAAAGAGATTCGCTTATTATTCTACATAGAAATATTGGCCTGAAAACCACATTTTATTATTCCGATTGATTCAGAAGGAAGTGGCCTGAGTAGATTTTATCAGAGCCCGTAACTGTTATAACTTTTATCATAAAAGTCAGAAAATAAAAGTTATTTTTTGACTCTTATTTTTTCGATAAAAAATAACAGTTATTTTTGACTTTTATTTTTTCAAGCAAAAATAAAAGTTATTTTTTAACTTTTATTTTTTCGAGCAAAAATAACAGTTATTTTTGACTTTTATTTTTTAGAGCATCAATAAAAGTTATTTTTTTAACTTTTATTTTTTCGAGCAGAAATAAAAGTTATTTTTGTTTAAATTCATGATAAATTTATTAAAAAAATTTTTCAAACAAATATAATTTTTCAGTAAAAATAATTTGCATATGCTCAAAAAATAATGGAGTTAAATTTTGCAATCATAATTGTTGTTGAAAACACAAGAATAACTTTTATTTCTGCTTGAAAAAATAAAAGTCAAAAAATAACTTTAATTTCTGCTCGAAAAAATAAAACTCAAAAAATAACTTTTATTTATGCTCGAAATAATAAAAGTCAAAAATAACAATTATTTTTGCTTGAAAAAATAATAGTTAAAAAATAATTTTTATTTTGGCTCGAAAAAATAAAAGGTAAAAATAACTGTTATTTTTGCTCAATAAAATAAAAATCGAAAAATAACTGTTATTTTTTTTCTAAAAAATAAAAATCAGATTTTAAAAAAGCATCGCATTTTATGAAAATTTGGTCCAAAACTATCAAAATCGTATACTTGGTTTTATTCTCCGATATTTCTTTGATGTTGCTTTTTTTAATCAAAAATTAAAAAATAACAGTTATTTTCGGTCCCTGGATTTTATGATGTCCGTTCATCTGGCTCCTTGTGATCAAGGTACAGGTCGTAAATTAAAAGATAATTTAACAAAATTTAGCACAGATCTTTATTTTTAGTGCAAGAATAATCTCTATTATTTTTGGAAAAAATCGAATTAATGTTTTGGGTACCTCCCATAGTAATGGCTTCCCGGAATAGCCACAAATTTCATTTTAATTTAATATTAAGCATAAATATTGCTTATGGTAGCCGAAATCAGTGCACCGAGTTTTGTAGAAATCGGCCCATATATGACAATACCTCCTAATGAAACGTCTTTTTAATACCCAGAAAACGATTATATATCTAAAGATAGTTGAACATTTTATGTAGCACAGAAGAGTATTTTGTTAGTATAAACCGATAACCGAAATTTTGTAGACCCTCTGCAGAAAATGACACAAATATGATAAAATCTCGAAATTTTGAAAAAAAAAAATATCACATACTATTTGTAAGCCATAAGAAAATCTTTAGAAGTTATTGGTTCATATATAATCTTAGTAGTGAAGGGTATTTAGTAGTTGGGCTTATCTGACTAAAGCTTTTTCTTACTTTTTGTTAATGTTCTTGACCTACAAAAAATATCTTTAAATCTTTGTATTCTGCTATAGAGTTACATTTTTAATTCAAATAAATATTTTAAATCAAGTCATTTTCAATTTTATTGATTTCCTGGATTTACAAAAAATCTAGTTTTTCTGAAATTATGTAACCTAATAACAGATTTCTAACAGTTATTTGAAATTATTAAAAGTATATTTAAAGCTAAAATTTCGTTAAGTTGCTGTTACCATAACATAACAAAGCAAAGTTTATTACACTTTTCTTATTTAAAGAAATATATGTATGTATGTGTGTATGTATGTATGCAATAAACATTGAACACACCTGACTTTTAAACTTAATTTTTTTCAATTTTCTGCTTTAGTTTATTATACAAAAAAAAACTAGTCCACTTTGAAGCGAGTTTTTAAAGAAAGTCATCAAAATGAAAAACCAAATAAAAAAAACAGCAAAAATGGTGCCAAAAAGTTTGTATGTATGTATGATGTACACATCTTCTATGATAATAATCGTTGTAAAATACACACAATGATCTTGAAATGCACAAAATTTTGTAAGAGTTTGTCCATATTTGACCATTTCTTGATGAAAAGTGTTTCCTGCGCGAGATTACAAATGAGCAGAAAAAATGAAGTGATGATTCTTAGTCGTGTTTCGAGGTATTCTATATCATTATAAATCTGAAAACTTATAAAATTTGAATGAAAAATTATTCATCATTTCAGATAGGAGTCTAATCGATACATCTGTATCTTCTAAACTATAAGTCAGTATATATGAAAATAAATTTTTTATAATTTTTTTTTTTTTCAATTTCAAGTACAAATAACTCCGAATCCGTTAAACTTATAAAAAATTGTTTTAAAACAACTTAAATGTAATTTTATTGGCTATTACATTTTGTAACTTTGAAAAAATCGAAGAACTCGCTTTAAGGATATGATAAAATTAATGGATCAATCATTTCAAAAATCTGAATTTTAAAAAAAATTTTTTTTTTGCTTGACAATTAAAGTTATGGGTCAATATTTTATAAACCTAAAGCGGCTATCTTTTAAATTTTCTCCTCTAATAATGTTTTGGGACAATAAATGTGCATTCTATATTGCTAAAAGTAAGTAGGAGTATTCATTTTCATAAAAAAAAGCAAATTCGAAAATCTTGATACTTAAGCATTTTCTGCGGTTATGGGTCGATATGGTTGGGCTTCATCGACTATAATACTTTGTAACTTATTTTTGAATTTTTTTTTTTTTTTTTTGTTTAAAATTTTATTCCCTGAAATTTGTTATCACTAACGGGGAAAATATGGAATTTAATTTTTTCTTGAAAAAGGTGTTCTTTTATATTTACAAACAAACAATTTTTTTCTGTCATGAATCTTTGTTTTTTTTTTTAACATTTATAAATAAATATTTTTGTTTTTTTATCAACAATTTTAAAACAATACACCTTTTGTCTGTTGTCTCCTCATCTTTTAACTTGAATTTTGAACCAGTTAAAGGTTTAAGTATTTTTTGTTTTGTGATCAAACAATACGTGAACTAAAGTATGAAAATTATAAAACAAAAAAAGTTTAAACATTTTATATCATAAAATTTATAATATGACATAACAGATCATCAGTTTATTTATTAACATACTTTTTGTGTTCATGAAAATAATTTTATGATTTTGGTTTCTTAAATTTTTTTTTTAAAAGTTAAGCATTTATTTTCAAAAGGCGGTAACTACAAACTGGAAAGATTTGTTTGCTTTATATTTTAAATTAATGTATATAATTATACTCTTAGATTTGGAGGTAAATATGAATTGTAAGCTTTAAATTAAGTAATTTTTGAAAGTAAAAGTTTTAAAAATTTGTACGAAATTTATTTAAACGAAAGTATTTTAGAGGTAAATAACGAACATTTTATATAAATCAACTAATTTTCTTCAACAACAAAATTTTTCAAGCAAAAATTTCTAGAAAAATTGTATAGAAACTTTTTTGGTATAAAAATTTAGAAAATTTTTCGGTATAAAAAGTTTTTTGAAAAATTTCAATATAAAAAAAACTTTTAGAAAATTTTTTGGTATGCAAATTTTATAGAAAATTTTTCGTATAAAAATTTTATTGGAAATTTTTTGGTATACAAATTTAATAGAAAAATTTTCGGTGTAAACATTTTATAGAAAAAGTTTCTGTGTAAAAATTATATAGACAATTTTACGGTATAAAAAATTAAAAACAAATTTTTCGGTATAAAAAATTTTAAAGAAAATTTTTCCCCTTAAAAAATATTTAAGAAAATTTGACGGTATATATAGATTTTCAGTATAAAAAATTGTAAAGAAAATTTTATAGAAAATTTTTCGGTATAAAAAATTTTATAGAAAATTTTTCGGTATACAAAATTTCAAAGAAAATTTTTCGGTACAAAAAAATTTATAGAAAATTTTTCGCTATAAAAATTGTATAGAAAATTTTTCGGCTTAAAAATTTTATAGAAAATTTTTCGGTATAAAAAATTTTAAAGAAAATTTTTCGTTACAAAAAATTTTAAAGAAAATTTTTCGGTTTAAAAAATTTTATAGAAAATTTTTAGGTATAAAAAATTAAAAAAAAAATTTTTCGTTACAAAAAATTTTAAAGAAAATTTGTTGGTACAAAAAATTTTATAGAAAATTTTTCGGTATAAAAAATTTTATAGAAAATTTTTTGTTATAAAATTTAAAAGAAAATCTATCGGTATAAAAATTTTATAGAAAATTATAGGTATACAAATTTTATAGAAAATTTTTTGGTATAAAATATTTTATAGAAAATTTTTTTTTATACAAAATTTTCTAGTAAATTTTTTGGTGTAAAAAATTTTATAGAAAACTTTTTGGTATAAAAAATTTTATAGAAAATTTTTCGGTATAAAAATTTTATAGAAAATTTTTCGGTATAAAAATTTTATAGAAAATTTTTCGGTATAAAAATTTTATAGAAAATGTTTCGGTATAAAAATTTCACAGAAAGTTTTTCGGTATAAAAGATTTTATAGAAAATTTCTCGGTATAAAAGATTTTACAAAAAATTTTTCGGTATAAAAAATTTTTTAGAAAATTTTTCGGTATACAAAATTTTATAGAAAATTATTCGGTATTAAAAATTTTATAGGAAATTTTTTGGTATAAAAATTTTATACAAAATTTTTCGGTATAAAAATTTTATAGAAAATTTTTCGGTATAAAAAATTTTATAGAAAATTTTTTGAAATAAAAATTTTTTAGAGATAAATTTTCAGTATAAAAATTTTTTACAAAAATTTTCGGTATAGAAAATTTCAAAGAAAATTTGTCGGTATAAAAAACCCTATAGATAATTTTTCCGTATAAAAATTTCACAGAAAGTTTTTCGGTATAAAAGATTTTAGAAAATTTCTCGGTATAAAAAATTTTACAGAAAATTTTTCTGTATAAAAAATTTCATAGAAAATTTTTCGGTATAAACAATTTTAAAGATAATTTTTCTGTATAAAAAATTTTATAGAAAATTTTTCGGTATAAAAAATTTTACAGTATAAAAATTTTGTAAAAAATTTTAAAGAAAAAAAGAAATTTTTTTGATAAAAAATTTTACAGAATTTTTTTTGTATAAAAACTTTATAGATAATTTTTCCTTTTAAAAATTTTAGAAAATTTTTCAATATAAAAATTTTATAGAAAACTTTTCGGTATAAAAAATTTAAAAAAAAATTTTTTGGTATAAAAATTTTATAAAAAATTTTTCGGTATAAAAATTTTAAAGAAAATTTTTCGGTATTAAAAATTTTATAGCAAAAGAAAATTTTTCGGTATAAAAATCTTAAAGAAAATTTGTTGGTATACAAATTTTAGGTATACAAATTTTATAGAAAATTTTTCAGCATAAAAAATGTTATAGAAAATTTTTCGTTATAAAAAATTTTATAGAAAATTTTTCGGTATAAAAAAATTTATAGAAAATTGTTCATTATAAAAAATTTTTCGTTAGAAAAAAATTTATAAAAAATTTTCGGTATCACAAATTTTATAGAAAATTTTTCGATATCAAGATTTTATACATTTTCGGTATAAAAATTTTATAGAAAATTTGTCAGTATAAAAAATTTTATAGACAAAATGGTAGCTTTTTGCAATTTTTAATATTTTTTAGGAATTCTTTAAAGAATTTTTAAAAAATTTGAAATTTTTCATAAATTTTTTTTTTCCAAAAATTGTTTTTTTTTTCAAAATTTTTTTTTTTTATTTTTAAGTGCAAATAACTCCGAATCCGTTAAACAAACGAAAAAGTGTTTTAACTTGACTTAAAGATAATTTTATTGACTATTTAGTCTGTAGCTTTCAGGAAAATCGATCGCAAACAAGCAAAGATATGATATGATAGCCGATCGACTAGCCTTTTCAAAAATATAAAATTTTGGAAAAAAAAGTTCAAAAATTTAACTACTGAGAAAAATAAAATTTGTTTACTTTTATCATAAGAAAAAGATCAATAAAAATATAGCAACTATGAAATTTAGTTGCCGATTTTTCATGAAATTTTAAAAAAATTTCAAAATTGAAATTTTTCATAAAAATAACGATTTTTTTATTTTAATATGCAAATAACTTTGTATCCGTTGAACATATACAAAAATTATTTTAAAGCGGCTTAAAGATAATTTTATTGGCTATTAGACTCTGTAAGTTTGAAAAAATCAAAGAAATCTTTCCAAAGATATGATAAAATCAATGGATAGACCTTTTCAAAAATAAGGATTTTAAAAAAAAATTTTTTGAAAATAAAAAATTTTAAGTAAATTTAAGTAGATTAAATTAAGAACGTTTTTATAATCAAAAGAACATAATGAACAAAAAAAATAAAGTAGCAATAAAAATTTCGATTTTTTTTATAAATTTTTAAAAAATTTAATTTTTTCAAAAAAAATTTTTTTTTCAATTTAAAGTGCAAATAACTCAAAATCGGCTTAATATATAAAAAAAATGTTTTAAGCGACTTAAAGATAATTTTATTGGCTATTAGAGTCTGTAACTTTAAGAAATTCGAAGAACTCTTTCCAAAGATATGATGAAATCAATGGATCAACTTTTTCAAAAATGGAGATTTTTTCATTTTTTTTTATTTTTTTGAGAAACAAATATTTCAAGAAAATTAAATTTCAAACTTTTTATAATCATAAGACCTTAAGGAAAAAAATATAGTTGTAATTAATAGTTAGGCAAATAGTTGACTTTTGTAAACTAGTGTAATTTTTAGTATCAAATTTTATATTTTCAAATCAATTATTTTCCACTTTCTAAAACATAAAAATTTTCAATAATATCCTCTTATATTTTTTGAGCCATAAAAAAACAGTTTAGTGTAAAAAAGCAACACCTTTAGACCCTGTTCAAAAAAAAGTCACATGAATAATACATTTCTATTTTGCAACAAGACTCGTCCATCGACGCCTGTCAATACTTCAAAAATTCGAACCAAAAAAAAAATGTTTCAACAATTCAAACAATTATTTAATTGTTCAAAGAAAAAGTAAAATTGTTTGATGAAAAGCTGTTGTGTAGACATTAGATGGGAGAAAAAAAAGGAAAAGTTACGTTTTTTGTTCAAAATTTTCATTATTTATTTGATTTAACTTTTAAAACCAAATAAACACATAATTTTATGATAAACATTTGTAGAAAAAATTAACAAGAGGGGAGTAAGCTTCGGCTGGTTTTTGTAACAATTTCAACATTCACTTTCAACTTTTATCTTGAAACGTTTAATTTTAATTACAAATTATTTTGAACATTGACTAGGTTTTAGTTTTAATGGGATCTTTGACATAATGTCATTCATATCTTATTTAAAGAAGAGAAAACAAAGTAATTAACATTTTGAAATGTGAAATCAGAATTTTTTAAAATTTAAAAAAAATGTTGACTTTGTTAACATTTTCTTCCAAATTAACTTTTTTGGATTTACTTATTCCCCATTTTCTTCAGATATTTATGTATTAAGGTCATCACGAATATGTCTAAAACATAAAGCAAAAGAGGCCAAATGAGCCAAACTAAATAAATCAGAATGATTTTTAGAATGCGTTTTCGAATTGTTCTCATTTCAGTCATAGAAATGCAAAACAGTTACAACGCGTTTTGAATACCCTACAGTGTCGAAGGTGGGAATATTAGTATGAAACCCATTATGACATATACCAATAAATTCAGAAACATCTTTAATTTTATGTCCGATATCCATTTGGATCATGTATAAGGTCGACATTATGTACTTAGTACAAAATTTCTTTAAGAACTAGCGCCATACATTTTTAACCCTCTACGACTAACGTGTAGTTCAGCGGACACAAAAAAAATCAAAGTTTTAGATAGAAATTTAATAAAATGCCAATCAAAAGTCCCAATTAGTCCCAAGCTGCCATATTAGATCACATTTTGTATAATGATAAATTTTAAGATTTTCAGTTTAAAATTTAATCCCTAATTCATAAACGATTAAAACATTATCAAGGGCTTATTGCAGGACTTTTGCATGCAAAATACGATTTATAAGAAGAAAACGTTTTAAAAAACTTTTTCTTCTAAGCATAAAAAAAATTTTGATATTGGTTATCATTTGAACTTTGTAGTTTAAGGGTATTATAAAGTTGGGCTTGATCGAGTTTAATACATTTCTACTTGTTAAATTTATGCGTAAGTATATGAAACTTCATATTAACACAGTGGGGTATTTTGCAAAAAATCAAAGTTTTCCGGTAAAAATTTTTTTTTGTAGAAAATTTTTGGGTATAAAAATTTTCGATATAAAAATTTTTTATAAAAAATTTTTGGGTGTAAAAATTTTTATAGAAAATTTTTTCGGTATAAAAATTTTTTATGGAAAATTTTTTATAAAAACTTTACGACATAAAAATTTTATGAAAATTTTTTCAGTTTAAAAAATTTTATTGAAATTCGATATAAAAAATAATTTTATGAAAACTTTTTGTATAAAAAATTTTTATTGGAACATTTTTCTTTTTAAAAAAATTTATAGGAAAATTTTTCGGATCTTAAAATTTTATAATAAATTTTTCGGTATAATAATTTTTATAGAAAATTTTTCGGTATAAACATTTTATCGAAAAATTTTTCGGTATAAAAAATTTTATTGAAAATTTGTCAATATAAAAAGTTTTATAGAAAATTTTTCGGTATAAAAAATTTTTCTGAAAATTTGTTGATATAAAAATTTTATAGAAAATTTGTCAGGATAAAAATTCTGTAGAAAATTTTTCGGTGTAAGAATTTTTAAAGAAAACTTGTCGGTATAAAAAATTTTATAGAAAATTTGTTGGTATACAAATTTTATAGAAAATTTTTCGGTATAAAAAATTTTTAATAAAATTTTTAAAAAATTTTTCGGAAAAAAATTTTTTTAGATAATTTTTTTAAAAATTTCTTCTGAAAAAAATTTTTTAGAAAATTTTTCGGTAAAAAAAATTTTATAGAAAATTTAATTGACAAAAAATTGAAAAAATTTACAAGAAAATTGTTCGTTCCCAAATAGTAATTTTTTAGAACATTATTTTGCCATCAAAATTTTATAGAAAATGTTTCGGTATAAAAATTTGTTATAGACAATTTTTCTGTATAAAAATTTTCTAAAGAAAATTTTTCGGTATTAAAATTTTTTTATGGAAAATTATTCGATACAAAAATTTTACAGAAAATTTTTCGATACAAAAATTTTAACAGAAAAGATTTCGGCATAGAAAATTTTTATAGAAAATTTTTCGGTATAAGAAATTTTATACAAATTTGTCGGTATTAAAAATTTTATTGAAAATTTTTCGGTAAAAAAATTTTGTATACAATTTTTTTGCTATACAAATATTCTAGAAAATTTTTCGGTGTAAAATTTTATAGAAAATTTTTCGGTATAAACATTTTTCTATAGAAAATTTTTTGGTATAAAATTTTTCAGTATAAAAATTTTTATAGTAATAGTTTTTCTGCATAAAAATGTTTCTATAGAAAATTTTTTGGTATACAAATTTTTCTATAAAAAAATTTTCGGTACAAAAATTCCATAAAGAATTTTCGGTACAAAAATTTATCTATAAAAATTTTTTTATAAAAAATTTTTCTATAAAAAATTTTTCTATAAAAAATTTTTCTATAAAGAATTTTTCGGAACAAAAATTTTTCTATAAAAAATTTTTCTATAAAGAATTTTTCGGAACAAAAATTTTTCTATAAAGAATTTTTCGGTACAAAAATTTTTCAATAGAAAATTTTTCGGTATACAAAATTTTATAGAAAATTTTTTGGTATAAAAAATTTTTGGGTACAAAATTTTTTTATAGTAAGTCTTTCATAAACATTCTTTATAGAAAATTTTTCATTATAAAAAAATGTTTCTATAAAAATTTTAAGTTAAAAAGCTTTTATAGAAAATTTTTCGGTATAAAAATTTTATTTTATAGAACATTTTTTGGTATAACAATTTTTTTATAGAAAATTTTGTGGTAAAACAATTTTATGGTATTAAAATTATTTATAAAAAATTTTTCTTCATAAAAATTAAAAAAAAAGTTTTCGGTATAAAAACTTTTTAAAGAAAATTTGTCGCTTCAAAAATTTTTTTTATAAAATTTTTCCGAATAAAATTTTTTGAAAGAAAATTCAAAATTTTTTTTAGAAAATTTTTCGTTTTAAAAAATTTTTCGTTAAAAACTGTTCTATGGAAAATTTCTTGCTAAAGGTTTTTTATAGAAATTTTTTTGTTAAAATTTTTCTTTAGAAAATTTTTTGTTAAAATTTTTCTATACAAAATTTGTTGTTAAATTTTTTTATTAAAATTTTTTCTTTTCTTTTTTGTTAAAATTTTTCTATAGAAAATGTTTTGTTAAAATTTTTCTCTATAAAATTTTTCGTTAAAATTATTTTATAGAAATTTTTTGTTAAATTTTTCTAAAGTAAATTTTTTGTTAAAATTTTTTCTATAGAACATTTTTTGTTACCAAAAATTTTTGTATAAAAAATTTTTTGTTAAAATTTTTCTACAGAAAATTTTTTGTTAAAATTCTTCTATAGAAAGTTTTTGTTAAAATTCTTCTATAGAATTTTTTTTTAATTTTTCTAAAATTTTTTGTTAAAAAAAATTTTCTTTAGAAAAATTTTAGCAAAAAATTCTCTATAGAAAAATTTTACCAAAAAATTCTCTATAGAAAAATTTTTAACGAAAAATTTCAACAAAGTTTTATAAACAGAAAAATTTTTTATAGAAAAATTTTTAATCGTAAAATTTTTCGATAAAAATTTTTATACCAAAAAGCTTTCTTTAAAAAATATTTATACCGAAAATTTTCTTGAAAAAATTTTTATACAGAAAGATTTTTGGTAAAATTTTTTCGTTGAAAGTTTTTTTTTTAAGTTTTTGTTATAATTTTTCTATAGAAAATTAAAGGTTTTCTATTGAAAAGTTTTCCTTACGAAAACTTTTCCATATGAAATACAAAAATATTTCTATAGAAAATTTGTTTGTTAAAATTTTTCTATAGAAAATTTGTTTGTTAAAATTTTTCTATAGAGAAATTTTTTTATTAAAATTTTTTTCTAGAAAAATTTTTGTAAAGTTTTTACAGAAAATTTTTTGTTAAAATTTTTCTATAGAAAATTTTTTGTTAAAATTTTTCTATAGAAAATTTTTTGTTGAAATTTGTTTATATAAAATTATTTGTTATAATTTTTTCATAGAAAATTTTTTGTTAGCAAAAATTTTTCTTTCGAAAATTTTTCATTAAAAAAATTTTTCGTTAAAAAAATTTTTCCATAGAAAATTTTTCCATAGAAAATTTTTCGTTAAAAAATTCTCTATAGAAAATTTTTCGTTAAAAAAATTTGTCTATAGAAAATTTTTCGTTAAAAAAATTTTTCGTTGAAAAAATTTTTCGTTAAAAAAATTTTTCTATAGAAAATTTGTTAAAATTGTCTATAAAAATTTTGTTGTTAAAATTTTGCTATAGTAAATTTTTTAAAAAAATTTTTCGTTGTCAAAATTTTGTATAGAAAATTTTAACATCAAAATTTTGTATAGAAAATTTGAACAAACAAATTTTTTGTTAAAATTTTTCTATAAAAAATATTTGTTAAAATTTTCCTATAAAAAAAATTTGTTAAAATTTTCCTATAAAAAATATTTGTTAAAATTTTCCTATAAAATTTTTTTTTTTTTAAATATTTTTCTACTGAAAATTTTTCGTTAAAAAATATTCCTATAGAAAATCTTTCGTTAAAAAAATATTTCCATAAAAAATTTTTCGTTAAAAAAATATTTCTATAGAAATTTTTTTGGTAAAAAAAATTTTTCTATAGAACATTTTTAGTTACAAAAAATTTTTCTATAGAAAATTTTTCATTAAAAAATATTTTTATAGAAAATTTTTCGTTAAAAATTGTACATATTTTTTTCTTAATTTTTCTATGGCAAATTTAAAAAATTTTTTTCGTTACTAAACTTTTTATTCTTTATTTTTATTAAAATATTTCTTAATTTTTGTATTGAATTGGTTGCAAATTCACCCATTGTGCAACTCTATTAGTTATTGCACATTTTCAAGTGGTTGCAACCACAATATAAAAATTTTTCTATGCTATAAAACGGTATTTTTCTTGAGAATAAATACAAGTTTTACATAGAAGAAATATATGGCTAAGATTTAATGTGACCAGGTTATAATTTCATCAGAATCGATTTTATTTTTTTAATCATAAAAGATTTTATATTCGACCTTCGAAAGAATATGCGTTAATTTAAGTTTTCATATAAAATTTTGCAAGAAAAAATAATGTAAAAAATCGTTTACAAATTTAGACCTGGTCACCTTAGGCCTTATCTTACAGCATACCAAAAGTGTGTAAGAAAAAACGGTTAAGTGCAATTTTGCCACTGAACTGCCAACATTTTAAACAAGTTTTATGAATCAGCAAAATGTTGAAAAATATTAACACATTTTTACAAGAAAACTTACAAGTTTGAGAAAAAAAATCTGATAGATTAAGAGTTTAGTTTACATAAGAAGCGTTTTGGGTTAAAAAAGTAAATACTATTTATTCCAAAAATTAACCACTTTAAGCAGCTTTAATTCACAATGTGGTCCGAGTTTCTTAAACTTAAAAGCAATTTTTAATATCCATCAAAATCTATTTTTATATCATTCAAAACTCTTTAAAAATCGAGATAGACATTTATTTTAGTCATCTTCTGCTATCCTTGACTCCCAGTGGAGCATAGGACCTCAATCTAATCTATATATATATAAAAATGAATGTTTGTGTGTCTTTATGTCCTTTATAGAATTGTAAACTATGCGTTTGATCATGTTATGATCTTAAGAATAGTTGAGCCGAAGAAGATCACTGAGTTGGTATGACCACGTTCCGATAGGTGGCGCCACTGAAAATTGCTTTAAGTTAATTAAATCGTAAACTGTATGTTTGATCATGGTATGATCTTTAGCAAAGTTATTGTGCATAAATCGACAAAGGTTTCTAAGTTGAATTGACCAATTTCCGACAGGTGGCGCTACTGAAAATTACTCAAAATTAAAAAAAATCGTAAACTCTATATTTGATCATGCTTTGGTCTTCAGCAAAGTTATTGTGCATAAACCAACGGAGGTTCCTAAGTTGATATGACAAAATTCCGACAGGTGGCGCCACTGAAAATTACTCAAAATTAATTAAATTGCAAACAGTGCGTTTGATCATACTTCGATCTTTAGCAAAGTTATTAAGCATAAACCAACGAAGGTTTCTAAGTTGATATGATCAATTTTCTACAGGTGGCGCCACTGAAAATTACTCAAAATTAATAAAATCGTAAACTGTGCATTTGATCATTCTATGGTCTTTAGCAAAGTTATTGAGCATAAACCAATGAAGGTTTCTTAGTGGATATGATCAATTGCCGACAGGTGGCGTAACTGAAAATTACTAAAAATGAATAAAATCGTAAACTGTGCATTTGATCATTCTATGATCTTTAGCAAAGTTATTGAGCATTAACCAATGAAGGTTTCTAAGTTGATACGATCAATTTCCGACAGGTGGCGTAACTGAAAATTACTAAAAATTAATAAAATCGCAAACTGTGGATTGGATCATTCTATGATATTAGCAAAGTTATTGAGCATTAACCAATGAAGGTTTCTAAGTTGATATGATCAATTTCCGACAGGTGGCGTAACTGAAAATTACTAAAAATTAATAAAATCGCAAACTGTGGATTTGATCATGCTTTAATTTTCAGCAAAGTTGTTGCGCATGGACCGACAATGTTTTCTAAATTGATATCACCAATATCCGACAGGTGGGGCCACTGAAAATTACTCAAAATTAATAAAATCGTAAACTGCGCATTTAATCATTCTATGATCTTTAGCAAAGTTATTGAGCATAAGCCAATGAAAGTTTATAAGTTGATATGACCAATTTCCGACAGGTGGCTTCACTGAAAATTACTAAAAATTAATAAAATCGTAAACTGTGGATTTGATCATGCTTTAATTTTCAGCAAAGTTGTTGCACATGAGCCGAAAAAGTTTTCTAAATTGATATCACCAATATCCGACAGGTGGGGCCACTGAAAAGTACTCAAAATTAATAAAATCGTAAACTGTGGATTTGATCATTCTAAGATCTGTAGCAAAGTTATTGAGCATAAACCAATGAAGATTTCTAAATTGATATGACCAATTTCCGACAGATGGCGTAACTGAAAATTACTCCAAATTAATAAAATCGTAAACTGTGTATTTGATCATGCTTTAATTTTCAGCAAAGTTGTTGCGCATGGGAAGACAAAGTTTTCTATATGGATATCACCAATATCCGACAGGTGGCTGTGCATTTGATCATTCTATGATCTTTAGCAAAGTTATTGAGCATAAACTAACGAAGGTTTCTAAGTTGATATGACTAATTTCCGACAGGTGGCGTAACTGAAAATTACTAAAAATCTAAAAATCGTAAACTGTGGATTAGATAATGCTTTGATCTTCAGCAAATTTATTGCGCATAAACCGATGAAGGTTCCTAAGTTGATATGACAAATTTCCGATAGGTGGCGCAACTGAAAATTACTCAAAATTAATAAAATCGATCATGCTTTGCTCTTAAGAAATGTTACTGTGCATAAACCGACAAAGGTTTATTAGTGGGAATGACCAAAGTCCGATAGGTGACGCCACTGATGATTACTCAAAATGAATTAAATCGTAAACTATGCATTTGATCATTCTATAATCTTAGGCAAAGTTGTTGCCCATGGATCGACAAAAGTTTCTATGAGCATTTTCCGAAAGGTGGCGCCACTAAAAATTACTCAAAGTTAATTAAATCGTAAACTGTGCATTGTGCTCTGAACTTTAGCTTTAGTTGATGCGCAACAACGACGAAGGTTGCTGGTGCAATTAATGTCCGATAGATGGCGACACAGAAAATTATTAAAAATGAATTGAATCGTAAACTATGAATTTGCTCATGTGGTGATTGGACAAAATTAATAAAGTAATTTAAAATTAATTGGATATTTGTGCAATGTCTTTCCTTCAAATTTATTTTAGTTGTTGGCGAAGCAACACACACAGGGTAAAGCTTATTATTTATATACTAAACTTTTTATTTAACAATTTTCAATTAACATAAATATTTATACACACCTCTTTTTTCGTAAATGTAAAATCAATAGTTCAATCTATTGATGGTGAATGTATTGGTAACACGCACACACACCTTCAAACACTCTTTAAAATCAATGCAAGTTTTGTAATTTATTTAAAAGAGTATGAGTGTGTAGACAAGTATTTCCGGTTACGGTTTTTGTTGTTTATTAAATGCAATGGCGCAAATAACTTGAGAGGGAGATAGAGGCGAAAAAGCTATATACTTAACGGTATTCAGCTGCAACAGGTTATAATGCAGAGAAAGATAATATTGAAGAGGAAGTGGTCTATTGTGACTAATCGTCGAGTATTGGCGAAGTCAGCAGAAAATCGTTGGAATTCTTTTGTTATGCAGACGAAGAAAATTTTGACAATCACAACAGCAAACGCGTTCAGTGGTTATTTTTGTTTAATATAATTAAATTAAAAAATTTAGCAATAATATAATTTAAATTTTTTAATATTTAACTCAACAAAAAACAATATTTTTCATTTAAAAATTGGTTTTATTTTTTACACTTTAGCTTTGGGCGAAAAAGATTAATTTTTTTTTTAATTTCTTGATTATCATGAAACCATTAAAATAATTGCTTTTAATTCATTTATTTATTATCACATTTATTTCAATTACTTTTTTAAATTAAAGTTATGCTCATTTCGTAGTTTTTCAAATATGTTATAATTTATTTAAATTTGTATTTTATTGGATTTAAATAGAGGCTTATGATTTTGCTCATTTTGCTATTAATTACAAATTTATGCAAATTTTTTTTATCACTGCACTTTAATTTAGATAATTTTATTTAAAAATTTTTATTAATATAAATTTGAGTTATATTAATTTGGTATTAATTAAAGATTTATTTTAATATTTTTTATGAAATTCAAAATATTTTAATATTTTTTTCTCACAATTTTAATACAATATAAAAACTTTTCTTAAAGCAAATATTTCATATAGAATTCAGCAAAAAAAAATTTCTACTTATTTCTTTGTAACGAAAAATTTTTGTTTGCTAAATTTTTTAGTAAAATTTTCCTATAGAATTTTTTTTTTTTTGTTAAAATTTTTCTATAAAAAAATTTTTTCTTAAAATGTTTGTATAAAAAATTTTAAATACAAAATTTTCTAAAGAAAATTTTAAATAAAAAATTTTCTAAAGAAAATTTTAAATAAAAAATTTTCTAAAGAAAATTTTAAATAAAAAATTTTCTAAAGAAAATTTTAACAACAAAATTTTCTATAGAAACTACAAACTTTTCTATAGAAACTACAAAATTTTCTATAGAAACTACAAAATTTTCTATAGAAACTACAACATTTTCTATAGAAAATTGAACATCAAAATTTTCTGTTCAAAATTTCAACATCAAAATTTTCTTTTCAAAATTTGAACATCAAAATTTTCTAAAGAAAAATTTAACACAAAAATTTTCTAAAGAAAAAATGAATATAAAAATTTTCTATAGAATATTTTTAAAACAAAAATTTATAAAGAAGATTTTAACATTAAAATTTTCTATAGAAAACTAAAGCAACTAAATTTTCTAAAGAAAATTTTAACAACAAACTTTACTAAAGAAAATTTAAAAATAAGAATGCCTTTAGTAAATTTTAATATCAAAATTTTCTAAAGAAAATGTTTCATCAAAATTTTCTAAAGAAAATTTTAATATCAAAATTTTCCATATAAAATTTTTACAACAAAATTTATTATAGAAAATATTAGCAACAAAATTTTCTATAGAAAAGTTTTACAACAAAATTTTCTATAGAAAATTTTAACAACAAGATTTTCTTAAGAAAATTCTAACATCAAAATTTTCTAAAGAAAATTTTAAAATCAAAATTTTCAAAAGAAAATTTTAACATCGAAATTTTCTAAAGAAATTTTTAACACCAAAATTTGATATAGAAAATTTTAACATCAAAATTTTTAGTAAAATTTTCTATAAAAAATTTTTTGTTTCGAAAAATTTTCTATAGAAAAATTTTTTGTTACGAAAAAATTTTCTATAGAAAAATTTTTTGTTACGAAAAAATTTTCTATAGAAAAATTTTTTGTTACAAAAAATTTTCTAAAGAAAAATTTTTTGTTACGAAAAATTTTCTATAAAAAATTTTTTGTAAAGAAAAATTTTTAATAAAAAATTTTTTGTTTCGAAAATTTTCTATAGAAAAATTTTTTGTTTTGAAAAATTTTTTGTTTCGAAAAATTTTCTTTAAAAAAATTTTTTAACGAAAAACTTTCTATAGAAAATTTTTTATAACGAAAAATTTTCTTTAGAAAATTGTTTGTAACGAAAAATTTTCTATAGAAAAATTGGTTGTAACGAAAAATTTTCTATAGAAACATTTTTTGTAACAAAAAATTTTCAAAATAAAAATTCTTTGTAACGAAAAATTAAAAAAAAAAATTCTTTAGAAAAATTGTTTGTAACGAAAAAATTTTCTATTGAAAAAGTTTTTGTAACGAAAAATTTTCTACAGAAAAATTTTTTGTAACGAAAAATTTTCTATAGAAAAATTTTTTGTAACGAAAAATTTTCTATAGAAAAATTTTTTGTAACGAAAAATTTTCTATAGAAAAATTTTTTGTAACGAAAAATTTTCTATAGAAAAATTTTTTGTAACGAAAAATTTTCTATAGAAAAATTTTTTGTAACGAAAAATTTTCTATAGAAAAATTTTTTGTAACGAAAAATTTTCTATAGAAAAATTTTTTGTAACGAAAAATTTTCTATAGAAAAATTTTTTGTAACGAAAAATTTTCTATAGAAAAATTTTTTGTAACGAAAAATTTTCTATAGAAAAATTTTTTGTAACGAAAAATTTTCTATAGAAAAATTTTTTGTAACGAAAAATTTTCTATAGAAAAATTTTTTGTAACGAAAAATTTTCTATAGAAAAATTTTTTGTAACGAAAAATTTTCTATAGAAAAATTTTTTGTAACGAAAAATTTTCTATAGAAAAATTTTTTGTAACGAAAAATTTTCTATAGAAAAATTTTTTGTAATGAAAAATTTTCTATAGAAAAATTTTTTGTAACGAAAAATTTTCTATAGAAAAATTTTTTGTAACGAAAAATTTTCTACAGAAAAATTTTTTGTGACGAAAAATTTTCTATAGAAAAATTTTTTGTAACGAAAAATTTTCTATTGAAAAATTTTTTGTAGTGAAAAATTTTCTATAGAAAAATTTTTTGTAACGAAAAATTTTCTATAGAAAAATTTTTTGTAACGAAAAATTTTCTATAGAAAAATTTTTTGTAATGAAAAATTTTCTATAGAAAAATTTTTTGTAACGAAAAATTTTCTACAGAAAAATTTTTTGTGACGAAAACTTTTCTATAGAAAAATTTTTTGTAATGAAAAATTTTCTATAGAAAAATTTTTTGTAACGAAAAATTTTCTATAGACAAATTTTTTGTAATGAAAAATTTTCTATAGAAAAATTTTTTGTAACGAAAAATTTTCTATCGAAAAATTTTTTGTAACGAAAAATTTTCTATAGAAAAATTTTTTGTAACGAAAAATTTTCTATAGAAAAATTTTTTGTAACGAAAAATTTTCTATAGAAAATTTTTTTGTAACGAAAAATTTTCTATAGAAAAATTTTTTTTACGAAAAATTTTCTTTAGAAAAATATTTTGTTACGAAAAATTTTCTATAGAAAAATTTTTTGTTACGAAAAATTTTCTATAGAAAATTTTTTTTTACGAAAAATTTTCTTTAGAAAAATATTTTGTTACGAAAAATTTTCTATAGAAAAAATTTTTGTAATGAAAAATTTTTAAAAGAAAAATTTTTTGTTACGAAAAATTTTGTATAGAACAATTTTTTGTTACGAACAATTTTCTATAGAAAAATTTTTTGTAACGAAAAATTTTTTGTTACGAAAAATTTTCTATAGAGAATTTTTTTTTACGAAAAATTTTCTAGAGAAAAATTTTTTGTTACGAAAAATTTTCTAGAGAAAAATTTTTTGTTACGAAAAATTTTTGTTAGAAAAATTTTTTGTTACGAAAAATTTTCTATATAGAATTCTATAGAAATTATTTTGTTATAAAAAAATTTCCTAAAAAAATTTGTAACGAAAATTTTTTATCAAAAAAAGAGAGAATTTATCATAAATATTATGTTTTTTTACTTCATTTTTTTAAAATAATGGGTTCAATATGAAATTTGGTATTTTTACTTTTTTCGTAATAAAATCACAACTAATCGATGGATTTTTTAATATGTTCAATTCCTATATTTTTTGGAATATCTATAGTTTTACTATGATTAAGTAACGATGGTAGTATTTAGCTACTTTGAATTTTTTGTATGAATTTTTAAAAAATTAAATTTTATTGATTTTGCTAAAAAAAATATTTTTTTTAACTTACGATATAAATAACTTTATAACCGTTGATTATACTAAAAATATGAGTTAATGCGTCTTAAAGGTAATTTTAATCTTTATCCATTGTTGATGTTTTGAAATTAAAAAAATAAATTTTGGGTGTTTTTAAAATTAGGGGAACAAAACCCATAAAATAATAGTTGGTCATTATTGTAATATACGCTGTTGAACAGTGTAGTTAGTGTATCTACACTCAGACACACAGAAAAATTATCTGCCTATATTCGCTGATCATGAATTCCTCTCCTTCTTGAAAGCTCATTCACCTCTAATTAAAAACTTATTCAAATATTTGCCACAAAACTTAAATAAACCGCACATGTTTTCTAAATATTTACAACAAAATCATTTTGAAAATAGTTACTATATTTATTTGTTAAGTTTTAAACAAACGTTTTCTTTAACTTCAAAATCTAGGCAAACATTTCTTTCGTCTTTCATTGATTGAATTTAGAGAAATAAAAAAAAATTAAATTCATGATGACGAGATAAAGATTTGCATGACAAAAAGCTCTTAAAAAGGTGTGAGCTTTATTTTCTTAATTCAAATTTAAATTTTGATATTTAAGTGATTAATTTGAAAATAAAAGTGAAATTTTGTATGAAAGAAATCCACTAAAATATTTGTTTAAGAAGGAACAATAAATTGAATATTTGTGTAGAAATTTAGGTTTTTTTCTGGCATACAAAAGATGGAACTTGTTTCTTTTGCTAAAAAATGTCATGAGTAATCGGTTTATATAATACAAAATTCCTTTTAATAGTATAAAAATATATCTCGTCTATGGAAAATAAGACAATGAGAAATAAAATGTTATAACTTTGACTGTTCTTAAGCACAAAGAAGGTTGTGTCATAGAAAGGCACAATATTATTATTATCAGCAAAACAGAATACAGTGAAAACTCTTATAAGCCGACGCTCACTTTCAAGGAATTAATGTCCGGTTATAAGAAGTGTGAGCTTAAATGAATTACCTCAAATATTATTTATATTATAACGAAAAAGAATTTGATATAGAAAAAATTTTCTAAAGAAAAATTTTTGATAACAAAAAATTTTCTATAGAAAATTTTGTTCTATATAAAATTTTTTTTCGTTATAATATAAATAATATTTGAGGTAATTTCTATAGAAAAATTTTTGATAACAAAAAATTTTCTATAGAAAAATTTTTGATAACAAAAAATTTTCTATAGAAAAATTTTTGATAACAAAAAATTTTCTATAGAAAAATTTTTGATAACAAAAAATTTTCTATAGAAAAATTTTTGATAACAAAAAATTTTCTATAGAAAAATTTTTGATAACAAAAAATTTTCTATAGAAAAATTTTTGATAACAAAAAATTTTCTATAGAAAAATTTTTGATAACAAAAAATTTTCTATAGAAAAATTTTTGATAACAAAAAATTTTCTATAGAAAAATTTTTGATAACAAAAAATTTTCTATAGAAAAATTTTTGATAACAAAAAATTTTCTATAGAAAAATTTTTGATAACAAAAAATTTTCTATAGAAAAATTTTTGATAACAAAAAATTTTCTATAGAAAAATTTTTGATAATAAAAAATTTTCTATAGAAAAATTTTTGATAACAAAAAATTTTCTATAGAAAAATTTTTGATAACAAAAAATTTTCTATAGAAAAATTTTTGATAACAAAAAATTTTCTATAGAAAAATTTTTGATAACAAAAAATTTTCTATAGAAAAATTTTTGATAACAAAAAATTTTCTATAGAAAAATTTTTGATAACAAAAAATTTTCTATAGAAAAATTTTTGATAACAAAAAATTTTCTATAGAAACATTTTTAATAACAAAAAATTTTCTATAGAAACATTTTTGATAACACAAAATTTTCTATAGAAAAAATTTTGATAAAATTTTCTATAGAAAAATTTTTGATAATAAAAAATTTTCTATAGAAAAATTTTTTATAAAAAAAAATTTTCTATAGAAAAATTTTTGATAACAAAAAATTTTCTATAGAAAAATTTTTTGTAGCAAAAAATTTTCTATAGAAAAATTTTTTGTAGCAAAAAATTTTCTATAGAAAAATTTTTTGTAACAAAAAATTTTCTATAGAAAAATTTTTTGTAACAAAAAATTTTCTATAGAAAAATTTTTTGTAACAAAAAGTTTTCTATAGAAAAATTTTTTGTAACAAAAAATTTTCTATAGAAAAATTTTTTGTAACAAAAAATTTTCTATAGAAAAATTTTTTGTAACAAAAAATTTTCTATAGAAAAATTTTTTGTAACAAAAAATTTTCTATAGAAAAATTTTTTGTAACAAAAAATTTTCTATAGAAAAATTTTGATAAGAAAAAAATTTCTATAGAAAAATTTTTGATAAGAAAAAATTTTCTATAGAAAAATTTTTGATAAGAAAAAATTTTCTATAGAAAAATTTTTGATAAGAAAAAATTTTCTAAAGAAAAATTTTTGATAACAAAAAATTTTCTATAGAAACATTTTTTGTAACGAAAAATTTTCTATAGAAAAATTTTTGATAACAAAAAATTTTCTATAGAAAAATTTTTGATAACAAAAAATTTTCTATAGAAAAATTTTTGATAACAAAAAATTTTCTATAGAAAAATTTTTGATAACAAAAAATTTTCTATAGAAAAATTTTTGATAACAAAAAATTTTCTATAGAAAAATTTTTGATAACAAAAAATTTTCTATAGAAAAATTTTTGATAACAAAAAATTTTCTATAGAAAAATTTTTGATAACAAAAAATTTTCTATAGAAAAATTTTTGATAACAAAAAATTTTCTATAGAAAAATTTTTGATAACAAAAAATTTTCTATAGAAAAATTTTTGATAACAAAAAATTTTCTATAGAAAAATTTTTGATAACAAAAAATTTTCTATAGAAAAATTTTTGATAACAAAAAATTTTCTATAGAAAAATTTTTGATAACAAAAAATTTTCTATAGAAAAATTTTTGATAACAAAAAATTTTCTATAGAAAAATTTTTGATAACAAAAAATTTTCTATAGAAAAATTTTTGATAACAAAAAATTTTCTATATAAAAATTTTTGATAACAAAAAATTTTCTATAGAAAAATTTTTGATAACAAACAATTTTTTATAGAAACATTTTTGATAACAAAAATTTTTGATACATTGATAAAGCAAAATTTTTCCTGTATTAAAACAATCGTTATTACGCTTTTGTATTAGTGGGCACTGCTCTATACTAACAAATGTTATATTCATTGTTTTGACACATTCCTTTACTACCTGCTCATGTCAAGTAAATTCATACATTCGTTTTTACAATTTAAAACCTGCCTCAATAATTGCTTAGTCCAGGCACATACAAACTAAGTATTTTTCTAAATGTCTTTTTTTGCTGATGATATACGAGGCACATTCATAATTTAACACACAACAAAAGCAATAGCGACATAACGCCAACTACCTGTAGCTTTAGAAATACCTTAAGATCTTTTGGAAAAAACCCAAAAAAATTTTGAGGGATTAAAGAAAACAAAAATCGCGCAAAGTGAAAAGATTTCTGGAAATTGTATACTTTATATACAAACATGAAATATTTACTAAATAAAGGAAGTAAACGGAGAAAAATTTGTAAATATTTACGAAGGTTCTTATCATGCCATTAACACGAAATCACACAGATCTAGGGAGGTGATATTCTTCCTTAAATAGGTTTGCGTCTAGGCTAAACATATTTTTATGCTTAAAATGTCTAAATTTGAAGAGCATTTGAAAGAACACTAAATGATCAAATTAGATGAATCTTTTTGCAAAACGTTGTCTAAAAAAGCAGCTTTAATTAAAAACAAAAGGATTTTCACCAAAAACAACAAAAGATATGAAAAAAATAATATAAAGTAACAAAAGGTTAAATTAATATATCAAATCCTAGTTATGGTGAGAATATCTCTATTGTCTTTCTATTAACACTTAAAGTACCGGAAAAGCGTTGTAAGAAAAATCTTTTTCTTTTTTTTTTTGTTTGATAAATTTTATTAAGATAATTTGAAAAATGGAAAAAATATTTTTATAATGAAATATTCACATATCACTCACTCTAACTTAATCGTATGGGAACAAATGTAAATCATTGCAATTATAATGTCAAACAATTGTATTTTTTTGCTGCCTTCATGTGTGGGATTTATTAAATGCAATTTAGACAACAACCACAAAAAAAATCACTAAAATCCATTAAAAAGGGCGTCATGAAATAATAAATGGGAAGAAAATGTCGAAAGAATTACAAAAATTTGGCACACCATTAATTCTTGGAGTACAAAACTAATTACAACAGGTAACAAAATTCAACTTTTTACATTAAGTTTGATTACCACTATATTTTTTGTTGATTATGTACTTCTTATTATAAAAACACTGCAAATAAAAACATCTTTAAATTGCTTGATTTTGAAAAAAAGAAATTATAAAAATTGCCATTTTTGAAAATGCTAATTCATTGATTTTATCATATCTTTGGAACAGGTTACTGGATTTTGTTGAAAGTCTTAGAATAAATTACAAATAAAATTATCTTTAAATTTTACTAATACAACTTTTTTTATATTCTTAATGGATTCGAAGTTATTTCAACTTCAAATCAAAAAAATTTTTTTTTTTTTTTTGAAAAAATTTAAAAAAAAATACGAACAAAATGATCTTTAAGTCACTTTAAAACTATTTTTTATGTGTTTAATAGATTCTGAGTTATTTGCGCTTTAAATTAAAGAAATAATTTTTTTTTCATGAAAAATTTTATTTTTGTAAAAATTCATGAAAAATCGAAAATGGCAAAAACTTAAATTTTTGTTACATGAACTAAAAACTGTGAATATTTCAAATAAAATCCATAAATAAATTGTGATTTTCTAAACTTCGAAGCATTAAAGTGTCTTTTGTCAGAAAGGGTTGTACCGGTAGCAATAATCAATTTCAACAAAATTTGATACAGTGATTTTTGTATATAAGAAATATTTCTCTTAAGTTTCCTCAAAATATACTAAAACTTATGGCTAAAATATCAATTTCTGGAAATGAGACCTATGGAAGGTACCTTAAATAATATGCCCATTTTGACGAATTTCAATAGTAAACGTTCCACAACCAAAACATTAGCATGCGCCAAATTTCATAAAATTATCTTTAGAATTGCTACCTATACTTTTATGTATATTTTTTGCATGACTTGACATCATTCCACTATATAAAACAAATTTTGAAATGAAATTTTTCTCTACAAAATTTATATATGAAATTTTTCTCTAGAAAAATTTTAAATGACATTTTTCTCTAGAAAAATTTGATACGAAATTTTTCTCTAGAAAAATTTTATATGAAATTTTTCTCTATAAAAATTTGATATAAAATTTTTCTAGAGAAAAAATTTATAAGAAATTTTTTATAAGAAATTTTTAATATAAAATTTTTCTATGGAAAATTTTCGTAAGAAATTTTTTTATAGAAAATTTTGAAATAGAATATTTCTATATAAAATTTTTGAAACAAAATTTTTCTTTTGAAAATTTTTGATATATAATTTTTCTATAGAATATTTTTGACAAGAAATTTAAAAAAAAAAATTTGAAATGAAATTTTTTCTATAGAAAATTTTTCAATATTAAATTTTTCTATAGAAAATTTTTCAATATTAAATTTTTCTATAGAAAATTTTTCAATATTAAATTTTTCTACGGAAAATTTTTGACAAGAAATCTTTTATAGAAGATTTTGAAATTAAATATCTTATAAGAAATATTTCCATGGAAAATTTTTGATATAACATTTTTTGTAAAGAACATTATGAACTATAGAACATTTTTAATTTTCGCTATAAAAAATTTTTAATATGAAATTTATCAACAGAAAATTTTTGTTATGAAATTTTTCCATAGAAAATTTCTTTAAAAAATTTTTGATATAAAATTTTTTTATACAAAATTTTTCTATAGAAAATATTTTTATAGAAAATTTTTCTATAGAAAATTTTTGATACGAAATTTGTCCATAGAAAACTTTTGATATGGAATTTTTCTATAGAAACATTTTGTTATGCGACTTTTTTATAGAAAATTGTTGATATGAAATTTTTCTAAAAAAAAAGTTTTTGATATGAAATTTTTCTCTGAAAAAATTTTTGTTATGAAATTTTTCTATAGAAAATTTTTGATATGGATATTTTCCATAGAAAATTTTTGATAAATTGTTTTAAGATAATTTTGAAATAAAGCTTTTCTTTAAAAAAAATTTTTGATATGAAATTTTCTATACAAATTTTTTCTGTAGAAAATATTTTTATAGAAAATTTTTTGATAGAAAATTTTTGATATGAAATTTTTCTATAGACAATTTTTGATATGTAAGAGTTTTATAGAAAATTTTTGTTAAAAAAATTTGGATATGAAATTTTTCTATAAAAAATTAAATTTATCTCTAGAAATTTTTATATGAAATGTTTCTATAGAAAATTTTTAATATTAAATTTTCTTATTGAAATTTTTCGACATAAAGTTCTTTTATAGGAAATATCTGATTTGACATTTTTCTATTGAAAATTTTTCAATGTTATTTTTCTATAAAAAATTTTGATTTTAAAATTTTTATAAAAAATTTTTGATATGACATTTTTCTATAGAAAATATTTTTATAGAAAAATTTTCTATTGAAAATTTTTAATATGAAATTTTTCTTTAGCAAACTTTTGATATGAAACTTTTCTATAGAAAATTTTTGATATGAAATTATTTTGTTGAAAATGTGTGATATATAACTTTTCTGTAGAAAATTTTTTTTCTAAAAATTTTGATATGAAATTTTTCTATAGAAATTTTTAAATGAAATTTTTGTAAAAAATTTTGATTTTAAAATTTTTATAAAAAATTTTTGATATGACATTTTTCTGTAGAAAATATTTTTATAGAAAAATTTTCTATTGAAAATTTTTGATATGAAATTCTTCTTTAGCAAAGTTTTGATATGAAACTTTTCTATAGAAAATTTTTGATATGAAATTTTTCTATAGAAAATTTTTTATAGTAACTTTTCTACAGAAAATTTTTGTTATAAAAAATTTTGATAAGAAAATGTATCTATAAAAACTTTTTGATATAAAATTTTATATATAAAATTTTTGATATGAAATTTTTATAGAAAATTTTTGATATGAAAAATTATTCTATAGAAAATTTTTGATATAAAATTTTTCTATAGAAAATTTTCGAAATGAAATTTTTCTATAAAAAATTTTTGATATAAAATATTTCTGCAGAAAATTATTGAAAAATTTTGTTTTAAATTTTTTCTATAGAAAATTTTTAATGTTTAATTTTTCTATAGAAAATTTTTTATATGAAATTTTTCTACAGAAAATTTTAGATTTGAAATTTTTCTACAGGAAATCTTTGATTTGAAATTTTTCTACAGAAAATCTTTGATTTGAAATTTTTCTACAGATAATTTTTGATATGAAATTTTTCTGTAGAAAATTTTTCAATATGAAATTTTTGATAAGAAATTTTTGATATGCAATTTTTTATATGAAATTTTTCTACAGAAAATTTTAGATTTGAAATTTTTGATTTGAAATTTTTCTACAGATAATTTTTGATTTGAAATTTTTGACATAAAATTTTTCTATAGAAAATTTTTGATGTAAAATTTTTCCATAGAAAATTTTTCGATATAAAGTTTTTCTACAGGAAATATTGGATATGAAGTTTCTCTGTAGAACATTTTTGGGTAAGAAATTTTTTCCTTTGAAAGTTTTTGATATAAGCTTTTCTATAGAAAATTTTTGAGATGAAATTTTTTTACAAACATTTTTTGTTATGAAATTTTTCTTCAGAAAATTTGATGTCAAGATTTGCTGTCGAAAATTTTTGAAAAATTTTTTGTATGAAATTGTTTTATAGAAAATTTTTGATAGAAAACATTTCTCATTATATAATCGTTTCCATTAGTTGTTTCTGATTTAGAGTTAATGCGGTGGACTTTCTTTTGCATGGGACTTTTCAAAACGACCATAAACGAAATCAAAGTATGGAACATCTTTATATTAAAATTATTGTTTTTATATTGCAATTAAAAATTTCGTTCGGATCAATCTTTATTACGATGTTGTTTTTTGTTTTGAGCCACTGTGCAACGTGCGTTGCTATAAATGCAATTTAAGCTATTTCCAATTAATTAATCTTTCAAGTTCAAGAACTAATTAATTAAATATTTACTCATATAATAAAAATATTGTATAAGTTGTCACTTTATTAACAATTCGAACATTTAACTACTTAAAAACGCCAACACTAAAAAATTTATTTAATTTTCTTAAAATAGCAAAAAAAACTTGAAGTTGGAAATTAAACCTAAAAATAAATTAAATACTCGTATATTTGTTAAAATACAGTAGAAAAGTTCAATTAACTGGTTTTTAAAAACAAACATGTTTCCAAAATCAGTGACAAAAATAAACCGCATTTTTTGAGACAAAAAGCACTAGAATACGTTTAAAACGGTTGACAACATTTGCATATTTGGTTAAAGACAAAATATCTAGATATTTTGCTTTTTAGAAGAAAAAAATTGAAAAAAAAACTAGTAACACCAATTTTTTGTGAATGTTGTTGTTGTTGCTTTAATTTGTGGTTTTCTTAATATTTCTAAGGTATTTTGTGAGATTTAATAAAATTATTCATTTGCTCATGATCAAAGAATTTAATAATTTAGCAGAAAATTTGGGAGAAAAAAATTTATTAAAATATTTTTTTTGTATAGATTGTTAAAGCAAATTAAGCTATAAATATTTTTATAATATTTTATGAAGCTAAAGGAAATTTTCACTTTTTTTAATAAATTATAAATGAATAATTTATGGTATTTTGTTTTATTAAATTATTTATGGTAGATTTATCATTTGTTATAACTTTTAGATATTTATTGGTATTTTTATATTTTTTCTATTTAATTATTTATTCATTGCATTTTTAATGTTATTAAAATTAATCACTTTTACTGGTTATTTATAGACATTTTTTTTATAAAATTACATTTAATACTTTTTCTATTTAAAAAAATCTCTTTTTTTACATTAAAAACATCTTAACAAAAACTTTTAAAATTTATTTAAAAATTTTTTAATTTCAACTTTTTCCAATTTACTTAAAAACTTGCTCTATTCACTCACTGATCAAGTAACCACGATCAGTATTTTATTATTTTTTTTTTTCTTTTTCGAAAATATTTTCACTTTATAGGTATTATTGTATCTAGATACAAAAGCCAACAATAATTTAAAAACACAGCAAACAAAATAAATTAATACAAAAAAAAAATATTATAAAGATTCGTTAGAGTCTCTTTCGATTTGTAACGATCCGTTGACGTGTCAGTTTAGTTAAAAACGCGAACTCAGACTGCCAGCCGGCTCTTGGCTTTAAGCCTTGTTCAGCAGGCCAATTTAGTTGAAATACTTCAAAACTATCTTAAGAGTTATCTTGGTTATCTTTAACGAGAAATATCTTAACTCATGCTCATCTTTAGTTTTGCTCTCACGAAAGAGAGAATTTATCTGTTTACAGAGAGTTTTTAAAAATAATGTCACTGTAGCGTTTTGTGGTTGGGAAATGTCAATTAAAAATAGCGTTTTAGCAAACTTTATTAATAAAAATAAGTAAATAAGTACTACAATCAGTAAAGATCGACTACACTAGTAAACAAAATTCAACTTTTTGCATTACATTTTATCACCACTATATTTTATTTTATACGTTATATAAGCTTCTGATTATAAAAACTTTAGTTTTTTATCATATCTCTAAAACGGGTTTCATATTAAAAATTTTCTATAGAAAAATTTTCATATTAAAAATTTTCTATAGAAAAATTTTCATATCAAAAATTTTCTATAGAAAAATTTTCATATCAAAAATTTTCTATAGAAAAATTTTCATATCAAAAATTTTCTATAGAAAAATTTTCATATCAAAAATTTTCTATAGAAAAATTTTATATAAAAAATTTTCTGTAAAAATATTTTATATCAAAAATTTTTAAACATAAACTTCATATCGAAAATTTTCTATAGAAATATTTTATATCAAAAATTTCCTGTGGAAATATTTCATATCAAAAATTTTAAAAGAAAAATTTCATATCGAAAATTTTCTAAAGAAAAATTTTATATCAAAAATTTTCTATAGAAAAATTTTATTCAAAAAAAAAAAGAGTATTCGCATTTGATCCCTAATCTGTTACATTTATTTATTAATGTAACAGACCAATTTATTGATAAAAACCCAAAAAATGTTTGCGGAGAAACCAAAGTCCTCGACGCGTTTCGATGGTTGGTTAAGCCATCTCTTCAGGAGGATTATCCCCAATTTAGACAGATCGAAAACCTCGCATTATTACTAAATTTACAAACATAACTTTTAAGAATTATGTTCATAAACCAAAAGTAAAAGCGTAGATTATCGACTGAACAAAAACAAACATTTTTCAGTTTTCATCTACCTTCACTTCCCACATTCTTGCTGCAGCCGTCGGCTACTATATGCAGAATGCTGTGAAGAAGGGGGGTAAGATATTTTAAAATAAACAGATTTTATATCAAAAATTTTCTATAGAAAAATTTTATATTAAAAAAATTTCTATAGAAAAATTTTATATCAAAAATTTTTTATAGAAAAATTTTATATAAAAAATTTTCTATAGAAAAATTTTATATAAAAAATTTTCTATAGAAAAATTTTATATAAAAAATTTTCTATAGAAAAATTTTATATCAAAAATTTTCTATAGAAAAATTTTGTATCAGAAATTTTCTATAGAAAAATTTCATATCAAAAATTTTCTATAGAAAAATTTTATATCAAAAATTTTCTATAGAAAAATTCTATATCAAAAATTTTCTATAGAAAAATTTTATATCAAAACTTTTCTATAGAAAAATTTCATATCAAAAATTTTCTATAGAAAAATTTCATATCAAAAATTTTCTATAGAAAATTGTATATCAAAAATTTTCCATAGAAAAATTTCATATCAAAACTTTTCTATAGAAAAATTTTATACCAAAAATTTATATAAAAATTTTTCTATCGAAATATTTCATATCAAAAATTTTCTATAGAAAAATTTTATATCAAAAATTTTCTATAGAAAAATTCTATATCAAAAATTTTCTATAGAGAAATTTTATATCAAAAATTTTCTATAGAAAAATTTTATATCAAAAATTTTCTATAGAAAAATTTTATATCAAAAATTTTCTATAGAAAAATTTTATATCAAAAATTTTCTATAGAAAAATTTTATACCAAAAATTTATATAAAAATTTTTCTATCGAAATATTTCATATCAAAAATTTTCTATAGAAAAATTTTATATCAAAAATTTTCTATAGAAAAATTTCATATCCAAAATTTTCTATAGAAAAATTTCATATCAAAAATTTTCTATAGAAAAATTTTATATCAAAAATTTTCTATAGAAAAATTTTATATCAAAAATTTTCTATAGAAAAATTTTATATCAAAAATTTTCTATAGAAAAATTTTATATCAAAAATTTTCTATAGAAAAGAAACTATCAAAACATTTCTATATAAAAATTTAATTTCAAAAATTTTCTAAAGTAATATTTCATATCAAAAATTTTCTTTATAAAATTAAATATCAAAAAATGTCTATAGAAAAAATTAAAGACAAAATTTTTCTATATATATTTCTATAGAAAATTTTTGATAAAAAAATGTTTCTATAGAAAATTTTCGATATGAAATTTTTATATAGAACATTTTTGATATGAAATTTTTCTAAAAAAAATTTTCGATATGAAATTTTTCTACAGAAAATTTTCAATATGAAATTTTTCTTTAAAAAATTTTTGATATGAAATATTTTTTATGCAATGAATTTTTGATATTTATTTCTCAATAGAAAAATTTGATATCGAAAAACCTACTTTAGAAAAATTTCAGACTTAAAACTTAATTTTTATATAAAAAATTTTTGATATGAAATTTTTTTTAAGAATGCTTTTCGATATGCAATTTTTCTACAGAAAATTTTTGATATAAAATTTTTGATATAAAATTTTTGATATGAAATTTTTCTATAGAAAATTTTTGATATATAATTTTTATATAGAATTTTTTTTGTATGAAATATTTCTACAGAAAATTTTTTATATAAAAATTTTCTACAGAAAATTTTTGATATGAAATTTTTCTTTAAAAAATTTTGATATGAAATTTTTCTATAGAAAAATTTTGATATGAAATTTTTCTTTGGAAAAATTTTGATATGAAATTTTTCTTTGGAAAAATTTTGATATGAAATTTTTCTTTGGAAAAATTTTGATATGAAATTTTTCTATAGAAAAATTTTGATATGAAGTTTTTCTATAGAAAAATTTTGATATGAAGTTTTTGTATAGAAAAATTTTGATACGAAATTTTTCTATAGAAAAATTTTTATATGAAATTTTTCTTTAGAAAAATTTTGAGGTGAAATTTTTTTACAGAAAATTTAAAAAATTTTTGATATGAAATATTTCTTCAGAAAATTTTTTACGTACAATTTTTCTATAGAAAATTTTTGTCTTAAATTTTTTCTATAAAAAATTTTTGTCTTAAATTTTTTCTATAGAAATTTTTTTTAATATATAACATTTATATATAAAATTTTTGATATGAAATTTATCTCTAGAAAAATTTTGATATAAAATTATTCTAAAGAAAGTTTTTGCATATGAAAATTTTCTATAGAAAAATTTGGATACGAAATTTTTCTTAAGAAAAATTTTGATATGAAATGTTTCTATAAAAAATTTTTGATATAAAAAAAAAAAATTTTCTTTATGAAATTTTTTTATAGAAAATTTTTGATATGAAATTTTTTTATAGAAAATTTTTGATATGAAATTTTTTAACACAAATTTTTTATATCAAATTTTTTTATAGAAAAATTTTGTCTTAAAGATTTTCTATAGAAAATTCTTGTCTTTAATTTGTTCTATAGAAAATTTTTTATGTATAATTTTTATATAGAAAATTTTTGACATTTAATTTTTATACAGAATCTTTTTGATATAAAATTTTTCTGTAGAAAATTTTTTACATTTAATTTTATATTGTTATTTATATTTTATATTTTCTGTAGAAAATTTTTTACATTTAATTTTATATTTTCTTTAGAAAAATTTCACATCAAAAATTTTCTATAATTTTTTTATAGAAAATTTATGATATGAAATTTTTTTATAAAAAATTTTTGATATAAAATTTTTCCTTAGAAAGTTTTTGATGTTAATTTTTTCTATAGAAAATTTTTCGATGGTTCATTGATTTTATCATATCTTTAAAACGAGTTTCTCAATTTAGTAGAAAGATACAGAATATAATAGCAAAGAAAATTATCTTTAAGTTCCTGAAAAACTATTTTTTGTATATTTTTAAGATCAATGAAACCGATTTTGTTGAACATTTTTGTACTCTTCTCCGCGATAGGTGGAAAAGGTATTATAAGTTTGTGCTGCTGCATGAAACGCACAGAAATATTGGTCTTAGACCCACCTTAAAGACTTAGAATAACTTCCTGACTCGATTTAACGATGTATGTCCGTCTGTCCATTTGGATAATTCTATAAAATTTGGCAGACATTATTTTGACAGTGGGACCAAGGCTATTGAAATTCGTCAAAATCGGTTCATTATTTATGGTACTTCCCATAGACCACAAATACCAATATATTTTCATGAGATTTAAATTAGATCAAATTTCGCTTATGTTTCGCATCTGTATAATGTTTTAGCAAAAAACTTTAGTTATTTTTAGGTACATATGTATATAATCGTTTTTGTGATTTTCGATATATTAAAGTGACTTTTACGATTTGGAGTTCTATAGGACATATGGTGAAATATAAGCCGATAACTTTAAACGCATTAATTTGCAAATATTTTTGCTGCACGGAAACAAAATCTTTATTCCGCTAAGACAATCCTATGGGAGGTACCTATAGATGCCCATATTTTCTATAATTTAATAAGAAATTTTTCAGAAATAAATCAATTTAAAAACTGATTAATTTGTAAAGCAAAAGGTTGATTTTTGTCAAGTAGTGTTTTCAATGAAATTTTATATGAAAAAAATTTTGTCAAAAGTTTAGATCTCTAAAAAAGATAAAACTCATACATATTAATATTTTTCTTAAAATCTTTATCTTGATCACACCTTTAAAGTTTAAACGCTCTATTCAAGCCATGCTCATAGCTCTCAATACATCTCACAAAAATTAAGAAAAATATCTATGTATTTGGTTTTACTTATATATATTTACTATGTATGAAGTTTTTATTAACACACCTGTTCTCTTTGCAAATTACCCAGCAGTTACAAATTTAAAGCTCGTCTCCAAAACTAGTCGATATGTTAAACGATTTTGACTAGTTCTAGTAATTGTTAGCTTTTAAATGACATTGTAGAAATAAACTGCAATTGGCACTTGGTCATACAAAATGTAACTATTCATTAACTCTAATGACAAGTAACTATGCATATGTTGAAATTGCATTTATATAAACAGTTTTGGAGACGTTTTTTTCAATATGCAATTGTTGGGAAATTTGTTATCTAAGAACTTTTTCGTGTGTGTGTTTCAACTTTTCTCATACGGTTCATTCTTTTTATAAAGTCGTAGTACTTTTCACATTTTGTTTGTTTGTAATAAAACTCATTCTGAGTTAATATTTTCTATGGATACAAAAGTATTCGCTAAATAAGGTTCTGTTCTTTGATAATCTATATTTACTAATTTAACAGTTTGAAAAGCAATGCTCAGATAGAGGTTTTTGTCTCTGCTATACTTGTAAATTGAACTCATTTATACAAAGTCTTGCCGAATATTGGTATTAAATTTTTCTAACGAAAAATTTTCTATAGAAAAATTTTTTAACGAAACATTTTTTATAGAAAAATTTTTTCTGACCCAAAATTTTCTATAGAAACATTTTTTAGCGAAAAATCTTTTATAGAAAAATTTTTTAACGAAAAATTTTCTAGCAAAAATTTTTTAACGAAAAAAATTTTTTTAACAAAAAATTTTCTATAGACAAATTTTTTTACAAAAATTTTCTACAGAAAAATTTTATTAACGAAAAATTTTGTTAACGAAAAATTTTTCTATAGGAACATTTTTTTAACGAAAAATTTTCTATAGAAAAATTTTTTTAACGTAAAATTTTCTATAGAAAAATTTGTTTAACGAAAAATTTTCTATAGAAAAAATTTTTTAACAAAAAATTTTCTATGGAAAAATTTTTTTAACGAAAAATTTTCTATAGAAAATTTTTTTTTAACGAAAATTTTTCTAAAGAAAAATTTTTTTAACGAAAAATTTTCTATAGAAAAATTTTCTATAGAAAATTTTTTTAACGAAAAATTTAAATGTAAAAAACCGAAAAATTTTCTATAGAAAACGAAAAATTTTCTATAGAAAAATTTTTTTAACGAATAATTTTCTATAGGAAAATTTTTTTAACGAAAAATTTTCTACAGAAAATTTTTTTTAACGAAAAATTTTTTATAGAAAATTTTTTTACCGAAAAATTATCTATAGAAAAATTTTCTATAGAACATTTTTTTAACGAAAAATTTTCTATAGAAAATTTTTTTAACGAAAAACTTTCTATAGAAGAATTTTTTGTAACGAAAAACTTTCTATAGAAAATTTTTTTAACGAAAAACTTTCTATAGAAAAATTTTTTTAACGAAAAATTTTCTATAGAAAAATTTTTTTAACGAAAAATTTTCTATAGAAAAATTTTTTTAACGAAATATTTTCTATAGAAACATTTTTTTAACGAAAAATTTTCTATAGAAAAATTTTTTTAACGAAAAATTTTCTATAGAAAAATTTTTTTAACGAAAAATTTTCTATAGAAACATTTTTTTAACGAAAAATTTTCTATAGAAACATTTTTTTAACGAAAAATTTTCTAAAGAAAAATTTTTTTAACGAAAAATTTTCTATAGAAAAATTTTTTTAACGAAAAATTTTCTATAGAAAAATTTTTTTAACGAAAAATTTTCTATAGAAAATTTTTTTTAACGAAAAATTTTCTATAGAAAAATTTTTTTAACGAAAAATTTTCTATAGAAGAATTTTTTTAACGGAAAATTTTCTATAGAAAAATTTTTTTAACGAAAAATTTTCTATAGAAAAATTTTTTTAACGAAAAATTTTCTATAGAAAAATTTTTTTAACTTAAAATATTCTATAAAAATTTTTTTTAACGAAAAATTTTCTATAAAAAAATTGTTTTTACGAAAAATTTTCTATAAGAGCATTTTCTGTAGAAACATTTTTATACCTAAGAGTTTTCTGAAAAAATATTAACGAAAAACTAAAATATTTAGACTCACCTGGTACAGTTTCGCCATTAAATGTTATTTGCACAGTATGTATGCCGGGTTCGTGTGGCGTGAAGCTGGCCACAAAACGTTGACCGCCCAACGACCGAACAGACGATGTGACACGACCACCATTAACTAATATTTCCAAATTACCCGAACCCGCCTTAGAACCATCAATTTCAAATTCAACTGGACGTCCAATGGCACCATTGGGTATGTCTTGTACTCGAATAGCACGGGCACCGGTTACCCCCGGCAAAGAGCTGTCTATGGGGCGAAATCGAGACAATGAACTATAGCCACCAGTTCCGCCGCCAACAGCATTAGGAGCTGAGGAAGAGGAGCTTTCGGTGACAATCTGTTGGCTGGACTCTTTGACTGTGCGGGTAAAGCCACCCGATTTATCGGTATACGAATTGTTGGATTGAGACTTGACAGTGATGGCACTGGGTCTAAGGGGAAATATAAGAAAAAGTATTTTAAGTAAAGGGATTTTAATAACTGTTATTTTTGAATTTTTGATTAAAAAAAGCAACCGCAAGAAAATTTCGGAGAAAAAAATCAAGTATAGAAAAATTTTTATACCGAAAAATTTTCTGTAGAAAAATTTTGATACCGAAAAATTTTCTATAGAAATATTTTTATACCGAAAAATTTTTATACTAAAAAATTTTACATAAAAATAGAAACTTTTTTCGTACCGAAAAAATTTCTATAGAATAATTTTTTAATGAAAAATTTCTATAGAATAATTTTTTCAGTGAAAAGTTTTCTATAGAATAATTTTTACAACGAAAAATTTTCTATAGAATAATTTTTGCAGTGAAAAATTATCTTTAGAATCATTTTTACAACAAAAAATTTTCTATTGAAAAATTTTTATACCGAAAAATTTTCTATAGAAAAATTTTTATACCGAAAAATTTTCTATAGAAAAATTTTTATACCGAAAAATTTTCTATAGAAAAATTTTTATACCGAAAAATTTTCTATAGAAAAATTTTTATACCGAAAAATTTTCTATAGAAAAATGTTTATACCGAAAAATTTTCTATAGAAAAATTTTTATACTGAAAAATTTTCTATAGAAAAATTTTTATACCGAAAAATTTTCTATAGAAAAATTTTATACCGAAAAATTTTCTATAGAATAATTTTTATACCGAAAAATTTTCTATAGAAAAAATTTTATACCGAAAAATTTTCTCTAGAAAAAATTTTATACCGAAAAATTTTCTCTAGAAAAATTTTTATACCGAAAAATTTTCTCTAGAAAAATTTTTATACCGAAAAATTTTCTCTAGAAAAATTTTTATACCGAAAAATTTTCTCTAGAAAAATTTTATTAATTATTAATTATTATTAATTATTAATAAGAACAAAAATAACTTTTATTTCTGCTCAAAAAAATAGAAGTAAAAAAAAAACTTTTATGTCTGCTCGAAAAAATAAAAGTAAAAAATTGCTGTTATTTCCACCCGAAAAAAATTTTTATACCGAAAAATTTTCTATAGAAAAATTTTTATACTGAAAAATTTTCTATAGAAAAATTTTTATACCGAAAAATTTTCTATAGAAAAATGTTTGTACCGAAAAATTTTCTATAGAAAAATTTTTATACCGAAAAATTTTCTATAGAAAAATTTTTATACCGAAAAATTTTCTATAGAAAAATTTTTATACCGAAAAATTTTCTATAAAAAAATTTTTATACCGAAAAATTTTCTATAGAAAAATTTTTAAACCGAAAAATTTTCTATAGAAAAATTTTTATACCGAAAAATTTTTTATAGAAAAATTTTTATACCGAAAAATTTTCTCTAGAAAAATTTTTATACCGAAAAATTTTCTCTAGAAAAATTTTTATACCGAAAAGTTTTCTCTAGAAAAATTTTTATACCGAAAAATTTTCTCTAGAAAAATTTTTATACCGAAAAGTTTTCTCTAGAAAAAATTTTATACCGAAAAATTTTCTCTAGAAAAATTTGTATACCGAAAAATTTTTATACCTAAAAATTTTCTCTAGAAAAATTTTTATACCGAAAATTTTCTCTAGAAAAATTTTATTAATTATTAATTATTATTAATTATTAATAAGAACAAAAATAACTTTTATTTCTTCTCAAAAAAATAGAAGTAAAAAAAAAACTTTTATGTCTGCTCGAAAAAAAAAAAGTAAAAAATTGCTGTTATTTCCACCCGAAAAAAAAAGTCCACAAATTATTTTTATTTCTGCTCGTAAAAATAAAAATAAAAATAACTGTTTTTTTTTGCTCGAAAAAATAAAAGTCAAAAATAATTTTTACTTTAAGTAAAAAATAACTTTTTTTGCTCGAAAAAATAATGGTCAAAACATTTATCTTATTTTCTGACTTTTTCGATAAAAGTTATGACAATAACGGTCCCTATTTTTAAAAGCTTTTTAAAAACGAAAACTTACTTATATCTCTCGCTTTCATCCACCGAATCTCTAGAACCTCTACGATCGCTGTGATATTTTTGTTCGTTTAGGGCAAATTTATTATATTGGGTATTACGATGTGTTTCGTTGTCAATATCGGGTCGGGCATAACTCAGATCTGTATTCAATTGTGATTCGGTCATATTGGCCAGAGACTCAAGTGAGTTATGTGACAACATATGTTTGGTTTTATTTATAACATCCCAGCTATCACGCCTGGCAGAGGCGGGCTTCAAAGAAGAGACACGCACATTCGAGGAATGATCAATGCGAGGCTCTGGCGAGGCGGTACGTCTTAAACGTTCGGCCGTACCATACAAAGAGGGACTGGCTCGTATATTAGTGTCGCTTACAAAATTCGAAGTGGACTTATAGGTTGAAGATTTTTCCACGGTACGTGATTCAAAGCCATTCTTTGGAAAGTAAAGAAAAAGAAAATCAAGGGTTTCGTTTGTTCAGTTTTTTTTTTCATATATTTTATATATGTTACCTTATTCGTGGTGGTGCTGGGACTCATGCGATGTGTGGCCGTTGTTATATAGGCACTATTGGGTGAATACCTTTGTACCGGCGAGGCCGACATATGCCTGGGACTGGCGTTCAAATTACGTGTTGGAGTCTCATAAGGTATCGAAGTTTTTATAGTCAAGGGACTATGAGTACGTATTTCACTAGATCTTATCTAAGGTTTTAGCAAAACATAAAAAATTTAAGCCAAAATATTAAAAAAACGTTAGTAAATTCCTTGTGTAAGTAGTTTTAACAAATTAGATATATAAATGATAAAACTATAAACATTTAAACAAAATCAAATATTTAAAAAAAATATTAAATGTTAGCAAAACTTTAAAATTAGTTTAAATTAACAAACACATAAATACAAAACATAAGGAAATAAATCATAAGACCCAAAAATAAGGGGAAGATCTAAAAAATATATATAGTTTTAGTTACATCGTGTGTGGGACTGGACATAATGGGACTCAATCTCGTGCTATACGAAACCGAGCCTCGTGTAGCAGTAGCATTGGTACGTATTTGCTGATGATGACTCGTGCTGCTGCTGCTGCTACCGTAAAATGGTCTCTCTTCGTACAGCTCTTCACGATCTTCGCGTGGCGGTGCCAATTTCAAATCCCGATCATTCTTTCTACTGCTATACAATTCATTTTCCTTATCATAATAATAATCATTTCTGGTTGAAGAAGCATTTGAATTTCTCGAATCACGTCTTTCTCGCGTTGTCACATTGTACAAGTCAACGGAGTTTAGAAATTTTGTGTTCGGTGAGTCATTGTATTCACGTTCACGTAATGGGGGCTGAGGTGCTGGTGGTGGCGGTGGTGATGTTGCCAATTTTTCCTAAAATGTGTAGATGAATGTTTTTTTTTTTTGGGTTTGTTTTTGGTTGGTTTTTTCTGTTGTTTGGTGTAATAAAAATAATTTTGATTTTTGATGTTTAAATGATAAATTTTGATGGTGTTAAGTGTCTTTGTAATTTTGTAATTTTGGTGTTTGCGTGAATATGTTTAAGATGAAGGCGTGTGTGGGTTTTAAAAGCTCGATTAAGAAATTTTAATTTAATAAAGTTATAAGTTCAAAACACCATTTAAAGATTACACGGTATTACAAATAAGCAGCTGGGGGTTACAGGCCTAGCTGAGGACATTCAAAAACTATTTTCAAAAATTTCGAAACACTTGCAAAATTTTGAGATATTCTCCAAAAACTTTGTCTTCGGGTAGATCGTAGTACTTTAGTTCGTCCAACTCTAACATTCGCAGAGCGATTTTAAAATTCTAAACAGTTTTCGGAAGATAAGGGATCAAGCTTTCACGAGCTGCATGCCTAGGTTATATATTTTAAGAAATTAGCTAAGTTTTTCTCACAAGTTTCGCTATACTTTTTTTTAATTTTTCATAATCTTTAAAATTCAAAAGAAATTACTTAAAATTTTTTTTGATGTTCGATCAAACTCAATGAGTTAAATTGATGATTATCCCTGCAATTTGATAACTCGACTGTGGTCGAGGGCGCTAAGTGCTAAAGACGCACAGTGTTTTATGGACGCTTTTTTTTGGAAATAATTCTGTAACTTTTGAACGACTGGAGATATTTAAATAAAATTTGGCATGGTGGTAGTCAAGGAGTATTTGAGTTGGTTTTCAAAAGTATGTTCTATGAGGGGTCGGGAGAGTGATTGATGGACCTTCAAAGTTGGTCACCTCGGGTGTTCGAATTTTTTAAAAATTGGCCAAAAATCCAATTATGGATGGATTGAAAAGAAATTTTAAACTTAAGTTGTCCTTGAGAAGATCTAATCTACAAAAAATATGCTTACATGTGTTGGTTATCTCTTTTAAGCTTCGAGATATTTGAGTAAAAAATAATTTTTGGGTTAATTTTTTACCTATTTTTTAAGCTTTTTTTGATCTGGTAGACGCATCTGAAGACAAAAATTTAAAAAAAAATTAAAATATTCGTTAAATTTGTAATAAAATTCTAAATAATTTTTGTGCGAGTCGATTATGGATATCTTCTTTTGTTTAAAAGTTAAAAATATTCAAAGTGGAAACTTCAAAAAAATTTCGCTTTTTTTTTTGAGTTTTTCCCCAAAAGATAGCTATATTTTTTCATTTATAAAAAAATATTTTTTTAAGTAATATAAAAAGATTTTTAAAGCTTTTAAAAGAAAACATAATGGGAATGCGTATAAAGCAAATTTCTTGCTAATTGGACTTTTGGTCCTCGCACATGCACTCTCCAAAAAATTCCAATTTGTAAAAAAAAATTTTGGTTTAAATAAAAATTTCTCAAAAGGCAAAGCACCGATTTGAAAAAAAATTATAATGTTCATATTTTCTAATATATCTGTTATTGATTAGAAAAGCTTTTTCTGAAACGAGCTGCAAATAGAGTCAGTGTTGCAATTTTTTTTAAAAAAACTCATTTTTTAAAACCCTTTTTTCCCGAGTTGGGAATTGGGGAATTTTTCAATTAAAATTTGGATTTTTTTAAGTCAATTGGTTTTGAATCTTATTGGTATACTCAACTAAAAAATCTTATTGTGATATTTTTATCCATGTCATGTTTACAGAATATCAAAGATTGAAATTATTTTTCTTAAAAAAGTAAAAAAATAATATTTTTCTGTTTAACGATACAAAGTGTAAAAAAATAACGCATTAAAAATGATTTTTACTTGGCGTTAATCTCCTCATCTTTCCCGATTTAAGGATACTATACGCGTATATCTATATCTAGCTTTAACACATAGTCTTTAATGGCAACACTAGAAATATGAAAAATCCAATGTATTTATGTAATATTTACACTAGTAATACGAAATCCTCAAACTAAATAAAAATTTCTATGTTTCTAAAAGGAAAATATATTATGGACTATTTTTGAAAATTATACTGATCCCTTGCGGGCATAATATCCGGATATTTTTAAATTTTATTTTATATTTTTTCTAACTGAGCTAAAGTCTATTTATGTTGTAAATTTCATCGCTGTACTTCTAGTTTTTTTCCAATTTTACTAAGGGCTCAAATCACTGTGCAACAGTTTAAAAAATAAAACTGTGAAAACGGTTAAATATCTTAAATTGTTTTGAGTACAGAATTTCTCAAATTCAAATATTTTTGCTAAACGAAAAAAATATTTATTTTTCTCAAAAAAAAATTTTTTAAGTTTCTTTTTCAATATTCTTTTATATAGAAAGTCTTCCAGGTTCCAGTATGATTTGGATCTAAATTTTAAATTAGTATAATATTCACCCTAAGTACAACATTGACCGAAATTTATCTAATTTTTATGAAAATTTTTTGTGTTTTCGAACATATAACAAAACAAGTAAGAAAGTGCTATAGTCGGTCAAGCCCGACCATACGATACCCTTCACCACTAAAGTCAAAGGTGTTCTTTTTTCTGTATAAAGACACATATTTGCAAAATTTTGGCATCATACAAACATATTCTCAAAACTTATACATTAAAGCTGTTTCCGTCATTTGGACTTATATGAGAGCTAGAGTTAAATGTGGACCGATTATGTCGAAATTTGGCAAATTGATTATAGTTGTTACAAAAATTATGTTTGCAAAAAATATACTCAAAATTTTGATTATCTTTAGATTTACGAGCGTTTTAGTGATTTTTTGTCTCATTTAGTGCGTTTTTAAAGAAAAGTTTGTATGGGAGCTATGGTCAAATGTGCACCGATTTCAACGAAATTTGGTACAGTGATTTTAGTATACATAAGCAGTATTTGGTTTAAATTTCATGAAAAAATATTGATATTTGTTTCCAATATATCAATTCCGGGAAGTGGGACCTATGGGAGGTACCAGAAATAATGGACCGATTTTGACCAATTTCCATGGTCCTATTATCAAAAAAATGATCTGTGCCTAGTTTCATCAAATTATCTTTAGAAGTACGACCTGTAGTTTGATTACAAGGTTTACATGGCGGTCCAGCCAGCCAGACGAACGGACGGACATCGCTAAATCGACCCAGAAAGTGATTCTAAGCCTATTGGTATACTAAAAGGTGGGTCTAAGACAAATATTTCTATGCGTTACATACATCAGCACAAACTTATAAAACCCTTTCCACCTATGGTGGAGAAGGGTATAAAAAGTCAAGCTGATTTTGCAACTATCTGAAATAATGTTATATAGCCCCAAATATTCTCTTAGGATTTCAAAAACAAAAAGAAGATTAAATTCATAAACGAATCCACAAATTATGATTTAAATAAAAAATTACAAATTTCCAGACACAATAATTTTAATTGCAAAAAAGGTCAGTTGGGTTTCAGGTTTTTAAATTATTTAAATTGTAAACTTTATTACTAGAAAAATACTATTATGTTACCTTATGCAGTTTTTTAGATATTTAAAGTCGAATTTCAATTATGATTTAAAAAATTTAAATTTTAGTTTTATTGTACATTTTTCACAGAAATGTTTAAAACTTTTTTGAATATAAGTAAAAGATTAACAGTATAATAAACTAGACATGTTTTCCTTTTTATTGATGTATTAAACATTTATGATAGATATTGAAATTTAATGATCTGTCACGAATTAAGCTTTGAATTAAAAAAAAATATTTATAAAAACTTAAACCCATAAACTGTCAATAAGTTTTCCAAAACTGATCTTGCAAGATATAAGCCAAGAAAATGGTTTCTGGTCCCATACCATGTCATTACAATTCTCAAAACTATATTACGTCAGTCGCAGAGGGATAGCAATTATAGAACGAATTACTGTCATTTTTTGCACTTTAATGTCAACGATTATCCATTTCGATGTACAAGAAATTTACATAAACGATTGATTACAGAACAAAATTATTTAAAATATCGCTCAAATTGATATAAGTAATAACAAGTAAGAGTGTTATATTCGGCTGTGCCGAATCTCATATACCCACCATCAAGTTGTGTTAAATTTTGAAATATATCTCATATATCTACAAGGGTGCAGCTAATTCAAAATCTGGTAAAACCTTTGGACTAAATTCGGTTGCCGTAGCTTTATAGTTTAACATTTAAAAATATATTTAGTCTCATAACCGGGTATAGTTTTACATTAATAAGTTGTTAAATACTTTTCGTTAATATGTAGTTAGGCTAAACACGTTAATAGTAATACGGCAGGTCCATATATTTCGTTAGGAGTTCCTAATGCATTCATCATATATAAAGTCTGGGCTGAACATTGATTGATGCCTATCTAATTTCATAAGTGCAATCTTAATATAATGAATGTAACTCCAATTCTTGTTGATTGTAGATATAAAAAAGGGTATGTTATATATATAAGAATTATAGGCAAGTGTTGACCGATTGTAACAAAATTTTACACACTGGCTGGTATATATATAGAGCTTATTCTTGCAAAACTTAGTAGCTTCATAGTTTCTAATTTAATAGCTTTTAACTGGCCTTTGCTAAAATTTTTGGTTTCCGTGAGTGTTTTTTATATGAAAGCTAAAGTCAAATATGGACTGATTCCTATAAAATTTGATAAACTGATCAAAAATTGCATAAAACTTCCCTATTTCAAATTTAATCGTCATAGCTATTACAATTGTATTCAATTTATCAGCATTAATGTGTTTCCCGGGGCGGGGTTATATGGGAGCTCTAACTAAATTTGAAATGATCTTTTTCAAGACATCCAAAATACTTTTGTAAAATTTTGTCCCTCTAGATCTTTTCGTTAAGGCGCTATCGTGCTTTTATCTGACGGACAGACGGACATAAACAACCTTTTCTTTTTGTATTTTGGTGTTTCCATAAGTTTTTTATATGGGAGCTATGGTCAAATGGTGACTGATCGTCACAAAATTTTGCACACTGGCTGGCACTGACTTTCTTGTGCCTAATTTAGTCTTAGTAGCTTTTGTAGTTAAGGAGCTATCACGATTTTATCTGACTGACAGACGGACATAAAGCCCCTTTCCTTTTTGAATTTTTGTGTTTTCGTAAGTTTTTTATATGGGAGCTAGGTCAAATGGTGACCGAATGCGACAAAATTTTGCACACTGGCTTGCATTGATATAAGACTTTCTTGTGCCAAATTTAGTGATTATATCTGTTATACTTTTAGACTTATTGGCATTTAAGTGTATTTTAGGTGAAATTTTGGCTGTTTCCGTAAGTTTTTTGTATGGGAGCTATGACTAAATGTGAACCGATTTTGATATAATTTTATATGCTGCCTAGGGCTTATACAAAACTTTTATACACCAAATTTCATCATCATAGCTGCTATAATTTGTTATTTATTAACAAATAAGCGATTAGCCTAGACGAGGTTATACGGGAGCTATGGTCAAATGTGAACCGATTTTGCCCAATTTCAATACCAACATTTTCTCAGAGATGAAGAATATTTTTACTAAGTTTCAGTGAGCTAGCTCCTTTCGTTTAGGCGCTATCGTGATTTCAACAGACAGACAGACGGACATAGCTTAATCGTCTTAGCATTTCATAAGGATTCAGAATATATATCGTTTTTGATTTTTGAGCCAATATTAAGGAAATTACAAACGGAATGACAATCTCAATATACCCCCCATTCTTTTTGATGGTGGGTATAAAAAGTAATAATTATATTAAAAAAATAAATTTATTGATTGATCGGTCGGTTGGTCATTGCCCCATCACCCAAAATCATCCAAACCATCATTAATAATTATTAATTTCGATACAATAAAAAAATACTTATAGATTAAAGGTAGAAAAGTTAATTTTTAGTTAATTTAACATGCACAAAAAAAAGTCAACTGTTGAATATTAAGAAAATAAAAAAAAATATATAAATATATTTAAGGAAAAGAAAATATTTACATGAATTTTTCTCTACCATTTTACATATTAACATGCAACACGCAAATTCAATTATCTTTACATATTTATTTTGTACTGCTACCCACAACTACCCCCAACCCAGACGAATTCCAATATAACCCAAGCAAGACTGAAAGCAAATATGGTTATGCAAACAGCCTTTTTACTTTTGCTGGCTACCACTCCTTTAAGTTAATTTGATTGTAGTTATTTACAGATGTATAACATTTAATAGACCGGTCCTTATGGTACCTTTTTTGGAATTTTGGTCTTTGTAGGGGATCAAAGATAATAAGTTGATGCATAAAATTCATTCTAAATCAAACGTTTTCCCGAATAACGACAAATTATGGTCATTCATAAAAATTTTGTCATAAAAAATTTTTGAGTACATTTTTGTCTCCATACATTTATAGGGATTATTTTAATTTTTATTGTGTAAAGGGTTAAATTTAGTACAAATTATTGGACTTTTTGAAATATAATCAAAAATTTTAAGTAAAAAAATGAAAAATCATTATCTTTATATCTCTAAAACCAAAAGTTTAAGAAAAAAATGTTGTGTGAGGATCAGATACAAAAGTAATAGTGTTTAAAACTTTTTCTTTAGACTTAGTTTTGGCCGTAATCGATTACACTGCTCTGCAAAAATTCATTATTTGTCTTTCCTTTTAATATTTAAAACTATGCGGACTATATGGATCTTGATGCGCTAAACTCAGATCCGTTGTCGGCTTTTTTCCATCAGATCTGGATTTTTTTATGGGCGTGGCAAATTTTTCCCCTTAAATTAGTCAGGTACGGAGACCTATTTCGTCCCAACTCGAGAACGACTCATCCGATTTTCAAAATTAAAACACTTGAAGATGCATAACAAAATTGCATTTATTTTAGTCTAATATAATTTTTCTGTATCTCTTATCGTTTCGGAGTTATTTTTATGGTTTATAGCTTATTTTATTCTTAAGTTTTAAATGTTAAAATTTGTTCTCCATTTATTTCTAAATAACTCCAAAACAATAAGAGATACAGAAAAATTATATTAGACTAAAATAAATGCAATTTTGTTATGCATCTTCAAGTGTTTTAATTTTGAAAATCGGATGAGTCGTTCTCGAGTTGGGACGAAATAGGTCTCCGTACCTGACTAATTTAAGGGGAAAAATTTGCCACGCCCATAAAAAAAATCCAGATCTGATGGAAAAAAACCGACAACGGATCTGAGTTTAGCGCATCCAAATCCATATAGTCCACATAGTTTTATTAAAAGGAGGATTTGGCTGCAGAGTAGTGTTATCAATCAAACACGTTTTTGGTACTTTTTCGATTATGTGATAAAAAAGGCTTGAAAATGGGTTCCTTAGTTTTAAAATTTGCATATATTTTGAAGCAATGCAGCCAGTAATAAATTTAATGGAGAGGTCGAATGACATGAAAGAAATATCAAAAATTTTTTATATATTTTTTTATTAGAGGGGTAAAAAGGGTAAAATCTGCAACATTATTGTTCCTAAACCTAAAGGGATAAAAATAAAATTTCAGATAAGTGATGAAAATAAAATGGCATATATTCTGTAGTTTTGTAGGGAAAATTCTGTTATAGTTATATTTCCAAAAGTAAGTATAATAGAAATATGGACAAATACGAAGTGTAAATAGTTAAAAATAAGCTATTGGTATCTTTTTTATCCCATATGTATCTTTCGAAACGATAAACATAGAAACAAAATTTGTACCGGAATCAATAAACCTAAAAAACATATTTTGCTCCTGTTTGGTACTTTTTCAATTTAAGGGGTCAAAAAGGATAAAGAAGGTTATAAACATCAATACAATTTTGAACTTCTGGGCTATCCTAAGACTTTTCCTAAAACTGTTGAAACATTCCAAAACTGCTTACTCAGCCTAAAGTTGTTGGGTCATCTTAAAAATGTTGACTCATTCCAAAACCTTTAAGTCATTCTAAAACGTCTGATTCATCCTAAAACTGTCGATTCATCCTATAATGGTTGAATCATCCTTCATCTGCTGAGTTATTCTAAAGCTGCTGATTCATCTAAAAAATGCTGACTTATCTCAAAACTGCTTACTCAGCCTAAAGTTGCTGAGTAATCTTAAAAATATTAACTCATTCCAAAACTGCAAAGTGATCCTTAAACTGCTGAGTAATCTTAAAACTGTTGACTCATAAACAAACTGCTGATTCATCCTAAAACTCATTCTTAAATTCATCTTAAAATGGATGAGTTTTCCAAAAACTACTGAGTCATCCTAAAGCTGTTGAGTCATTATAAAACTGCTAAGTCATCATGACTCATCCTAAAAATGGCTAAGTCATAATAAAACTTTTAAGTCATCCCAAAACTGCTGAGTTATCCTAAAACTGTTGACTCAAGAACAAACTGCTGAGTCATCCTAAAACTCTGAGTCATCCTAAAACTGATAAACCATCCTAAAACTGCTAAGTCATCCTGACTTATTCTAATAATGGCTAAGTAATAATAAAACTTTTTAGTCATCACAAAACCGCTGAGTCATCCTAAAACTGTTGACTCATTAACAAACTGCTGAGTCATACAAAAACTGCTGTGCCATCCTAAAACTGACGAGATATCCTAAAACTTCTAAATCACTCTAAAACTGTTGACTCATTTACAAACTGCTGAGTCATCCAAAAACTGCTCATTCATCTTAAACTGGCTAAGTCATCCAAAATCTACTGAGTGATCTTAAAACTGTTGACTCTTCAACAAAATTTATAAATCATCCTAAAATATCTGAGTCATCCTAAAACGGCTAAGTCATCTTTGACAACTGACTCATCCTAAAAATGGCTATGTCATCCTTAAACTTCTGAGTCATCCTAAAACTTCTGAGTCATCCAAAAACTTCTAAGTCATCCTAAAACTATTGACTCGTTAACAAACTGCTGCATCATTCCAAAACTACTGTAGCATCCAAAAACTACTGAGTCATCATAAAACTGCTGAGTCATCCCAAAACTGTTGACTCGTCAACAAACTGCTAAGTCATTTAAAAACTGCTATGACATACTAAAACTATTCACTACCTCACTTTTAACTAATATAATGCAATATTTGGTGAACCGCCGTGATATAGCAGGTTAGTCATCCGCCTATCATAGCAGAGGTCTAAGTTCGAACACCGGCCTAACCCACTTGAAAAAATAAATTTTAAAAAAAGCGCCGGTTTACCTCATAACTCAGCTAGCCACTGGTTAGTGAGTATTAGCCTATGTAAAACTTCTCTAACTAATGCATTTGCCGTTCGGAGTCGGCGTTAAAACGTAGGTCCCTTTCAATGAGTCTAAAAATAGAAACGGATGCAGCTCATTGTCTGAGAGAAGTACCCCTTGTTCCAACTGGAATGTTGTCGGGGAATTATACTAAAACTCATAGTCGTCCTAAAACTTCTGAGTCATCCTAAAATTTATAAGTCATCCTAAAACTTCTGAGTCATCCTAAAACTGCTAAGTCATCTTTGACAACTGACTCATCCTCAAAATGGTTATGCCATCCTTAAACTTCTGAGTCATCCCAAAACTTCTGAGTCATCGTAAAACTTCATAGTCATCCTGAAACTATTGAATCATTAACAAACTGCTGAGTCATCCCAAAACTTCTGAGCCATCGTAAAACTTCAAAGTCATCCTGAAACTATTGAATCATTAACAAACTGCTGAGTCATCCAAAAACTGCTGTCTCATCCAAAAGCTAATAAGTTATCATAAAACTGCTGAGTTATCCTTACACTGTTGGCTGCTGAGTCATCCAAAAATTGCTACTGTACTACAGGCTCATTCTAAGAACTAACAAACTGCTGAGTCATCCCAAAACTTCTGAGCCATCGTAAAACTTCAAAGTCATCCTGAAACTATTAAATCATTAACAAACTGCTAAGTCATCCAAAAACTGCTGTCTCATCCAAAAGCTACTAAGTTATCATAAAACTGCTGAGTCATCCTTACACTGTTGGCTGCTGAGTCATCCAAAAACTGAGATTACTGACTCATCCTAAGAACTATTGAGTCATTTTAAAGGTTCTGCATCCTAAACGACTACAGAGCCTTCAATTGGGTATCCATCCATGCTGTTTAGAAAGCAGATGTTCTGATCCAGCTGATGGATTTGCTTGATAAGTCCATATCCCAGGAGGAGAGATGACAAAAAGTTGACCTGTGGTCAACTTCATCTTTATCTGTCATGAATTTGTGTTCCGATTCATGGCTATAAAAAATCTAAGTCTGGTTCCAAGGTAGAACCCAGTTAACCACAGGTAAGTAACAAAACGGGACAAAGCAAAGAACTTTATCTAAGCCTGATTAATGCTGAAGCGGCAGCGCGTCGACTCAGACAAGATAGTGGACGATGCTATAGAAGCATTTTAGGATCAGATAAAGAAAGTTTACGACAGCATCACTAATTATGACGTTAAAATAACCCAGGTAATTTTAACGTATATATAACGAGGGTAAATGTATTTGAGGCTGCTATTTTGATGCTTAGTGTGCATTTTGTAACGGCTGACTAAGGTATGAGTCCAGTTTTCTTTGCTACAACTTTCAGCATGGTATCGGGGTGCAACATGTTTCATGCCTTTAAATACACAAATCGATATGTATGACAAAGAATCAGGGGCTAAAAGAAGTTTGACATCGAAAAGTTAAGAGCTCAACAGATAGCCACCGCTTACTGCCAACGAACAAGAAAATTGTTCAGAAAAAATATTTCTGGTTCCAAAGACATTTGCACAGAATGGTAGCATATAGACCATATATTGAGGACTGCTGCTAAATCCAAATAAGGGTTGCAAGCACCTTTTCCTAAAAACTGTAGCTATGACGGAGAGTGCCGCAATTCAGCAGCTGAAAATAATGCGGTAGTTATAAGTGAAACTCTAGAAAGTCATCGGGAGGAAGGACGAGTAAGAAGTGACTATTTCAATGAAAAAATAAATAATAAAGGAGGCATCTGAGTAACGATATTGAGACATAAAGCAGCCGAAATATAAGTAAATTTTTCAAAAATTTTAAACACGGAGGTTTATAGCAATTATACCTACAACTGTAAGGATGACCAAAGAAACCTAGGGACAGATACAGAAAGCGAACTAAAATTATGGAAGAAGCTCTTTTAAAAATTAGTAAACAATTTAATTGCCATGATGATATGGCCGAAGAAATTAATGAAGATGGCGTTATATGACCTCCACGAGTGATGAAATTCGTTTCAGTGTTTAATTAGCACCAATGAAATGTTTAAAAAAAAGGACCGGTCTATTATATACATACATACATACATATCCATCCACCATCCATTAACATATTCAAATACATATCGAGCTACGTCTTACCTCACTTTCTCGTTTGTAGTAACTGGAGCTTGTGCGATAATCCGTGGTATCCTGCTTGGGTGAATATTGTGGTGAATACGAACGTTGACGTTCGTTGCTGCCAATATTTGTTGTTGTTATCGTTGTACCAGATGTTGTTGCTCCACCAGCCGTAGCCGTATTGTGATTGTGATTAAGTAAATCTCTGCGGGACAGTGATGATGTGGCCGCATTGCGATAGTCATTATGTCTGGTCGACGTTGTGGATGTATAATGCATGGAGGGACTCTCTGAACGATGTTTGTTGTCATGCAATGGACTGCTACGTGTCTTGCCGGAGCGACCTTTGGTGCCAACACGCATAATAAATGGTGAACCCTTGACATCGTAGCCATTAAAATAAACATAAACACGATATTTGCCATTCTGACGTGGCATGAATGTAACGCGATACTTATTTTCAACAATTTTCTCAACCGAACAGACTAAAGAGCGTTTATCATGCACAATGTCCACGTGCAGCTCACCGCTGACACCTACACCGCGGGCATCCACCTCAAAGGAATGTGCCCTCAGGGGCATAGCCCCATCTAGACCATGAACTGAGACACCAGAGGCATCAAAGACGGCACAAGTAAAGGGTCCCCCCTGTATATGTCTGCCCTGATAGGTAATGGCTATCTCCCAAATACCAGCTTCGTCTGGTTTAAATATGGCACTATGGCCCTCTTCGACCTTCTTTAAGGGACAATTGTGAGAAATGCCCGTAGGAGAAACGGCTGTTACCAGAATATCCTCGGTCTTTGGGGCACCTGTAGCATTAACCAAAACCTCCACCAAACTACCCAGGGCACAGGGTGCCATACCGGGAGGAGCTACTTGTATGAAGCGTGGCAAGACGCGGAAAAAATGTCCACCCAAACTGTCATCGCCAATCTCAACGACAATTTCGTGCATGCCATATTTATCAGGTACATAAACGCCTTCACCATGAGCATTCAATTTAACATGTTGACCATTACCCGAAGGTGATACCACAACAGCTCTAACGCTGCTTAAGCTTATTTCGCGTGACATAACATCTATGCGGAAATGGGTCTAGTACAAAATGAAACAAAAAAATTTTATTTAAATAAAAATTATCTAAATCTTATATCACAAACCTGTTCTCCCACTCTACCCGAAGTACTTTCCAGATAGACATTAACCAAATCCGAGAGTGGCGGTCTTGGTGGCACCCATTGCAAATGAGCAGCATAGGCCATTATACCCAAGTGCTCAACCTCGGGATTGGCCATATCCTTGGCAGTCAAAACCGGTTGTATGCCCAATTTTGCACCAGCGTCTATAGCCTTGCGCACATTATTCTCATAATGAAAGGGATCAGTGCTAAGTTTTTCGGGGGCTGGAGCCGGACCTCCCAAGCCCTTAATAATTTCGCACATAATACGACCATCATTCCAATCGGTCTAAAAGTAAAGAAATAATTAAAAAAATAAAAAAGTTTTATATAAATTCAACCTACCGTAAAATTCTTCACCGGCTCCCTAACCTGGGTATTAACCCATCTCATGGTGGCATTATAGCCGGGACCTCCAGGTTTCATAAAATACGACAAATAAGTCATACCCGACAACTCATCCAGCCAGGGTGAGGCCAAATACTCGGGTTCCAATACTTTCGGTACACCAAACTCACTTTGAGCCAAATTCATGGCATGCGTACAATTGCGTACACTTTGACTAGGATCCATCGAACGCCAGTGCGGATACAAGCCCGGCTTACAATAATCCAATAAAGCAGCCAAATTTACACCACTATTCCAGTCGGTGGTTAAATTTGTAATCTTACATTCGGGCAAAGCTGCCTGTAGCCAGGCCAACATTAACTTACGTGGTGGAAACTTACTGCGACCGATTTGATAGCGTACAATCAGAGACCATATAAGGCCCAAAATTAATTTCACATTACCATTGACGATATCAACATTACCGATATTCACTAGCTTTATGTGATCTTTCTCTATGGCATTTAGGGCTGTTGTGGCATTTTCCAAATAATGATGTTGATTTGCCGGCCGACGATTCCAGGAGGGCTTTAGGGGGCGTGTCTGTAAATTCTCGACGAGGGCACACAGACAAGTGCCGTCACAAAAATCACTTGCCCAGTCATGGACCTAAAACGAAAGGGGAAATTTATAAAATTAGTTTTGATCTAAAAAATTTCCATAAATCTTAAAAAAAACATGTAAGAAAAGCTATAGTCGGTCAAGCTCGACTATGTCATACCCTTTACTACTAAGGATAAATATGGACCTACAATTAAACAAGTCTTAGAGACATACATAGCTAGCAAAACTTTGGTGATGGCAAGTACTTTGGTAACTGGTTACCTTGTAATGACTACAACATACCCTCCGAATAACTAATAAGTAATTGCAGAAGCACTTATTTGTAATTAAGATGGTCATTTAAACTGAATGACTTCAAATCCCACCAAGACCAACATTTTTATACCCACCATCAAAAAGAATGGGGGGTATATTGAGATTGTCATTCCGTTTGTAATTTCCTTAATATTGGCTCAAAAACCAAAAACGATATATATTCTAAATCCTTATGAAATTCTAAGACGATTGAGCGATGTCCGTCTGTCTGTCCGTCTGTCTGTCTGTCTGTTGAAATCACTATAACGCCTAAAGGAAAGGAGCTAGCTCACTGAAGCTTAGTAAAAATATTCTTCATATCTGAGAAAATGTTGGTATTGAAATTGGGCAAAATCGGTTCACATTTGACCATAGCTCCCGTATAACCTCGTCTAGGCTAATCGCTTATTTCTTATTTGTTAATAAATGACAAATTATAGCAGGTATGATGATAAAATTTAGTATATAGAAGTTTTACATTAGCCCTAGCCAAAATCGGTTCACATTTAGCCATAGCTCCCACACAAAAAACTTACGAAAACAGCCTAAATTTCACCTAAAATACACTTAAATGACAATAAATATAACAGATATAACCACTAAATTTGGCACAAGAAAGTCTTATGTCAATGCCAACCAGTGTTCAAAATTTTGTCACAATCGGTCAGCATTTGATCATAGCTCCCATATAAAAAACTTATGGAAACACAAAAATACATAAAGAAAAGGTTGTTTATGTCCGTCTGTCCGTCAGATAAAAGCACGATAGCGCCTTAACGAAAAGAGTTAGAGGGACAAAATTTTACAAAAGTATTTTGGATATCTTGAAAAAGATGTGTGTTGAAATTGGACAAAATCGGTTCAAATTTAGTTAGAGCTCCCATATAACCCTGCCCCGGAAACACATTCATGCTGATAAATTGAATACAATTGTAATAGCTATGACGATTAAATTTAAAATAGATAATTTTTATGCAATTTTTGATCAGTTTATCAAATTTTATTGGAATCAGTCATATTTGACTTTAGCTTTCATATAAAAATCACTGATGGAAACCAAAAATTTTAGTAAACTCCAGTTAAAAGCTATTAAATTAGAAACTATGATAGCTATGGCCACTCAATTTTGGAAGAATAAGCTCTATATATATACCAGCCAGTGTGTAAAATTTTGTTACAATCGGTCAACATTTGGCTATAATTCTTATATATATAACATCACCTTTTTATATCTACGATCAAAAAGATTCGGAGGTACATTCATTATATTAAGATTGCACCTATGAAATTAGATAGGCATCAATCAATGTTCAGCCCAGACTTTATATATGATGAATGCATTAGGATCTCCTAACGAAATATATGGACCTGCCGTATTACTATTAACGTGTTTAGCCTAACTACATATTAAGCACAACGAAAAGTATTTAACAACTCATAATGTAAAACTATACCCGGTTATGAGACCGAATTTTGATCAAAGTAAATACTGGGCAAACCAATAAAATATTTTGATATGTTGAACTACAAAGCTACGGCAACCGAATTTAGTCCAAAGGTTTTACCAACAATACCAATTAGCTTAGCGATTTTTTCAGTTTTGGTCCAGATTTTGAATTAGCTGCACCCTGTTTCTGAATTTAACTTGATGGTGGGTATACATATAAGTTTCGGCATAGCCGAATATAACACTCTTACTTGTTTTTAATTTTTGTTATTAAAAGAGTCTTTTTACATGATTTTTGAATTTTAAGAACTTAAATATAACCTTCTATAAAAAAAATTTGAAAAACTAACTCACGGTAATGAAAAAATATCATAATGATTCAATTTTGATTATGTAGGGGATGTTGGATACCAAACAACATGAAGAAGATAGAATTAGAATAAAAAGAAGATAGAATTAGAATAAAAATGTCCCACCACTTATTCTTAGAAGAAACCAAGTAGAGGAAAATTTTTCAAAGCCTATAAAATTGGAGAATATTCGCACAATATCGAAGTCCATAGAATTCCAAAATATGTTCGGACTTTGAACTTAACAGGTTGTAACTATAGGCAATTTAAGTAAGCAAGTAAGAGTCAATGTTATATAACAACTTATACAAAACAAGTAAGAAAATGCTATAGTCGGTCAAGCCCGACCATACGATACCCTCCACCACTAAGGTCAAAAGTGTTATTTTTCCTGTATAAAGACAAATATTTGCTTAATTTTGCCATCATACAAACATTTTATTAAAACTTATATATTTAAGCAGTTTCCGTCATTTGGACTTATATGAGAACTGGGGTCAAATGTGGACCGATTATCTCGAAATTTGGCAAATTGCAGTTGTTACAAAACTTATGTATGAAAAAATAAACTCAAAATTCTCATTATCTTTAGATTTACGAGCGTTTAAAAGATTTTTGTTTAAAAGCGAGCGTTTAAAAGATTTTTACCGTTTCCACCTATGGTTTTTAAATAAAACAACAACAAAAAAGTGTTTGTTGTTGTTTTCCATTTGCCTACCCCAGTCATTACTTTTCTGCAATTGGCAAGTACTTGCCTCCAATGACATCCCCATGTTAATGTAATGAGTTAAACAGTGAATGAGTAAGTAGTTCGTGTTCAATAGTTTAGCTGTTTAACTCATTATTTCGTAATGAAATGTTTTGCTATGTGTTATTTTTTTTTCAAAATTTCGAGATTTATATTATTTCCGGCTAAGGGCTTGATATGGCAGCTAGGGTCATTGTGGACCGATTGTTACCAAATTTTAGTTATTTTCAAAATATTAATATGGCAAAGTTTAAGTAATCAAATACATTTATCTTAGAGTTGTTAACGTTTTTGTGCTTTTATATGTATATAAACGTCTTTTGAAAATGTGTCTATTTAGTAGAAGGTATGGTCAAATATGGGCCGATTTCTACAAAACTAGGACCTCTGATTAAGGTTATAATAAGCAATATTTATTTATTAAAATACGGCTTAATTTATGGCTGTAAAGGACAAAAAACTCTATTCCGAGAAGGCATCCCTTTGGGAGGTACCCGAAGTCTTAAGCCGATTTCGCCCAAAAAGTATAGGGATCGCCTTTTATCAAAATATGAGCCTGTGCCAATTATCAATTCATCAAATTATCTTTAAAGTTACGACCTGTGCAATAATAACAAACTTAGATGGATAACGGACATCTTTAAAACAACTGAGGTAGCGATTCTAAGTCGATTGGTATACTAAAAGGTGGGTCTCAGACCAATATTTCTATGCATTACAAACATCAGCACAAATCCAATATACCCTTTCCACCTATGGTGGTAAAGGGTATAATAAATTTATCTATCATTGGCATCGAAAATATGTATAAAAAAATACATATAGCTTTCTAAAGTGTAAAATTTTTCACAAAAGTGGATCGCTTTTTCATTTTTCGAAATTCCGAAAATAAAATATGACATATTTGCATCAGAAGCATGTTAATATTTCGTATTTAGTTTTGTTATACGATACCGATGTATGATTAAGAGTTTTCTACAAAGATATAAAAACCTATTATTCAATGGTTTTAAAGTTATTGCAAATTTTCCGATAATTTCGTTATCTTAATGCACTACTTAAGAATATGACCCAAAAAATGACTTCAGAGAAAAGAGTTTTTAAAAATAGTCGTTTCTTTGTACCGAAATGATTCGGATAGATAGACGGATTCGCATGGATGAGCTCTCTGCCCTATCGATATCACTTCAGGTGTACGACAAGGGCGTATCCTTTCCGCACTTCTATTTATTATGATAATTAATAAGGTTCCTTGCAGTTGTTGGACACCCTATGAAACATCTTTAAAGGCTTTACCTACAATGACGACATTAAGACATTCTTGAAGCCAAGCATGCACAGAACAAACTGTGCATTTATAACAATAAAGCCTATCAAAGCCTATCAAAAGTACAAAATTTCACCGACCTCGGCAAACAAATCACATCAGGCTGTGGTGTCTGACGAATATTTGAAGGTCAAGTCTTTACTTCTCTATGGAAGCGTAATCTGTCTCGTGTCAGTGAAAACAACGAGAATATGCTGACCACAAAACTGGGATCAAATCACACAATTCGATATAGATCTAAATGTACAATATTTCAGAAACATTTGTGTAGTATACTTTTAGGATAATTAAAATAATTTGTAACATAAAGAGTGTTCTAAAAAAAATATGCATTTACTATTTTAGACAAAATTTATCCATAGTGCAAGAAATAATTTATTTTTTGATCAAGTTAGTTTCAATAGATATGTCAGATACTATTATTTTAGAAATTATTAATTTTCAATAGTTATTTCAATCAAAATGGACTGCGAAAAAAAAGTTCGTGAAAATATAATTAAAACTTTTCAAAAAAATCCGTCATGGACTTTTAAAAAATAGCTAAAAATTTGAAAGTTGACCCACGAACTGTTTCTAATGCCATCAGACGGTATAAGGAAAACCTGTGCATTGAAAAAAAACCTGGATTAGGGAGGAAAAAAGGTCCTACAGATATTGGTAAGGCAAAAGAAGTCGAGCGACTCTTTCGAAGAGCGCCTAACACTTCTTTAAGAAAAGCAGCTCGTACGGTGAAATGTTCTACGAATTTTGCACATAGAGTCAAAGCTTATGCTGGACTGAAGACATACAAAGTCCAAAAGGTTCCAGATCGCAATGCTATAGAGAACTTAGAAGCAAAAAAACGAGCGAAAAAATTGAAGTCTGATTTTATAAAAAAATACACCTGTTGTGTGATGGTTGATGAAACATACGTACTGGCAGACTTTTCTCAACTTTCTGGTCAAGATTTTTATGTTGCTGATAAACGGGGCAATGTTCGGCAATAGTTTCGCACAAAAAAACAAACAAAATTCCCTAAGAAGTTTCTCGTGTGGCAAGCTATTTGCAGTTGTGGCAAAAGAAGTAAAGTATTTGTGGCATCTGGCACAATAAACACAGAAATTTATATAAAGGAGTGCCTACAAAAACGGTTGTTACCCTTTTTAAGAGAGCACAGAGTGACTACATTTTTTTGGCCCGATTTGGCATCATGCCATTGTGGAAAAAAGATACTTGAGTGGTACTCAAAGAATAATGTCATTTTTGTACCACGAGAGGCAAATCCACCCAACTGTCCAGAACTTCGGCCTGTGGAAAGGTATTGGGCTCTGGTAAAAAAGGAATTGAAGAACACAGGAAAGATTTCCAAGAACATGTCCGATTTTAAGCGCAGGTGGAACACATGCTCCAAAAAGGTATCAGAAGCAACTGTAAAATCTTTAATGGGAGGGTTTCCGAAAAAAGTCGATAATTTTGCAAGACCCGAGTACTAAGTAAACATTTTAATGCTAAATGATTTTGTATAATATGTCATTATATTTGCGTATTTTGTAGAGTTTTTATATTAAAAGATTTGATTTTTATTTAAGAAAATCCAACTACAAATTTTATTTAGAGCACTCTTTATACAATTTACTTCATTGCAACTTATTTGTAAAAGTTCAATGATAGCATTTAATTTAAACAAAGTGTTAAAACAAACTACCGAATATGTTTAAATATCAAATTTTATTAAATTTTTGCAAAATAAATTAATTTGAAAATCCCTAAGGTATGCTACACAATGTTTGCTCAAAAGTGGGAGTTTTCGTCCGATATCGAATGCGGCTTTTTGGTTTCTGGATTTCAAGCGATTTTAGCGAAATTTAAAAAATTCCACGAATATTCGATACGAATATCAAGTCTTTGAGTGGAAATAAAGTGATGGCTTCATAACTGGAGACACATCGCTGGAAATGTTAAAGTAGATACACAGACAGACAGACCGACAGACAGACAGACAGACAGACAGACAGACAGACAGACAGACAGACAGACAGACAGAGAAACAGACAAACAGACAAACAGACAGACAGACAGACAGACAGACAGACAGACAGACAGACAGACAGACAGACAGACAGATAGTTAGACAGATAGACAGACAAACAGATTCACAGACAGACAGACAGACAAACAGACAAACAGACAGACAATATGGATAACTGCAAAAATGCTTATGTCGCTAACTAGGCAGGCAGACAGACAGACAGACAGACAGACAGACAGACAGACAGACAGACAGACAGACAGACAGACAGACAGACAGACAGACAGTCAGACAAACACACACACACAGACAGATGGATAACTGCAAAAATGCTTATGTCGCTAACTAGGACTCAATCAATAATTTTTTAAATACCCACAAACCTAAAACTCTTACAAAACTTAAACTATGACTATAAAATAAATGTACATATGTTCACAACACATTTAATTGCAGAACAAAAGTTTCGATAATTTGTATATCTAAACTGCAAATGAATAGAAAATTCATAAACGTTAGATAAATATTTGAGAATAAAACAAAAAAGAAATATTGCTACATGTATAATAAAGTAATTATGTGATTTAAAGTTTATCACAACAACATAAAATTTATGTATTCAAACAAAATTTCGAACAACTGCAGGCCAATATATAAAACTATAATTTGCTTAGGCAAAGGTGGTAAAATTAAATTAAAACGAAAATTTCGAAAATATTTCTGATTTTCAAATTTCAATGAAATTTATATAATTTATCGTTTTAAAGGGAAATTGAAAATCATTTATACCTAGAATTAATAATTCATAATAAATTGATTTAATTGAATTTAAACTAAATGCTAAAAGTTTATCTACGTTTCCTTTGAAACTTAAAATTGTTTACATCATTAAAATAATAAACATCATATTATGACTTAATTTATTATTACATATTTTTTTCTCGTAATGACATTATTTGTACAAGGAAATCAACATTATTAATATTGTTTTTAAAACGAAAAAAAAACTAAATTAAATTTTTTTTCCCAAGGAAAAGAAAAATATAAAATATAAATTATGTTCAAAAAACTAAAACAAATATTGTTATTAAAGCCATGTGAATCTCTCTATTTGGATTTATTTTAAAAACAAGTAAGAGTATTGTAATCGGCAGCGATGAATTTTAGATACCCATCATCGAAATGTATTAAATTTATATATATGTGACCCGGCCTATGAAAAGGTGGCTTATGAATTAAAAACAAAACTTCGAAAAATTAGCTAATTGTTGAAAACCACTCAAGTGTCTTTTTTCTGTAATGGCATGATGCTAAATCGAACCAGAAATATATAGACACTCTGCGCTGCCTTATAAAATGAACCGTTTTTAGACACTCCGTTATTTAAATTTCTGGTATTATCGTGAGTGAGGCCTTGGCTTTTTTTGCCACAAATGCAAATTGCCTACAAGAAATTCATGCCAACAGCTCAAATTGACGAAAAAATCGATATATGGATATCTGAAAGCCCAATTTTTTATCGAACAATTGTGTTCAGCTTCAAGACTTTTTTCTGGTTTAATGGGTGTTCATTAGCTCAGCCTACACCATTAAAGCTTTATCTAAAAAACGAACATTCTTTAGTCGAATAGTCGTGAATATTAAGCCTATCTTATAACATTTTAAGGGGATTTATGAATAAAATTATAAACGAATTGACTAACAATAATGCACATCATTCTACTTGGTGTAGGGTATTACATATATATAACTAATAACATAATTTACTTCTCCTATATAAAAGTAGTTCGTATATTTTTTAACAATTTCATTTTACTTCTTTTTTGAGTAACACAAACAGAAGCTCATGTTTAATTCATTTGAAAGTCGAAAAGAAATAAACCTGGCTAGAATTAAAAAGTAATATATAAAAATTAAAAAAGTTAACTAAAAAGCTTTTTCAATATAAGAAAAAGTTATGTGGTTATACTATAACATCATCACACATCAAAGTTATCATAATTTTCAAAGTTAAGATATATCATTTGAAATAAAACATTTTTACTATATCAAAAATGTCCTAAGTAAATAATAACACTCTTATATCGTCCCCTCAATAAAACAATTGTGTATACGCATGTACACCATTATTTTTAAACCAACCATCAGATTGAGCTATGTCTTTCTGTCCGTCTGTCTGTCTGTCTGTCTGTATGTGTGTATGTCTGTATGTCTGTCTGCCTGTCTGTGTGTCTGTCTGTCTGTATGTGTGTCTGTCCGTCTGTCTGTCTGTCTGTTCGTCTGTCTGTGTGTCTGTCTGTCTGTCTGTCTGTCTGTCTGTCTGTCTGTCTGTCTGTTTTCCTGTCTGTGTGTCTGTCTGTCTGTATGTGTGTCTGTCCGTCTGTCTGTCTGTCTGTTCGTCTGTCTGTGTGTCTGTCTGTCTGTCTGTCTGTCTGTCTGTCTGTCTGTCTGTCTGTCTGTCTGTCTGTCTGTCTGTCTGTCTGTCTGTCTGTCTGTCTGCCTGTCTATCTGTCTGTCTGTCTGTCTGTCTGTCTGTCTGTCTGTCTGTCTGTCTGTCTGTCCGTCTGTCTGTGTGTCTGTCTGTCTGTCTGTCTGTCTGTCTGTCTGTCCGTCTGTCCGTCTGTCCGTCTGTCTGTCTGTCTGTCTGTCTGTCTGTCTGTCTGTCTGTCTGTCTGTCTGTCTGTCTGTCTGTCTGTCTGTCTGTCTGTCTGTCTGTCTATCTGTCCGTCTGTCTGTCTGTCTGTTTGTTCGTCTGTCTGTCTGTCTGTCTGTCTGTCTGTCTGTCTGTCTGTCTGTCTGTCTGTCTGTCTGTCTGTCTGTCTGTCTGTCTGTCTGTCTGTCTGTCTGTCTGTCCGTCTGTCTGTCTGTCTGTCTGTCTGTCTGTCTGTCTGTCTGTCCGTCTGTCTGTGTGTCTGTCTGTCTGTCTGTCTGTCTGTCTGTCTGTCTGTCTGTCTGTCTGTCTGTCTGTCTATCTGTCCGTCTGTCTGTCTGTCTGTCTGTTTGTTCGTCTGTCTGTCTGTCTGTCTGTCTGTCTGTCTGTCTGTCTGTCTGTCTGTCTGTCTGTCTGTCTGTCTGTCTGTCTGTCTGTCTGTCTGTCTGTCTGTCTGTCCGTCTGTCTGTCTGTCTGTCTGTCTGTCTGTCTGTCTGTCTGTCTGTGTATCTGTCTATCTGTCTGTCTGTCTGTCTGTCTGTCTGTCTGTCTGTCTGTCTGTCTGTCTGTCTGTCTGTCTGTCTGTCTGTCTGTCTGTCTGTCTGTCTGTCTGTCTGTCTGTCTGTCTGTCTGTCTGTCTGTCTGTCTGTCTGTCTATCTATCTGTCTGTCTGCCGAAATCGGTTTATATTTAATTAGAGCTCCCATATAACCCCGCCCCGGGAATCACTTTAATGCTGATAAATTAAATACAATTGTAAAAGCTATGACGCTAAACTTAGAATAGAGAAGCTTTATCCAACTATTAGTCAGTATATCAAATTTAATAGAAATCGGTCCATATTTGACTAAAGCTTTCATATAAAAGCCACTCTAGGGAACCATTCAAATGATAAAAACGACAGTCAGTTAAATTAAAAACTAAATATAACATCCACGGAAATTTGAAGAGATCGGTTACAAATATTGTTAAGCCTGTGCATCATCGTTTCTCTGAAAATATCGCTGCTGTAAGCGAAAGAGTTGACGAAGACCCGAATGTTTCGATTCCGTGAATTCGGTGCGTTATGGTCATATAATAACCGACTTTTTTTGCCTGCTATTGAAGAATACGACTTGGAGAATATGTAGTTTCAACAAGACGGTGCCACATGCCACACAACTCGAGTGAATATGGCTTTATTGCAAGAGACATTTGCTGGCCGCGAAATTTCTCGTAATGGCGATATCAACTGGCCACCAAGATTTGACACCATTAGCCTTTTTGTGGGGATATGAAATGAAAAACACATACACGGAAAAACAAGCATATATTTCATGGGCACATGTGTGTGCCTTAGCTTTCAATCATTGGATAATAGTTTCCATTAGTTGTTGCCGAATTAGAATAAAAGAGGTATACTCTCTTGTTTATGGGACTTTTTAAAACGACCATACTGCAACTTAATGCATGGAAGTGCAACATCTTTATATTATAGAGTCTTTGCTGAAATATATAAATAATAATTTTCCATTTATGTTAACATAGGTTTTGTAAGTACTTATAAAATTTAAGCAAAAATAAAAATATGTATATGTGGTCGTCTTTGTCTGTCCCTCTAGTATTAAAAGTAGTTTAACTAAATGGTGAAGTAAAAGCTAGACAACATGTTGCCAAGTTGTTCTAAAGCCAACATTTTATAACAATATACGACATACTACTTTATAACGATATTTCTTTAATCCAAATTTAACATACTAAGGTTTACCTCAACTCTTATATTCGGCTACATAAAGTTGGGCAACGAAACTGTTTTTACATTTTCAAACCTTAATATAAGACAAGCCTATATAAGTGTGGACATATATGGACTGATTGATCGCAAATGAATGATCACTTACAAGAAGATTTGTATTTTAGAAAATCTTCTGAATCAGATAGGATAGTTTAATTCAAAAATGAATAATTTTTTCGCCATCAACCTTTAGTAGGTATTTATGTACTTCTTATTAGAAATCCATAGGAACTTTTACAGCTTCACTAGCCAAAATAAGAGAATATTTTTGTAATAGTATTTTATTCTTAAGTGTGAAGAAATGCATGTTTGTATGTTGCACAGTGGGATGAGCTGAAAATAATATTAAAATGAAAAATATATAGAAATTTTTTCTTATAGAAAAATTTTCTAAAGAAATTTTTTTTCTACAGAATTTTTTTCTTATAGAAAAATTTTCTATAGAAATTTTTTCATATAGAAAAATTTTCTATAGAAATTTTTTCATATAGAAAAATTTTCTATAGAAATTTTTTCTTATAGAAAAATTTTCTATAGAAATTTTTTCTTATAGAAAAATTTTCTATAGAAATTTTTTCTTATAGAAAAATTTTCTATAGAAATTTTTTTTTATAACATAATTTTCTATAGAAATTTATTCTTACAGAAAAATTTTCTATAGAAATTTTTTCTTATAGAAAAATTTTCTATAGAAATTTTTTCTTATAGAAAAATTTTCTATAGAAATTTTTTCTTATAGAAAAATTTTCTATAGAAATTTTTTCTTATAGAAAAATTTTTTATAGAAATTTTTTCTTATAGAAAAATTTTCTATAGAAATTTTTTCTTATACAAAAATTTTCCATAGAAATTTTTTCTTATAGAAAAATTTTCCATAGAAATTTTTTCTTATAGAAAAATTTTCTATAGAAATTTTTTCTTATAGAAAAATTTTCTATAGAAATTTTTTCAAATTGTTATTTTCGCATCCCACTGTGCATTGACAAAAAAATATATTTATTTCAATGAATCTGTAGTTTTACTTTACTTTTCTTTTTTTTTTGCATTTTTTGTTAGACAACAATAAAATCAAACTCTTGCCAAAAAATATTACAAGACATAAACTTGTCTGACTATAGGTGGTGCTGTTTTTCCATTGAGTCTGTAGCTGAGACGGGCTATTTCCGAGCACGTAGTAAGCTGTGAAAGTTAAAATAAAAATAGGGGCTTAAAAATTTAAGACATTTATCGATAAAAACATTTAAGAAAGTCATAACAATTTAAAGAGTGGGAACGGCTTTCTATAGAAAAGTTGTCAAAAAAGTTTTCGTTATTAAAACAATTCTATAGAAAATTTTTCGTTATAAAAATTTTTCGATAGAAAATTTTTTCTTCTAAAAATTATTTTATAGAAAATTTTTTGTCTTAAAAATTATTCTATAGAAAATTTTTTTAAAATTTTTTCTATAGAAAATTGTTTGTTCTAAAAATTTTTCTTTAGAAAATTGTTCATTCTGAAATGTTTTGTTTAGAAAATTTACCAATAAAAATTTGTTTTGATAGAAAATTTTTTCTTTTAAAAGTTTTTTTATCGAAAGTTTTTGTAAAGATTTTTCTATAAAAAGTTTTTAATAAAAATTATAGTTATACAAATTTTTCTATAGAAAATTTTTCATTATAAAAATTTTTCTTTAGAAAATTTTTTGTTATACAAATTTTTCTATAGAAAATTTTTCGTTATAGAAATTTTTCTATACAAAATTTAATATAAAACATTTTTTGTTGTAAAAATTTTTGGTTATAAAAATTTTTCTATAGAAAATTTTCCATTGAAAAAATTTTTCATTACACAAATTTTTCTATAAAAAATTTTCATAACACAAATTTTTCTATAGAAAATTTTTTCTATAGAAAATTTTTTCTTATAAAAATTTTTTTATAGAAAATTTTTCGCTATAAAAATTTTTCTATAGAAAACTTTTCAATTTTCTATAGACAATTGTTCGTTATAAAAATTTTTCTGTAGAAAACTTTTTTGTTTTAAAAATGTTTCTATAGAAAATTTTTCGTTTTAAAAATTTTTCTATAGAAAATTTTTCGTTATGAAAATTTTTCTATAGAAAATTTTTCGTTATAAAAATTTTTCTTTAGAAAAATTTTCGTTATAAAAATTTTGCTATAGAAAATTTTTTGTTATAAAAATTTTTCTATACAAAATTTTTCGTTATAAAAATTTTTCTATAAAAAATTTTTCGTTATAAAAATTTTTCTATAAAAAATTTTTTGTTATAAAAATTTTTCCATAGGAAATATATCGTTATAAATTTTTTTTTTCGTTTTTAAAATTTTTTCTATACAAAATTCCGTTATTTATTATACCCACCATCAAAAAGAATGGGGGGTATATTGAGATTGTCATTCCGTTTGTAATTTCCTTAATATTGGCTCAAAAATCAAAAACGATATATATTCTGAATCCTTATGAAATTCTAAGACGATTGAGCGATGTCCGTCTGTCTGTCCGTCTGTCTGTCCGTCTGTCTGTCTGTCTGTCTGTCTGTCTGTCTGTTGAAATCACGATAACGCCTACACGAAAGGAGCTAGCTCACTGAAACTTAGCAAAAACATTCTTCATTTATGAGAAAATTTTGCTATTGAAATTGGGCAAAATCGGGTAACATTTGACCATAGCTCCCTTATAACCTCGTCAAGACTAGTCGCTTATTTGCTAATAACTGACAAATTATAATAGCTATGATGACAAAATTTGGTATCTAGAAGTTTTCCATAAGCACTAGGCAGCATATAAAATTTCATCGAAATCGGTTCACATTTAACCATAGCTCCCATATAAAAAACATACGGAAACAGCCAAAATTCCACCTGAAATTCACTTAAATGCCAATAAATGCTAAAATGTAATAGCTTTCGCCACCAAATTTAGCACAAATAAGTCTTATGTGAATACCAGCCAGTGTGCAAAATTTTGTCACAATCGGTCACCATTTGACCATAGCTCCCATATAAAGAACTTACGGAAACACAAAAATACAAAAAGAAAAGGGGGTTTATGTCCGTCTGTCCGTTAGATAAAAGCGCGATAGCGCCTTAACTGAAAGGGCTACAGCAACAAAATTTTGCAAAAGGAAGTCTTATGTGAATGCCAGTCAGTGTGCAAAATTTTGTTACAATCGGTCACCATTTGACCATAGCTCCCATATAAAAAACTTACAGAAACCCAAAAATACAAAAAGAAAAGGAGATTTATGTCCGTCTGTCCGTCAGATAAAAGCGCGACAGCTCCTTAACTACAAAAGCTAGAGAGACAAAATTTTACAAAAGTATTTCCGATATGTAACAAAAGTTGTGTACTGAAAATGGGCGAAATCGGTTCACATTTAGTTAGAGCTCCCATATAACCCCGCCCCGGGAAACACATAAATGCTGATAAATTGAGTACAATTGTGATAGCTATGACGACTAAATTTAGTATAGCAAAGTTTTATGCAACTATTGGTCAGTATATCAAATTTTATAGGAATTGGTCCATATTTGACTATAGCTTTCATATAAAAAACACTCCCGGAAACCAAAAAATGTTTAGCAAGGACCAGTTAAAAGCTATTAAATTAGAAGCTGTGACAGCTATTGCCACTAAATTTTGCAAGAATAAGCCCTGTATAAATACCAGCCAGTGTGTGAAATTTTGTTACAATCGGTCAACATTTGGCTATAATTCTTATATATTTATATTACATCCCCTTTTTTATACCCACCATCAAAAAGAATGGGGGGTATATTGAGATTGTCATTCCGTTTGTAATTTCCTTAATATTGGCTCAAAAATCAAAAACGATATATATTCTGAATCCTTATGAAATTCTAAGACGATTGAGCGATGTCCGTCTGTCTGTCCGTCTGTCTGTCCGTCTGTCTGTCTGTCTGTCTGTCTGTCTGTTGAAATCACGATAACGCCTACACGAAAGGAGCTAGCTCACTGAAACTTAGCAAAAACATTCTTCATTTATGAGAAAATTTTGCTATTGAAATTGGGCAAAATCGGGTAACATTTGACCATAGCTCCCTTATAACCTCGTCAAGACTAGTCGCTTATTTGCTAATAACTGACAAATTATAATAGCTATGATGACAAAATTTGGTATCTAGAAGTTTTCCATAAGCACTAGGCAGCATATAAAATTTCATCGAAATCGGTTCACATTTAACCATAGCTCCCATATAAAAAACATACGGAAACAGCCAAAATTCCACCTGAAATTCACTTAAATGCCAATAAATGCTAAAATGTAATAGCTTTCGCCACCAAATTTAGCACAAATAAGTCTTATGTGAATACCAGCCAGTGTGCAAAATTTTGTCACAATCGGTCACCATTTGACCATAGCTCCCATATAAAGAACTTACGGAAACACAAAAATACAAAAAGAAAAGGGGGTTTATGTCCGTCTGTCCGTTAGATAAAAGCGCGATAGCGCCTTAACTGAAAGGGCTACAGCAACAAAATTTTGCAAAAGGAAGTCTTATGTGAATGCCAGTCAGTGTGCAAAATTTTGTTACAATCGGTCACCATTTGACCATAGCTCCCATATAAAAAACTTACAGAAACCCAAAAATACAAAAAGAAAAGGAGATTTATGTCCGTCTGTCCGTCAGATAAAAGCGCGACAGCTCCTTAACTACAAAAGCTAGAGAGACAAAATTTTACAAAAGTATTTCCGATATGTAACAAAAGTTGTGTACTGAAAATGGGCGAAATCGGTTCACATTTAGTTAGAGCTCCCATATAACCCCGCCCCGGGAAACACATAAATGCTGATAAATTGAGTACAATTGTGATAGCTATGACGACTAAATTTAGTATAGCAAAGTTTTATGCAACTATTGGTCAGTATATCAAATTTTATAGGAATTGGTCCATATTTGACTATAGCTTTCATATAAAAAACACTCCCGGAAACCAAAAAATGTTTAGCAAGGACCAGTTAAAAGCTATTAAATTAGAAGCTGTGACAGCTATTGCCACTAAATTTTGCAAGAATAAGCCCTGTATAAATACCAGCCAGTGTGTGAAATTTTGTTACAATCGGTCAACATTTGGCTATAATTCTTATATATTTATATTACATCCCCTTTTTTATATCTACAATCAAAATGATTCGGAAGTACAAGCAGAATATTAAGATTATGTATATGGTAGATGCATTAGGAACTCCTAACAAAATATATGGACCTGTCGTATTACTATCAACTTCTTTATCTTAACTTAATATTAAGCTAAACGAAAAGTATTTAACAACTTATTAATGTAAAACCATACCCGGTTACGATAACGAATTTTTTTCAAAGTAAATAAATACTAGGGAAACCACTTACACACTTTTGAATGTTGAACTATAAAGCTACTGCAACCGAAGTTATTCCAAATATTTTACCAACAATACCAACTAGCGTAACAACTTTTTTCCAATTTGGTCCACGTTTTGAATTTGCTGCAGCCTCGTAGATATATGAGATATGTTTCTAAATTTAACACAACTTGATGGTGGGTATATAAGATTCGGCACAGCCGAATATAACACTCTTTCTTGTTATATCTACAATCAAAATGATTCGGAAGTACAAGCAGAATATTAAGATTATGTATATGGTAGATGCATTAGGAACTCCTAACAAAATATATGGACCTGTCGTATTACTATCAACTTCTTTATCTTAACTTAATATTAAGCTAAACGAAAAGTATTTAACAACTTATTAATGTAAAACCATACCCGGTTACGATAACGAATTTTTTTCAAAGTAAATAAATACTAGGGAAACCACTTACACACTTTTGAATGTTGAACTATAAAGCTACTGCAACCGAAGTTATTCCAAATATTTTACCAACAATACCAACTAGCGTAACAACTTTTTTCCAATTTGGTCCACGTTTTGAATTTGCTGCAGCCTCGTAGATATATGAGATATGTTTCTAAATTTAACACAACTTGATGGTGGGTATATAAGATTCGGCACAGCCGAATATAACACTCTTTCTTGTTTTTTTCTATAGAAGTTTTTCTTTAAAAAAAATTATAGAAACTTTTTCGTTATAAAAATTTTTCTATAGAATATTTTTCGTTATAAAAATTTTTCTATAGAAAATTTTTCGTTATAAAAATTTTTCTGTAGCAAATTTTTGTTATAAAAATTTTTCTTTAGAAAATTTTTCGTTTTAAATATTTTTCTATAAAAAAATTTTCGTTATATAATTTTTTTTTGCGTTTTTTAAATTTTTTCTATAAAAAATTTCCGTTATACAATTTTTTCTAAAGAAATTTTTCTTTACAAAAAATTATAGAAACTTTTTCGTTATAAAAATTTTCCTGAAGACAATTTTTCGTTATAAAAATTTTTGTATACAAAATTTTTTCTTAAAAATTTTTTACATAAAATTTCTTGTTATAAAAATTTTTCTATAGAAAATTTTTAGCTATAAAATTTTTCTATAGAAAATTTTTCGCTATGAAAATTTTTCTATGAAAAAATTTTCTATAGAAAATTTTTAGTTTTATAAATTTTACTATAAAAAAATTTTTCTTTTATAAAGTTTTCCTTACAAAAATTGTTCGTTATAAAAATTTGTCTATAGAAAATTTTTCGTTGTAAAACTCCTTCTATAAAAAATTTTTCGTTATGAAAATTTTTCTATAGAAAATTTTTTATTTTAGTATTTCGTTATAAAAATTTTTCGTTATAAAAATTTTTTTTAGAAAATTTTTTGCTGTATAAATTTTTCTATAGAAAATTTTTCGTTATAAAAATTTGTGTATAGAATATTTTACGTTCTACAAATTTTTTAATATAGAAAATTTTTCGTTATAAAAATGTTTCTATAGAAAATTTTTCATTACTAAAAATTTTCTTTTAACACTTTTTCGTTATTAAAAATTTTTGTACGGAAAATTTTTCGGTATTTATAATTTGTCTATAAAAATTTTTCGTTATTAAAAATATTTTTCTCAAAATTTTTCATTGTTAAAATTTCTTTAAAAAAGTAGTCAGTGGGAAGAGTTTTCTTAAAAAAAGTTGTCAGTGAGAAAGTAGTCAGTAGGAAGAGTTTTGTATAGAAAAGTTGTCAATGGAAGGAGTTTTTATAGAAAAGTTGTCACTAGGAAGACTTTACTATAGAAAAATTGTCAGTATGAAGACTTTTCTATACAAAAGTTTTTAGTAGTTATCGTTATATTTTCAAAACATTCAAAATTAGAAAGTTTTAAATTAAACATATTAAAATTACTATAAGTAGTAAGTACTATTTGGCCACCTCTTCAATAAATTTGCATTAAAGTCCCAAAGCCAAAATGGCAAAACCACATAAATAATAAATATAAATAAATATTAATCAACTAAAATATTGCTATAGAAAAGGAACTTGTTATAAAATAATTAAAATACATTTATCAATAGATGTCGGTCGTTATAATTAAGTTGAAAATTTAACAAAATTAATATTGACGTTGGCTGGTTTTATGGTTATAAAAAAAATGTTATACTACAAAAATTGTTGGTAAGTCTTAGTGCGTTGGCCTCAAATAAAATTCATTTCACTCTCGTTTCATTTTAATTTTATTAAAAAAAACAGGAAAAAAAGAAACAAGAATTACTATTTTGTTTTAAAAAATTTATAGACATGTACTTAAATGAAAACGAGGTCAGTTTGAAAAGTTAGTTTTTTATTATTTTTTTTTCTTCTGAGAAAACTTTTAAAAACATTATATGTACTTCATAACCATCAGCCAGAAATTCACTAAATTTGTTTTAGAAAGTGGCATTGGGTGGTTTGTTATAAAAATATTTCTCTAGACTATTTTTTGGTATACAGATTTTTCTTCAGTAAATTTTTGGGTCAAAAATTTTTTTTTCTATAGAAAATGTGTGATATATAATTTTTTCTATAGAAAATTTAGGTTATCAAATTTTGTCTATAAAAATTTTTTTGTAATAAAAATTAAATCTTCGTTATCACAATTTTTAAAAAATTTTCTTTACAAAATTTTGCTTAATAAAAATGTTTCAATGGAAAATTTTTGTTCTAAAAATTTTTCCTAATAAAAATATTTTATATAAAAATATAAAATTTTTTGGTCTTAAAATTATTCTTATGAAAATTTTTTGTATACAAATTTTTCTTTAGAAAATTTTGGTTATTACATTTTTTCCATAAAATTTTTTCTGTAATAAAATTGCAGTTTTGCTTTAAAAAAATTCTTCTATAGACAATATTTGATCAAAAAATTTTTCTTTAGAAAAATTTTTGCTATAAAATTTTTTCTACAGAAAATTGTTTTTGTCAAATCGTTAGTATAAAAATTTTTCGATAGAAAATTTTTGGTATACGATTTTTCTATAAAAAAATGCTTTATAAAAATTTTTCTGTAGAGCAAATTTTTGACTAAAAATTGTTCCTTATAAAATTTTTGGTATAAAAATTTTCTTTAGAAAACTTTAGATACAAAAATTTTCTATGGAAAACTTTTGATACAAATTTTGATTATAAAATTTAAAAAAAAAAAATTGTATCAAAAATTAATACAAAATTTGATGATATAAAAATTCTTATAAAGAAAATGTTTTGGTATATTTTTTTTTTTCAAAAAAAAATTTTTAATTTTAAAAATTCTTCTTTATAAAAATTTTTCTAACGAAAATTTTTTGTTTTTTAAATATTTCTATTTCTATATTGTTCGTTATAAAAATTTTTCTAAAGAAAACATTTCGTTATAAAAATATTTCTATATGAAATTTTAAGTTATCAAAATTTTTCTTTTGGAAATTTTTCCTTACATAAATTTTTGGTAGAAAAAATTTTTAGTTAAAAAATTTTTGGTAGAAAAAATTTTTAGTTAAAAAATTTTTGGTAAAAAAAATTTTTAGTTAAAAAATTTTTTTTATAGGAAGTTTTTTGTTAAAAATATTATTCCATAGAAAATTCTTCGTTATCAAAATTTCTCTATTGAAAATTTTTCTATCGAAAATTTTTCGTTATAAAAATTTGTCTATAGAAAATTTTTCGTTATAAAAATTTGTCTATAGAAAATTTTTCGTTATAAAAATTTGTCTATAGAAAATTTTTCGTTATAAAAATTTGTCTATAGAAAATTTTTCGTTATAAAAATTTGTCTATAGAAAATTTTTCGTTATAAAATTTTTTTATAGAAAAATTTTGTTATAAAATTTTCTTTTATACAATTTTTTCATTATAAAAATGTTTCAACAGAAAATTTTTCTATAGAAATGTTTCACTGTTAAAGTTTTCTATAGAGAATTATTAATAATATAAATTTTTCTATTAAAAAATTTTCATTATAATAATTTTTATATAGAAAAGTTTTCGTAATAAAAATTTTTCGTTATAAAAATTTTTCTTTTTTAATATTTCTTCATAAAAATTGCTTCTTTATAAAATTTTTTCTATAGAAAATTTTTCTTTATAAAATTTTTTCTATAGAAAATTTTTCTGTAGAAAATTTTTTGTTATAAAAATTTTTCTATAGAAAATTTTTCATTATAATAATTTTTCTATAGAAAATTTTTCGTTATAAAAATTTCTCTATAAAATTTTTCTATAGAAATTTTTCGTTATAAAAATTTTTCTATACAAATTTTTCGTTATAAAAATTTTTCTATAGAAAATTTATCGTTATAAAAATTTTTCTACAGAAATTTTTTCGTTATACAAATTTTTCTATTAAAAATTTTTCGTTATAAAAATTTTTTAATAGAAAATTTTTCGTTATAAAAATTTTTCTTTGGAAAATTTTTCGTTTTAAAAATTTTTCTATAGAAACTTTTTAGTTATAAAAATTTTTTTACAGAAAATTTTTTGTTATACAAATTTTTCTATTGAAAATTTTTCGTTATGAAAATTTTTTAATAGACAATTTTTCGTTATAAAAATTTTTCAATAGAAAATTTTTCGTTATAAAAATTTTTCTTTAGAAACTTTTTCGTTATAAAAATATTTCTATAAAAACCTTTTCGTTATAAATATTTTTCTATAGAAAATTTTTCGTTATAAAAATTTTTCTATGGAAAATTTTTCGTTATAAAAATTTTTCTACAGAAAATTTTTCGTTATAAAAATTTTTTAATAGAAAATTTTTTGTTATAAAAATTTTTCTATAGAAAATTTTTCTGTAGAAAATTTTTTGTTATAAAAATTTTTCTATAGAAAATTTTTCATTATAATAATTTTTCAATAGAAAATTTTTCGTTATAAAAATTTTTCTTTAGAAACTTTTTCGTTATAAAAATATTTCTATAAAAACCTTTTCGTTATAAATATTTTTCTATAGAAAATTTTTCGTTATAAAAATTTTTCTATGGAAAATTTTTCGTTATAAAAATTTTTCTACAGAAAATTTTTCGTTATAAAAATTTTTTAATAGAAAATTTTTTGTTATAAAAATTTTTCTATAGAAAAATTTTTTGTTATAAAAATTTTTTTGTAGAAAAATTTTCTATAGAAAATTTTTTATTGTAGAAATTTTTTTTTATAAAAAATTATTCATATTCAAAATTTTTCTACAGAAAAATAATTATAAAAAATTAGCTATAGAAAATTTTTCGCTGTAAAAATTTTTGTATAGAAATTTTTCCATTTAAAATCTTTTATTATGAAAATTTCTCTATAGAAAATTTTTCTTAGAGAATTTTTTATTAAAAAAAAAAATTTCTATAGAGAAATTGAAATCAAAAATATTTTTTAATGGAAAATTTTTCATTGTTAAAATTTTTCTATAGAAAATTTTTGTTATAAAAATTTTTCTACAGCAAGATTTTTCATTATAAAACAAATTTTCATTAAAAATTGTTCCTACAGAAAATTTCTCGTTATCAAAATTATTCTATAGAAAGTTTTTCTTTATGAAAATTTGTCTATATAAATATTTTCCTTCAAAAATGTTTCTATATTTTTATAATAAAAATTTTTATAATAAAAATTTTTCAATAGAAACTTTTTCCTACAAATTTTTTTCTTTATAAAAATTTTTCTATAGAAAATGTTTCTTAATAAAAATTTTTCTATAAAATTTTTTTCTTGATAAAAATTTTTCTATAAAAATTTTTTCTTGATAAAAAGTTTCCTATAAAAATTTTTTCTTGATAAAAATATTTCTATAGAAAATGTTTCTTGATAAAAATTCTTCTATAGAAAATTTTTAGTTAAATAAAATTTTTCTATAGAAAATTTTTCTTTATATTTTAACTTTATAAAATTTTTTCTTTATATTAAGATTTTTCAGTTGAAATCTTTCGTTATAAAAATTTTTCTGTAGAAAATATTTTTCATTAGAAATTTTCTAAAAAAAATTTTCTTTGCAAAAGTTTTTCTTTAGAAATTTTTTTTTTATAAAAATTTTTCTATCGATAAATTTTCCTGTAGAAAATTTTTATTTATAAAAATTTTTCTATAGAAAATGTTTCTTTTTAAAACTTTTTTTGAGAAAATTTGTATTTAGAAAAATTTTTATAGAAAGTCTTCCATTATTTAAGATTTTCTGTATAAATTTTTGTTTATAGAAAAATTTAATTTTTTGCAAAAAATATATTTTCAAAAATTGTCGGGAATTTTTGTGTAATTTTTGAAAATATTTATTTGTAAAATTTTTGTAAAGATTTTTTTAACATTTTTGTTGTTCTTATGCAAACGCCCTCGTATTATCTGTTTAGCTGAAGACTTTGACTAGTTTTGGTAACTTCTATACCCTACACTCTCATAGGTCAAGAGTATAGGTATGTTGTCTAGTTCTGCTGATATTTGTAATGCACAGAAAGAAATCGAGTCAATAGAAGGCGATTGTTATTCAAATGATATCTGTCATAAACCGATCGATCGGCTTAGCTTGAAGTATTTTGATGAAACCCCTTTGTTCAGACATATAGATTAGGTTCGTATGGCTTCTAAATTTAGCAAATGAGTACCTAAAGGTTGTTTGTAAGCATTAGGAAAAGTTTAACATTTACTGACAAACCTCTTACATTTGACTCTTTGGTGTATGGTATCATAGAGTCGAACTCGACGCACTTCAAATTTTCGTGTTGATTTTTTAAAATTATTTATAAGAGTTAACTGCAAATATAAGTAGTTACTTGATAAACTGCATCCGAGTACAAGAAGTATCTAAACTAAAGTTAGTTTTCAACTTTAGTTGATAAATATTATTTTGGAACTATTTTCAACTAAAAATAGTTGGATATTGCCAAAGTCTTGATATTGTAGAATAGTGGGGTTTTGTAGCTAGAAAATTATAAAAAAATATCTTAAAAAAGTATTAAAAACTTTAAACGGTTTAAATGTTTTTGTTTTAGACACAAATATTTTCATTTTTGGGTTAAGGAAATAGAGCAAGTTTTGCTGTTTTACTAAGACATTCGAGGCTTTTGTGTTGAATTGTGGTAATTTTTGTTTCAAAAAGATTTAAATTATTATTAATATTTTAATTATTATAAACTATATTGTAAAATGTTTTTATAGTCATGAACGTTTACTTTTAAACGCTTTTAAATGTTGAGCTAGAAAACTTTGACATTTGTCTTAATAAGCTTTTACAGACATAATAAAAATTTTTTGGAACATAAAGTCAAAGGACAAGTAAAACTAAAATATATAAAAAAAAATAGAAATTTTATAGCAAAATATTTTGTATAAAGAAAAATTTCTATAAAAAAATTTTTCTAATGAAAAACTTTCTACAAAAAATTTTTAAAATGAAAAATTTTTTATAGAAAAATTTTCAAAATGAAAAATTTTCTATAGAAAAAAATTCATAATAAAAATAATTCTATAAAAAAAAATTTAATGAATAATTTTCTATAGAAAATTTTTTTTAACGAAAAATTTTCTAAAAAAAAAATTTCGAACGAAAAATTTTCTATGGAAAAAATTTTTTAAACAAAAGACTTCTATAGTAAACTTGTATATGAAAAATTTTGTATAGAAAAATTTTTATAAAGAAAATTTTTTATAAAAAAAATTTTTTACCGAAAAATTTTTAATGGATAAATATTTTCAGCGAAAAATTTTATAATGAAAAGTTTTCTTTACAAAAAATTTTATAACAAAAATTTTTCTATAGACAAATTTTTATAGTAAAAAATTTTCTTAAGAAAAATTTTTTAAACGAAAAATTTTTATAAAAAAAATTTTTTAACGAAACATATACTACAGAAAAATTTTTTTGACGAAAAAGTTTTTAAACTAAAAATTTTAGATAGAAAAGTTTTATAACAAAAAATTTTCGATTTTCGGTTTTATACTGAAAATTTTTCTATAGAAAAGTTTTATAACGAAAAATTTTCTAAAGAAAAATATTTTTAACAGAAATATTTTCTTAAGATACATTTTTTTTAACTAAAATTTTTCCATAGAAAAATTTTCTTTAGAAAAATATTTTCAACGAAAAATTTTGTATAGAAATTTCTTTTTAACGAAAAATTTTTTATGGAAAAATTTTTTTAACGAAAAATTTTCTATAGAAGAAATTTTCTATAGAAAAATTTCCTAACGAAAAATGTTTTATAGAAAAATTTTTATAGAAAATTTTTTTATAGAAAAATTTTTTAAACGACAAATTTTCTATAGAAAATTTAAAAAAAAAAAAAAATTTATATACAAAAATTTCTATAGAAAATTTTTTCTAACTAAAAATTTTCTATGAAAAATTTTTTTTAACGAAAAATTTTCTATAAACAAATTTTTTTAACGAAAAGTTTTCTATAGAAAAATTTTTAATAACGAAAAACGAAAAATTTTTATAATGAAAAATTTTCTTTAAAAAATTTTCGATAAAAAATTATAATTTTTATCGAAAAATTTTCGATAGAAAAATTTTTTTAACGAAAAATATACTAAAGAAAATTTTTTTTGACGAAAAAGTTTTTAAACTAAAAATGTTAGATAGAAAAGTTTAATAACGAAAAATGTTCTATACAAAAATGTTTATAACGAAAAATTTTCGATTTTCGGTTTAATATTAATAATTTTTCTATAGAAAAGTTTTATAACAAAAAATTTTCTAAAGAAAAATATTTTTAACCGAAAAATTTTCTTAAGATACATTTTTTTAATTAAAATTTTTCCATAGAAAACTTTTCTTTAGAAAAATATTTTTAACGAAAAATTTTTGTATAGAAATTTCTTTTTAACGAAAAATTTTGTATAGAAACATTTTTTTTTACGAAAAATTTTGTATAGAAAAATTTTTTAAACGAAAAATTTTGTATAGAAAAATTTGTTTAACGAAAAATTTTCTATAAAAAATTTTTTGTAACGTAAAACTTTCTATAGAAAATGTTTAGTTAAAAAAAATTTTCTATAGAAAATTTTTTGTAACGAAAAATTTTGTATAGAAAATTTTTTTTAACGAAAAATTTTGTATAGAAAATTTTTTTTAACTAAACATTTTCTATAGAAAAATTTTTTTTACGAAAAATTTTCTTAAGAAAAATTTTTTTATCGAAAAATTTTCTATTCTATTTTTTTTTTAACGAAAAATTTTCTATATAAAATTTTTTTTAACAAAAAATTTTCTATAGCAAATTTTTTTAACGAAAAATTTTCTATAGAAAAATTTTTTAACGAAAAATTTTCTATAGAAAAATTTTTTAACGAAAAATTTTCTATAGAAAAATTTTTTAACGAAAAATTTTCTATAGAAAAATTTTTTAACGAAAAATTTTCTATAGAAACATTTTTTAACGAAAAATTTTCTATATAAAAATTTTTTAACGAAAAATTTTCTATATAAAAATTTTTTAACGAAAAATTTTCTATAGAAACATTTTTTAACGAAAAATTTTCTATAGAAAAATTTTTTAACGAAAAATTTTCTATAGAAACATTTTTTAACGAAAAATTTCACAGGCCAACATGGTTTTGTTGTCAAAAAGTGGAGGGTCATTTCCGAAGTAATTTTTTGCGTAGAATCCGAATCCGGGGTCCGAATTGCTCTATCACGTCAGGATTTTGAGATATTTGAGGTTTTTTACCCAAAAAATGGCGTTTTTGGCTACTTTTGAGGTTATGTACAGAAGAGACAAAATTTTTTGGGAGTTTTTTTTTAGTTGCATCTTATAGCACTACTCTTCCTCTTTAATTTAAGAGTCGCAGAGTTCAATTACGATTTTTCTACACCAAGTTACGTCAATTTGAAATTACGAGCGGGAGTCCCTTCGCCAATATTAAAACATGTTTTCTTTTTAATTTTGCCCCGTCTCACTTTGGAATTCCTTTAAGCATACATTTCTTTAGTGTGAATCATTTAGTATAATTTTTCCCCGTCTTATTGATATACAATTTAATTTTTTTTTTTAATTTTATTTTAAATTTTAATTTTAATTTTAATTTTGCCCCGTCTCACTTTGGAATTCCTTTAAGCATACATTTCTTTAGTGTGAATCATTTAGTATAATTTTTCCCCGTCTTATTGATATACAATTTTTTATTATTTGTACAAAAAAGACCATTTGTATTGATTCTGTATTTCTTGTAATCGCAAATAAATCATTTTTTTAATAACATTTTAAGCAACAATTTACTAGATAGCTCTTAATTGTTCGTTCATGGTGCCTTATTTTTTGGAAAAAATTTTGTGAATATTTGTATTTGATCTGTTGGTTAACAACTCGCTGGAGGTATAAAGTATTAAATTAAATATTCTAACTGTTGATCATTTCAATAATGACCTCGCGTAAGTGTTTAAATAATCCTGACAGCTTTTGCTACATTTGTAGTCGCTTCGTGTTCACAAAAAATGCGATGAAAATCAATGAAACGATAAAAATATTTTATCTTAATTACTTCAATATTTCGATAAGTAATCAGGATAAGTCTTGGGTTCCACATACGGCTTGTAAATCATGTGTTGAAACATTAAGACGTTGGTATAATGCCCATAAAGAAGTAACACCAATGCCTTTCAAAACTCCTGCAATTTGGTGTGAACCTGTTAGCCACAATGAATGTTATTTCTGTTTAACCAAAACATTTGGATATAATATTAAAAATGCTTGTAATATAAAATATCCGAATGTAGCAAGCGTAACGAAGCCTATTCCTTTTGCATCTGGTGATGTTCCTCCAAGCCCTCCATTTGTAAGAATAAATGCTGAAGACCATACAGTCTGTGACGATATTGAAAATCAGGATTTTGAAGACATCGAATCAACCTCTGATGCTCCTATTTTATTTGATCAGGCTTCTTTAAATGATTTAGTCAGAGATTTAGGCTTGTCGAAAGAAAAATCTGAGTTGTTAGGATCAAGACTTCAAGAGAAACACCTTCTTGCTCCAAGAACTACTTTTAGTTGGTATCGTAATCGAGAGAAGGAATTAGTTGAGTATTATTCTGCATGTGATGAATATGTTTTTTGTAATGATGTTAAAGGCTTAATTGAAAAATTAGAACTTCCTTATGATACTGATCAATGGAGATTGTTTATTGATTCCTCAAAAACAAGTTTGAAAGCAGTTTTATTGCATAACTCAAATAAATATGCGTCAATACCTATTGCTCATTCTGTACACCTAAAGGAATCATATGAAAATGTAGAAACTATTCTTAAAGCAATAAAATATGAACAGCATAAATGGGAAGTATGCGGAGACTTAAAAATGGTTTCAATGCTGCTTGGACAACAATTGGGTTATACAAAATATCCGTGCTTTATATGTTTGTGGGATAGCAGAGATAGAGTTAAGCATTACGTTACAAAGGATTGGCCTCTTCGTAAAACTTTAAAACCTGGAGATCCCAACATTATTCAACAACCGTTAATTGACTCTAAAAAAGTTTTGTTGCCTCCGCTTCATATAAAATTAGGATTAATGAAGCAATTTGTAAAGGCTCTTGATACCGATGGTGCATTATTTCAATATCTTAGAGATAAATTCCCTTATTTAAGTGAGGCGAAGATAAAAGAAGGAATATTTGTTGGACCACAAATAAGAGAATTAATGAAAACAACAGATGTTGAACAGGTTATGACAAATGTAGAAAAAGAAGCCTGGATTAGCTTTAAAAAAGTTGTTAAAGGATTTTTGGGTAATAATAAAGTTAGTGATTACAAAGAAATAGTTGACGATATGATTAAAAAATTTCAGAATTTAGGTTGCAATATGAGCGTAAAATTGCATTATTTACACTCTCATTTAGAATGGTTTCCAGAAAATCTAGGTGCCGTCAGCGAAGAGCAAGGTGAGCGATCTCATCAGGACCTCAAAGAAATGGAAAGACGTTATCAGGGTAAATGGTCTCCAACAATGTTAGCGGACTATTGCTGGTGTCTTCAACGAGATGAGCTAAATGTTCGTCATAAAAGACGGTCTGGGTCAAGATCTTTACTAGATCAAAAAAAAAGATTTCATAAGTTAAACTGAAATAGTTTCTAATCGTGAGAGGCGAGGGGACTCACGTAATGCTAAATGTAAAAAAAAGTTTAACTTGAAATGCACTTGAAGATCAAGCTGAAGGTCAAATTCAATGTCACGATACCTGTGTAAATATAAATTACTATAATGTATTATGTTTATCGTAACAACAAAACTTATTAGATAGCAGAAAATGAAAATATGTTTCATATTTGCAATGTTTTTTGAAAATTTTTATACGCCATTTTGAATCCGCCATCTTGAATTTGATAATTTTAATATCTCAACTTCATATTCGTAATCAGTAACCCCAAAAATCCCCAAGTAAAAATTTTGAAGAGAAAATACCCAGTAGACAAATGTCTGCCTCAACGTATTCAATGCAAATGGTCATGCAATTAATAGGACATATCTCGTAATTTCAAATTGACGTAACTTGGTGTAGAAAAATCGTAATTGAACTCTGCGACTCTTAAATTAAAGAGGAAGAGTAGTGCTATAAGATGCAACTAAAAAAAAACTCCCAAAAAATTTTGTCTCTTCTGTACATAACCTCAAAAGTAGCCAAAAACGCCATTTTTTGGGTAAAAAACCTCAAATATCTCAAAATCCTGACGTGATAGAGCAATTCGGACCCCGGATTCGGATTCTACGGAAAAAATTACTTCGGAAATGACCCTCCATTTTCCAACAACTTCCATGACCCCAATATTTGTAGGCCTGTGTTTTCTATAGAAAAATTTTTTAACGAAAAATTTTCTATATAAAAATTTTTTAACAAAAAATTTTCTATAGAAAAATTTTTTAACAAAAAATTTTCTATAGAAAAATTTTTTAACGAAAAATTTTCTATAGAAAAATTTTTTAACGAAAAATTTTCTATAGAAAAATTTTTTAACGAAAAATTTTCTATAGAAAAATTTTTTAACGAAAAATTTTCTATAGAAAAATTTTTTAACGAAAAATTTTCTATAGAAAAATTTTTTAACGAAAAATTTTCTATAGAAAAATTTTTTAACGAAAAATTTTCTATAGAAAAATTTTTTAACGAAAAATTTTCTATAGAAAAATTTTTTTAACGAAAAATTTTCTATAGAAAAATTTTTTTTACGAAAAATTTTCTATAGAAAAATTTTTTTAACGAAAAATTTTCTATAGAAAAATTTTTTAACGAAAAATTTTCTATAGAAAAATTTTTTAACGAAAAATTTTCTATAGAAAAATTTTTTTAACGAAAAATTTTCGTTATAAAAATTTTCCTATTGAAAATTTTTCGTTATAAAAATTTTCCTATTGAAAATTTTTCGGTATAAAAATTTTCCTATAGAAAATTTTTCGTTAAAAAATTTTTCTATAGAAAATTTTTCGTTATAAAAATTTTTCTATAGAAAATTTTTCGTTATAAAAATTTTTCTATAGAAAATTTTTCGTTAAAAAATTTTTCTATAGAAAATTTTTCGTTAAAAAATTTGTCTATAGAAAAATTTCGTTAAAAAAATTTTTCGTTAAAAAATTTTTCGTTAAAAAATTTTTCTATAGAAAATTTTTCGTTAAAAAAATTTTCCATAGAAAATTTTTCGTTAAAAAAATGTTTCTATAGAAAATTTTTCGTTAAAAAATTTTTCTATAGAAAATTTTTCGTTAAAAAATTTTTCTATAGAAAATTTTTCGTTAAAAAAATTTTTCTATAGAAAATTTTTCGTTAAAAAATTTTCTATAGAAAAATTTTTTAACGAAAAATTTTCTATAGAAAAATTTTTTTAACGAAAAATTTTCTATAGAAAAATTTTTTAACGAAAAATTTTCTATAGAAAAATTTTTTAACGAAAAATTTTCTATAGAAACATTTTTTTAACGAAAAATTTTCTATGGAAAATTTTTTTAACGAAAAATTTTCTATAGAAAAATTTTTTAACGAAAAATTTTTTAACGAAAAATTTTTTTAACGAAATTTTTCTATAGACAAATTTTTTAACGAAAAATTTTCTATAGAAAAATTTTTTAACGAAAAATTTTCTATAGAAAAATTTTTTTAACGAAAAATTTTCTATAGAAAAATTTTTTAACGAAAAATTTTCTATAGAAAAATTTTTTAACGAAAAATTTTCCATAGAAAAATTTTTTAACGAAAAATTTTCTATAGAAACATTTTTTTAACGAAAAATTTTCTATGGAAAATTTTTTTAACGAAAAATTTTCTATAAAAAATTTTTTAACGAAAAATTTTTTAACGAAAAATTTTTTTAACGAAAAGTTTTCTATAGAAAATTATTTTTAACGTAAAATTTTCTATAGAATAACATTTTTAACGAACAATTTTGTATAGAAAAATATTTTTAGTGAAAAAGTTTCTGTATGAAACATTTTTAATGAAAAAGTTTTAGTTTTAAAGAATTTTGTATAGAAAAATTTTTATGGTTAAAAATTATCAAAAAAAAATTTTATGCTAAAAAATTTCCTATGGAAAATATTTTTTATTTAAAAATTTAAAACGATATCTTCATTTTTTTCCCAGAAAATATTGTTATTAACTTATATATAAAAAAACAAGTCCATTAAAAATGAATCATGTAACAGCAATTTACTTAAAAAGTAAACTTTTATGTACTTTAGATTCACAAACAAATAAAAAAGCAATAAAAATTTTAACAATATAAACCGCCAATTAAAAGTTGATATTGTTTAAAGTCTATAATTAAACTTGATCGAAAACACTACAAAACCCCTGACCAAAAATGTTAAACATGTAAAAATTATCAAAAAAAATGACAGCATTAAATCATTTGTATGGGACGATTACGGGTATTGACAAAAAAAAAAAAAAATAAATAAATTATTTCAAAATACTAATGAATGAAAAATAAAAAATCAAAAACTTCATATTGAAAATCTGAACTTTCCTCTTATGGTCAGGCGAATGCCAAGGTCAAGAATATAATTCATACAAAAAAATATATTTACAAAAAAAATTAAACGTTTTGTATAAATTTGTATACATACATATGTTGGTATAAATATGTATAGAAAAAATCCAAACACGGAACACTGTAGAAGCAAAAGCAATTTGTCGCGTCGTAGACATTTGTGATCTATTTTAAACGAATTATTTAGTACTTTTAGGAAATTTTTGATTGAAAAAAAATTTTGCTATAAAATTTTTTCTACAGAAAAATTTTTGTTATAAAACTTTTTCTCTGTATAGAAAAATTTTCGTTATAAAATTTTTTCTATATAAAAATTTTCGTTATAAAATTTTTTCTATAGAAAAATTTTCGTTATAAAAATTTTTCTATAGAAAATTTTTCGTTATAAAAATTTTTCTATAGAAAATTTTTCGTTATAAAAATTTTTCTATAGAAAATTTTTCGTTATAAAAATTTTTCTATAGAAAATTTTTCGTTATAAAAATTTTTCTATAGAAAATTTTTCGTTATAAAAATTTTTCTATAGAAAATTTTTCGTTATAAAAATTTTTCTATAGAAAATTTTTCGTTATAAAAATTTTTCTATAGAAAATTTTTCGTTATATAAATGTTTCTATAGAAAATTTTTCATTATGAAAATTTTTCTATAGAAAATGTTTCGTTATAAAAATTTTTCTATAGAAAATTTTTCGTTATAAAAATTTTTCTACAGAAATTTTTTCAATTAATTCTAAAGTTCGAATAATTAATTCTCAAATAAATTATTCGTTATAAAAATTTTTCTATAGAAAAATCTTCGATATACAATTTTTTCTATAGAAAATTATTCGTTATAAAAATTTTTCGTTGTTAAAATTTTTCTATAGAAAATTTTTCGTTATAAAAATTTTTCTATTGAAAATATTTCGTTATAAAAATTTTTCTATGGAAAATTTTTCGTTATAAAAATTTTCCTATTGAAAATTTTTCGTTATAAAAATTTTCCTATTGAAAATTTTTCGGTATAAAAATTTTCCTATAGAAAATTTTTCGTTATAAAAATTTTTCTATAGAAAATTTTTCGTTATAAAAATTTTTCTATAGAAAATTTTTCGTTATAAAAATTTTTCTATAGAAAATTTTTCGTTATAAAAATTTTTCTACAGAAAATTTTTCAATTAATTCCAAAGTTCGAATAATTAATTCTCAAATAAATTTTTCGTTATCAAAATTTTTCTATAGAAAAATTTCGATATACAATTTTTTCTATAGAAAATTATTCGTTATAAAAATTTTTTGTTATTAAAATTTTTCGTTATAAAAATTTTTTTATAGAAAATATTTCGTTATAAAAATTTTTCTATGGAAAATTTTTCGTTATAAAAATTTTCCTATAGAAAATTTTTCGTTATAAAAATTTTCCTATAGAAAATTTTTCGTTATAAAAATTTTTCTATAGAAAATTTTTCGTTATATAAATGTTTCTATAGAAAATTTTTCATTATAAAAATTTTTCTATAGAAAATGTTTCGTTATAAAAATTTTTCTATAGAAAATTTTTCGTTATAAAAATTTTTCTATAGAAAATTTTTCGTTATAAAAATTTTTCTATAGAAAATTTTTCGTTATAAAAATTTTTCTATAGAAAATTTTTCGTTATAAAAATTTTTCTATAGAAAATTTTTCGTTATAAAAATTTTTCTATAGAAAATTTTTCGTTATATAAATGTTTCTATAGAAAATTTTTCATTATAAAAATTTTTCTATAGAAAATGTTTCGTTATAAAAATTTTTCTATAGAAAATTTTTCGTTATAAAAATTTTTCTATAGAATATTTTTCGTTATAAAAATTTTTCTATAGAAAATTTTTCGTTATAAACATTTTTCTATAGAAAATTTTTCGTTATAAACATTTTTCTATAGAAAATTTTTCGTTATAAAAAATTTTCTAAAGAAAATTTTGCATTATAAAAAATTTTCTATAAAAAATTTTTCGTTATAAAAAAATGTCTTTAGAAAATTTTTCGTTATAAAAATTTTCTATAGAAAATTTTTCGTTATAAAAAGTTTCTATAAATAATTTTGCGTTATAAAAAATTTTCTATAGAAAATTTTTTATAGAAACTTTTTCGTTATAAACTTTTTCCTATAGAAAATTTTTTGTCATTAAAATTTTTCTATAGAAAACTTTTCGTCATAAAATTTTTTCTATAGAAAATTTTTCGTCATAAAAATTTTGCTATAAAAAATTTTTCGTTATAGAAATTTTGCTATAGAAATTCTTTTGTCGTACAAATTTTTCTATAGAAATTTTTTCGTCATAAGGATTTTTTTATAGAATTTCTTTTGCCGTAAAAATTTTTCTATATAAATTTTTCGTTATAAAAATTTTTCTATAGAAAATTTTTCGTCATAAAAATTTTCTATAGAAAAATTTTTGTCATAACAATTTTTGTATAGACATTTTTCGTCGTAAAAATTTTTCGTCATAAAAATTTTTCATTAGAAAATTTTTGGTCATAAAAATTTTTTATAGAAAATTTTCGACATAAAAATTTTTCTATAGAAAATTTTTCGACATAAAAATTTTTCTATAGAAAATTTTTCGTCATAAAAATTTTTCTATAGGAAATTTTTTGTCATAAAAATTTTTCTTAAGATAAGTATATAAAATCTTTATCCTTTTTAAAAAATTTTCCTATCTCCGTCCCTGCTTTTCTTATATCTCGTATCTCGCTATTGGTATTTGTCTGAATAAATGTAGTCACATCTCTTCAATTTCTGAATAAAATTAAACAGCTAATATTAATTTTAATGACATGTTTTGTTTGTTTTTCTGAAATGTTTTAAAATTTTATTTAAATGACTAAATAAATAATTACGTCATTTTGCCGTTTTCATAGCACATTTTTTTTTTTTGTTTAATTTTATTTGAATAGAAATATTTTAACAGAATTTATTATAAATAATATTCAATTTTATAACTAAACATTTGAAATATCTATTTTGCTTCTTATTAGATACAAATTGTATTTTTAATATAAAATTTTTTTATGTTTGTAAATACAATTTGTATTCAAAAATGCTAATATTTACTCACGAATATAGTATTTAAATAAATCTGTTAAAATTTTTTAAATTGCATAAATCGTTCGTAATATCAAAAATGTTTATCTAGAGATTTTTTTTAGTAATTTTATATGCCCATAAAACAACTTTGGGGAACTATTAACTAAATTCTATTGTAGGCTCATTCTCATATTTAATATCATATATTTTTTTAATCTTAACTATCATTAATAAGTCGCTGAGAAAATATGTCAACCAACCTACATATTTTTCTAGCGCTATTTTCCGGTTTGAATCAAGACTTTTTTGTCTTAAAATATTTTGCCCACTTTTGCTTTTATTTCTTTTCGCCTAAACTCGAGTAAATGAAAGCAAAAATAGTTTATGGCATAACAGCTAGTTTTAGATCAGAGATGCCCAAACCTTGATTATGCTACCACTTGTGGTAGAAAAAGAAATTCTGACGAAAAATAGAAAAATGGTCAAAATTTTCAAAATTACATTTTTTCCATAGAAAAATTTTCAACATGAAATTTTTTCTATAGAAAAATTTTCGATATAAAATTTTTTCTATAGAAAAATTTTCAATATGAAATTGTTTCTATAGAAAAACTTTCAATATTAAATTTTTTCTATAGAAAAGTTTTCAATATTAAATTTTTTCTATAGAAAAGTTTTCAATGTGAAATTTTTTCTGAAGAAAAATTTTCAATATGAAATTTTTTCTAAAGAAAAATTTTCAATATGAAATTTTTTCTAAAGAATCATTTTCAATATGAAATCTTTTTTTTGAGCAAAATTTGAAAATTTGAAATCTTTTATGAAATCTTTTCTATAGCAAAATTTTCCATATGAAATTTTTTCTATAGAAAGAATCATTTTCAATATGAAATCTTTTTTTTGAGCAAAATTTGAAAATTTGAAATCTTTTATGAAATCTTTTCTATAGCAAAATTTTCCATATGAAATTTTTTCTATAGAAAAATTTTTTCTAAAGAAAAATTCTCAATATGAATCTTTTTCTATAGAAAAATTTGGAATACGAAATTTTTTCTATAGAAAAAATTTCAATATGAAATTTCTTCTATAAAAAAATTTTCATTTCTATAGAAAAATTTTCATTTCAGAAATTTTTTCTATAGAAAAATTTTCATTAAGAAATTTTTTCTATAGAAAAATTTTCATTAAGAAATTTTTTCTATAGAAAAATTTTCATTAAGAAATTTTTTCTATAGAAAAATTTTCATTAAGAAATTTTTTCTATAGAAAAATTTTCATTAAGAAATTTTTTCTATAGAAAAATTTTCATTAAGAAATTTTTTCTATAGAAAAATTTTCATTAAGAAATTTTTTCTATAGAAAAATTTTCATTAAGAAATTTTTTCTATAGAAAAATTTTCATTAAGAAATTTTTTCTATAGAAAAATTTTCATTAAGAAATTTTTTCTATAGAAAAATTTTCATTAAGAAATTTTTTCTATAGAAAAATTTTCATTAAGAATTTTTTTCTATAGAAAAATTTTCATTAAGAAATTTTTTCTATAGAAAAATTTTCATAAAGAAATTTTTTCTATAGAAAAATTTTCATAAAGAAATTTTTTCTCTAGAAAAATTTTCATTAAGAAATTTTTTCTATAGAAAAATTTTCATTAAGAAATTTTTTCTATAGAAAAATTTTCATTAAGAAATTTTTTCTATAGAAAAATTTTCATTAAGAAATTTTTTCTATAGAAAAATTTTCATTAAGAAATTTTTTCTATAGAAAAATTTTCATTAAGAAATTTTTTCTATAGAAAAATTTTCATTAAGAAATTTTTTCTATAGAAAAATTTTCATTAAGAAATTTTTTCTATAGAAAAATTTTCATTAAGAAATTTTTTCTATAGAAAAATTTTCATTAAGAAATTTTTTCTATAGAAAAATTTTCATTAAGAAATTTTTTCTATAGAAAAATTTTCATTAAGAAATTTTTTCTATAGAAAAATTTTCATTAAGAAATTTTTTCTATAGAAAAATTTTCATTAAGAAATTTTTTCTATAGAAAAATTTTCATTAAGAAATTTTTTCTATAGAAAAATTTTCATTAAGAAATTTTTTCTATAGAAAAATTTTCATTAAGAAATTTTTTCTATAGAAAAATTTTCATTAAGAAATTTTTTCTATAGAAAAATTTTCATTAAGAAATTTTTTCTATAGAAAAATTTTCATTAAGAAATTTTTTATATAGAAAAATTTTCATTAAGAAATTTTTTCTATAGAAAAATTTTCATTAAGAAATTTTTTCTATAGAAAAATTTTCATTCAGAAATTTTTTCTATAGAAAAATGTTCATTAAGAAAGTTTTTCTATAGAAAAATTTTCATTAAGAAATTTTTTCTATAGAAAAATTTTCATTAAGAAATTTTTTCTATAGAAAAATTTTCATTAACAAATTTTTTCTATAGAAAAATTTTCATTAAGAAATTTTTTCTATAGTAGAAAATTCATAGTGTAATCAGAAATTCAATATTTGTATTAACAATATATCTTCGAAGTATTTAATAGGTTTGTTTGCAATTGCCGACTAGTGATTTTCTTCAATTTCTATTGCAACTTTAGTTTTCAATTTTTTTTTTTTTTTTTTTTGATTTAACGCTGGACTTAATAGCAAAAACAAAGGTAATTGCTAAAACTAAGTCAATATTATATGAAAATTAAAAATACAAAAACTAAATATTTTTTTTCACTCTTTGCCTTTTCAATAGAAATTTAATGAACCATTGTCATGACACTTCTCAAACATTTTCAGTCCGAAAAAAATACTAAAAACTAAACTCTGCTTTGCAATAGCAGGTGATTTATTCAAAAGTTATATTAAATTTGCCGGAAAGTGTAGAAAATAGCGACACAAAGTTTTAAAACGATTGAATAGACGTTTAATCTGTCAGCTATTAAACGATGCCATCGGAAGGTATCATTGACACATCAGAACATCATGAACATGTTCTCTCGAATATTTTAAAACTTTTGTAGTTCTGTTTCCATGACAATGTTTTTTTCCCCTCCCGTCATTTGTAGTATTTTTGCATTAATTTCAAATTAAATTCGAAATTAGTTGGAAAAATCAAATTAATTAGGAAAAAATTTAGGTGTGTTCAGAGAATAGCCCTGAGGTATTTATATACATTATAATAACTTTACTTATACTAAAAATTTTAAAAAAATTTACAATTTTTAAATAAAAATTTCAAAATTTTTCTATTTTGATAGGAAATTTTACAAAAATTTCCTATTTTTACAGGAAATTTTTCAAAAATTTCCTATTTTTCTAGGAAATTTTTCAAAAATTTCCTATTTTTATAGGAAATTTTTCAAAAATTTCCTTTTTTTATAGAAAATTTTTCAAAAATTTCCTATTTTTATAGGAAATTTTTCAAAAATTTCCTATTTTTATAGGAAATTTTTCAAAAATTTCCCATTTTTATAGGAAATTTTTCAAAAATTTCCTATTTTTATAGGAAATTTTTCAAAAATTTCCTATTTTTATAGGAAATTTTTCAAAAATTTCCTATTTTTATAGGAAATTTTTCAAAAATTTCCTATTTTTATAGGAAATTTTTCAAAAATTTCCTATTTTTATAAAAAAATTTTCAAAAATTTCCTATAAAAATAGGAAATTTTTCTAAAATTTCCTATTTTTATAGGAAATTTTTCAAAAATTTCCTATTTTTATAGGAAATTTTCGAAAAATTTCCTATTTTTATAGGAAATTTTTCAAAAATTTCCTATTTTTATAGGAAATTTTCGAAAAATTTCCTATTTTTATAGGAAATTTTCGAAAAATTTTCTAAAATTTCCTATTTTCATAGGAAATTTTCGAAAAATTTCCTATTTTCATAGGAAATTTTCGAAAAATTTCCTATTTTCATAGGAAATTTTCGAAAAATTTCCTATTTTCATAGGAAATTTTCGAAAAATTTCCTATTTTTATAGGAAATTTTTCAAAAATTTCCTATTTTTATAGGAAATTTTTCAAAAATTTCCTATTTTTATAGGAAATTTTTCAAAAATTTCCTATTTTTATAGGAAATTTTTCAAAAATTTCCTATTTTTATAGGAAATTTTTCAAAAATTTCCTATTTTTATAGGAAATTTTTAAAAAATTTCCTATTTTTATAGGAAATTTTTAAAAAATTTCCTATTTTTATAGGAAATTTTTCAAAAATTTCCTATTTTTATAGGAAATTTTTCAAAAATTTCCTATTTTTATAGGAAATTTTTCAAAAATTTCCTATTTTTATAGGAAATTTTTCAAAAATTTCCTATTTTTATAGGAAATTTTTCAAAAATTTCCTATTTTTATAGGAAATTTTTCAAAAATTTCCTATTTTTATAGGAAATTTTTCAAAAATTTCCTATTTTTATAGGAAATTTTTCAAAAATTTTCTATTTTTATAGGAAATTTTTCAAAAATTTCCTATTTTTATAGGAAATTTTTCAAAAATTTCCTATTTTTATAGGAAATTTTTCAAAAATTTCCTATTTTTATAGGAAATTTTTCAAAAATTTCCTATTTTTATAGGAAATTTTTCAAAAATTTCCTATTTTTATAGGAAATTTTTCAAAAATTTCCTATTTTTATAGGAAATTTTTCAAAAATTTCCTATTTTTATAGGAAATTTTTCAAAAATTTCCTATTTTTATAGGAAATTTTTCAAAAATTTCCTATTTTTATAGGAAATTTTTCAAAAATTTCCTATTTTTATAGGAAATTTTTCAAAAATTTCCTATTTTTATAGGAAATTTTTCAAAAATTTCCTATTTTTATAGGAAATTTTTCAAAAATTTCCTATTTTTATAGGAAATTTTTCAAAAATTTCCTATTTTTATAGGAAATTTTTCAAAAATTTCCTATTTTTATAGGAAATTTTTCAAAAATTTCCTATTTTTATAGGAAATTTTTCAAAAATTTCCTATTTTTATAGGAAATTTTTCAAAAATTTCCTATTTTTATAGGAAATTTTTCAAAAATTTCCTATTTTTATAGGAAATTTTTCAAAAATTTCCTATTTTTATAGGAAATTTTTCAAAAATTTCCTATTTTTATAGGAAATTTTTCAAAAATTTCCTATTTTTGTAGGAAAGTTTTCAAAAATTTCCTATTTTTATAGGAAATTTTTCAAAAATTTCCTATTTTTATAGGAAATTTTTCAAAAATTTCCTATTATTATAGGAAATTTTTCAAAAATTTCCTATGTTTATAGGAAATTTGTCAAAAATTTCCTATTTTTATAGGAAATTTTTCAAAAATTTCCTATGTTTATAGGAAATTTGTCAAAAATTTCCTATGTTTATAGGAAATTTTTCAAAAATTTCCTGTTTTTATAGGAAATTTTTCAAAAATTTCCTATTTTTATAGGAAATTTTTCAAAAATTTCCTATTTTTATAGGAAATTTTTCAAAAATTTCCTATTTTTATAGGAAATTTTTCAAAAATTTCCTATTTTTATAGGAAATTTTTCAAAAATTTCCTATTTTTATAGGAAATTTTTCAAAAATTTCCTATTTTTATAGGAAATTTTTCAAAAATTTCCTATTTTTATAGGAAATTTTCGAAATATTTCCTATTTTTATAGGAAATTTTCGAAATATTTCCTATTTTTATAGGAAATTTTCGAAATATTTCCTATTTTTATAGGAAATTTTCGAAAAATTTCTTATTTTTATAGGAAATTTTCGAAAAATTTCCTATTTTTATAGGAAATTTTCGAAAAATTTCCTATTTTTATAGGAAATTTTCGAAAAATTTCCTATTTTTACAGGAAATTTTCGAAAATTTCCTATTTTTACAGGAAATTTTCGAAAATTTCCTATTTTTACAGGAAATTTTCGAAAATTTCCTATTTTTATAGGAAATTTTCGAAAAATTTCCTATTTTTATAGGAAATTTTCGAAAAATTTCCTATTTTTATAGGAAATTTTCGAAAAATTTCCTATTTTTATAGGAAATTTTCGAAAAATTTCCTATTTTTATAGAAAATTTTCGAAAAATGTCCTTATTGTATAGTAAATTTTCGAAAAATTTCCTATTTGTATAGGTAATTTTCTAAAAATTTCCTATTTTGATAGGAAATTTACAAAAAATTTCCTATTTTTATAGGAAATTTTTGAAAAACTTCATATTTTTATAGGAAATTTTTCAAAAATTTCTTATTTTTACACGAAATTTCTTAAAAATTTCTTATTTTGTATAGGAAATTTTTGAAATTTTTTTATTTTTCATAGAAAATTTTTCACAAATTTTTTATTTTTATAGAAAATTTTGAATTGAATACGACTTACCTGCATTCTAGTCTCCCTTAAATGCTCATTAACCCAATTCCGGAAAGTATTTGCTTGTATCTCCACCCATAAATCCTCATTACCACGAATATTCATGCCTTTGGCGGCGGTGCCCTCGGGACTGCGAGCCACTAGACCGGCATGTGTAATTTTTTGTGTTTCCACTGAACCATCAGCGTTGTGTTTCAAGAGGCCGGCATGCGTTACTTTAGCGCCTTTCAAATCTTTAACCTCCATGGTGCCAACCATGGTCTTTATAAATTTTTAAATTTCTTTTTTTTTCAAATTTTTTCAATTAATTTTCGTTTAATACACTTTTTTTGAAAGCTTAAATAAATTTAAAAAGCATTTTTTTCCTATTAGATACAAAAAAGAAAATTTTTGGTAATTTTAATTTTTTATTGTATAATTTTTTTTTTTCCAGTTATTAACACGTTTTCAAGGTTTTGATTAATATTTCTATTTATTTAAAATAATTTTTTATTTTTAACCAAATTTTTTTTTTTGTTGCTTTTTTCAATTTTGTATTTATTTTTCTATTTCTTGAAAATCAAATTTTAAATATTTTTTTTCGTGCTTACACATCGATCGTTTAATTCAGACTGAATAAATTCAGGTGGGTCTTGTTTTCAAAAATTTTGCAATCGTTCAAAGATCGCTTACATACATACAACTATAACGCAAATTCTACCTACAGTCGTTTTGGAGTTTCAATAATACAAACAAAAAAAATCAAGTCGTCAAAAATGTAAAACGCGCTTAAAAAATAAAACAAAATTTTGTTTGTATTTTAAGTCTAAAATGACGTCAGTATTAAGTTTTTACTTTTTTTCTTTGGGCTAAGATGATCGAGCGATTTATTTCAGTTTTCTCAATTCTATAAATCATATACTCAAATGCCTAAAATTCGCTTTTTGGTTTGAAATATTAAAGAAACTTTGATTTAAGCCAAACAAAAAAACTTGTTTGAAAAACTCTTCTATGATTCACTTACACTAAAACTCTCTTAAAAACCCATAAGAAAACTTTTAAAACTCTACTCTCGGTCTCTCTCGTTGACTACATTCATACATTCATTCGCTTAAGTACTTAAAGCTTTTGCGCAATCTCAGTTTGTTTGCTTGATTATCGGCTTAAGTGTGTATGTGTGAGAGTCTTAAAAAAATACTACTTAAGTTTTTTTATTGTTGTTTTATTCAAAAATTGTTTAAGCCAAATTAAAACAAAAAAAAAAAAATTATATGTAGGAAGTTGTAATGTCAGTTAATGGAGAAGGTTACTTTTGCGTTATGATTCTAATAACTTTTATAGTATTTTGGCGCAGGTTTTTAAGTTTCTAGTGTTTAGAAATATAAGAAATTTTTTGAATATTTTTGGTATTTCCCGAAAAAATAATCGCTTAAAAGTTGGACTAAACCCATATTTTTACAGAGTACACCGTAAAATTAGATTTATTCTATCTAAGGAATCACATAGAACAATGATCGGTTTGAAACCATACTCCAACCGAATAATCACGATAAGATACCGAAATCGTATCAGAAACCTAACATGCATGAAATCAAAGACTATATAAAAATGTGGCACTTCCACACATTGATTTGCAGTATGGTCTTTTTGATAAGTCCCATGAACAAGAAAGTATACCGTTTTTACTCAAATTCTAAATTTTAAATGAATATCGATGTAACAATTTTATTGAAGTTATTAATATTTTAATGGCTTCCTTAAGATGATTTTAATCCTATTGTAGTAAACAATACTAATCAATTTTCATTTTAAATGAGATCATAAAACAAAACTACAAAAACAAAAATATTCTATAAAATATTGAACTCGAAAAATTTTACTTTGATCATTTTGAATAAATGCTGTCAACGCTCTGATGTAGACAAGGCAAAATAAACAACAAAAAAAGCAAACAATTCATTAAAATGACAAATAATTTATTTAAAATATTTGTATAGAAAACAAAAAAAAAAAAAAGCTGATGATGTGGGGAAAGGAGAGGGTCAAGGAATTTACAAAATGATTTAAACATGATTTAACTTTATTTTATAAGATCGTTGACGACTATTTTGTTGTCTTGCTTTAATTTAATATAAAAATAATAGCAAAATTACTGAGATACAATTTTTCTATAGGAAACATTTTTTAATATTTTTTTGTATAAATACAATTTTTAAATGAAAATTTTTCTATAAGAAAATTTTCGTATAAGATAATTTTTTAATGAAATATTTTCTATAAGAAATTTTAAATGGATATTTTTCTATAAGAAGAAAATGTTTAATGAAAATAACAAAATTTTGTAATGAAAATTTTGTTATAAGAAAAATGTTTAATAAAAATTTTGCCACAAGAAAAAATTTTATTCCAAATCCCAAATTTTTCTATAAGAATTTTTCTATAAAGAAAATTTTTTACAAGAAAACTTTGTAGGAAAAATTTTTCATTAACAAAAATTTGTCATTCAAAGTTTTTGTATAAGAAAAAATTTTAATGAAAATTTTTCTATAAGAAAATGTATTTAATAAATATCCTCTACAAGAAACATTTTTTAAGTAAAAATTTCCTGTAAGAAACATTTTTAAAGAAAACATTTCAAAGAAAATTTTTCTATCAAAAGAAAAAATTTTAAGAAAATTTTTCTATAAGAAAAATTGTTTAACGAAAATTTGTCTATTAGAAAAAAGGAAAAATAGATTTTACTATAAGAAAAAATTTTTAATGAAAATTTTTCTACATGAAAATTTTTTTAATGACAAGTTTTCTACATAAAAAATTTTTTATTGAAAATTTTTCTTTAAGATAAAATTTTTCTATAAAAAAATTTTTTAATGAAAATTTTTCTATAAGAAAAAATATTTAACGAAAATTTTTCTATAAGAAAAATTTTTTAACGAAAATTGTTCTATAAGAAAATTTTTTTATGAAAATTTTTCTATAAGAAAAATTTTTGAATGAGAAATTTTCTTTAAGAAAATTTTTTTAATGAAAACTTTTCTACATGAAAAGTTTTTTATTAAAAATTTTTCTTTAAGAACAAATTTTTAAGAAAATTTTTCTATAAGAAAAATTTTTTTATGAAAATTTTTCTATAAGAAAAATTTTTTAATGAAAATTCTTCTATAAGAACATTTTTTTAATGAAAATTCTTCTATAAGAAAATTTTTAATGAAAATTCTTCTATAAGAAAACTTTTTAATGAAAATTCTTCTAAAAGAAAACTTTTTAATGAAAATTCTTCTATAAGAAAATTTTTTAATGAAAATTTTTCTATAAGAAAATTTTTTTTAATGAAAATTTTTCTATTAGAAAAATTTTTTCATGAAAATTTTCTATATATATAATGAAAATTCTTCTATAAGAAAAATTTTTTATTGAAAAATTTTCTATAAGAAAAATTTTTTATACAAATTTTTCTATAAGAAAAATTATTCTATAGGAAATATTTTTAAAGAAAATTTTTCTATAGGAAAAATGTTTTAAAGAAAATTTTTAAACGAAAATTTTTCTATAAGAAAAACTTTTTAATGAAAATTTTTGTATAAGGAAAATTGTTTAATAAAATCTTTTCCATAGGAATAATTTTAATGAAATGTTCTATAAGAAAAATTTTTAATGACAATTTTTCTACAAGAAAAAAATTTTAATACAAATTTTTCTATAAGAAAAACTATCAATTAAAATTTTTCTATAAAAAAAAAAATTTAAATGAAAATTTTTCTAAAAGAAAATTTTTAGCAAAAATTTGTCTATAAGAAAAATTTTTTAATGAAAATTTTTCTATAAAAAAATATTTTTAATGAAAATTTTTCTATAAGAAAACTTTTTTAACAAAAATTTTTCTATGAGAAAAATTTTTAAGGAAAATTTTTCTATAATAAAATTTTTAATTTTTCTATAAGAAAATTTTTTTAAAGAAAATTTGTCTGTTTCTTATAGAAAAATTTTCGTTAACAAATTTTTCTTATAAAAAAATTTTCTTTAATTTTTTTTTTTTTTGTAGAAAAATTTTCGGTAAAAATTTTTTTTGAAGAAAAATTAAAAAAAAAAAAGTGAAAAAACATAAATCCTTCCTTCAAAATTTTTTGCTTTAATTTTACATATTTTTTGCTTTATCTTAATATTCACACTTTTATTTAAACATTGTGATTTTTGATCACCTAATTTTGTATCCAACAGGTGGGTGATGATTTTTGTTCACTTTTCTCCTTCTACAAACTCGATTCATTAAATTTTGCCAAAAAATTTTTTTGCTTTCAAAAATCTATAAATCAGAAATCAAAACCACTTGAGTATTATAACTAAAATGTACACCTACTTAATAACTACAAACATGAATTAAAAGAAATACTTAATTTATATAAAAATAGAGAGAAACTTGTAACTTTTAGCACCCACATGCAATGAAATAAATATATATAATATATATTTTTTCCAAAAACGAATCATTAATAAAATATTTTATTTTGTTTTCAAGAATAAATAAATATGTTTACTTAACACACAATTTAATGAGTCTTGTTTAAAAATAAAACTTCATTCATTGAAAAATACTCGCGTTATTGGTTTTGTCTATATCCATTTGCTGCTGCCTACATAAAAGTGGCGCAATTGCTGCCGAGATCGATCTAACACATGTTTAGGAAAAACAGGTTTGCTGCTTAAGTCTTTTGTTTTTCCTTAAAAATCTTGAAATTTACACAAACATTCTTGAGGAACAACAACCAACATTCTTTGTTCTAGCAATTATGTGTTTATTGTTGAAGATTTTGAAATTTTTAAAATTAGTTTTGAAATCTAATTGGTTTTATAGACAAATACTTATTTACTTTTCAATTTGTTTATATTTTTTGTTCTTTAAAGCAAAAGTTCAAATCATTCTGATCGTTCTGTAGACTTTGTGATGGTTTTGTTCCCATGATATTCAATTTTATTTTTATTTTTAAATGCTTTTGTTCTTTGTAAGACTAATAATTAAATGCATTTTTGAATCTCTTTTTAAAATGATTAATTCTTGAGTTCTTTGTTATATTTTTTTAAAGTAGACGCCAGCACCAAAACGTCATAATTCCATTTTCTGGAAAATTTTCGTTAATGATAAAATTTTCCCTTACAAGCTGGTCTCTACTTGTAATATTACTTAAAATCGCATAAAATGGCAACTAATAAGAATCTATAGCACCAAAAAAACTTCTTATCCCAATTTAAAAAAAATAATGTTGTTACTTAGAAAACAATACAATTAAATTTTTACATTTTGTTGCGTACATCTACAATTATATTGGGCACCTTCATTTAAATTTCTCTAAATTGCTTTTAGAAAATTGTATATCAATTAGTTATTTCTTATGAATTGCTTTTAGTTAAAAGCTTGTTTTTTTTTTCAAAGAAAATATTAAAGTCATTCCTACAGTCATTCCAACACAACTAAATATATGATGGCCCAAACTACTGAGGTCACATCAAATAAATATTTATTTTCCGTCATTGGATCTATTACAGAGTGACTGAAAAATGTTGCTACCAAAAGATGAAACGTTTGTGTAATCTTTTCAAACATTTCTTTATTATTTTGAAGAATGATCTCCTTAATCCAGAAATAAATAAATGAAAAATTTCCACATTGTCTGAGAGAAGTACCCCTTTTTTTGACCAAAAAATTTTCTATAGAAAGAAAATTTTTGATAAAAAAAATTTTCTATAGAAAAATTTTCGATATAAAAATTTTCTACAAAAATATTTTTGATAAAAAAAATTTCTACAGAAAGAAAATTTTTGATTAAGAATTTTTCTATAAACATTTTTGATGAAAAAAATTTTCTACAAAAAAATTTTTTATAGAAAAATTTTTGATGAAAAAATTGTCTAAATAAAAATTTTTGATAAAAAAAATTTTCTATAGAAAAACTTAATGAAAAAATTCTGTAATAAAGAAAATTTTATTATTATAATTTTATATATTTTTAATTTTTGATAACAAAATTTTCTAAGAAGAAATTTTGGAAAAAATAAATTTCTATAGGAAAAGTTTTGATAAAAAAATTTTCTACAAAAACATTTTGGGTAAACAAAAAAATTTCTATAGAAATAAAATTTTTGATTAAAAATTTTGAAAATTTTTGATAAAAAATTTTCTATTTATAAAAGAAAAATTGTGACAACAAAATTTTCTATAAAAAAATTTTTGATAAAAAATTTTCTACAAAAAAAATTTTTATAAAAAAATTTCCTAAAGAAACATTTTTCATAAAAAAAATTTCTGTAGAAAACTTTTGACAAAAAATTTTCTATTGAAAAACTTTTGTTTAAAAAATTTTCTATAGAAAAATTTTCTTTACAAAAATTTTCTATCGAAAAATTTTTGATAAAAAAATTTTCTATAGAAAAATATTTGATAAAAAAATTTTCTATAGAAAAATTTTTGATAAAAAAATTTTTTAAAAAGGTTTATCAAAATTTGGGACATCAAACATTTAATTAAAAAGTTTTACTGTAGTGTATTGCACTAAGAATCCCAATTTATTACAATTATTTATTATTGTAATAAATAGTTTTTTGATAAAACCAAACCAATTTTTTATAGAAAAATTTTTGATTAAAAAATTTTCCATAGAAAACTTTTTGATCAAAACATTTTCTATAGAAAGAACATTTTTGAGAATAAAATTTTCTATTTAAAGAAAATTTTCTATAGAAAAATTTTTGATAAAAAAATGATTCTATAGAAAGATATTTGATAAAAAAAATTATTCTATAGAAAAATTTTTGATAAAAATAATTCTATAGAAAAATTCTTGACAAAAAAAAATTCTATGAAAAATTTTTGATAAAAAAATTTTCTATAAAAAAATTTTTGATGAATAAATTTTCTTTAGAAAAATTTTGAATAAAAATTATTTTCCATGGAAAATTTTTTGTTAAAAAAATTTTTCTAAAAAAAATTTTTGATAAAAAATTTTCTATAGAAAAATTTTTGATTTTCTATAGAAAGAAAATTTTTGAGAATAAAATTTTCTATAAAAGAAAATTTTCTATAGACAAATTTTTGATAAAAAAAATGATTCTATAGAAAAATATTTGATAAAAAAATAATTCTATAGAAAAATTTTTATAAAAAATAATTCTATAGAAAAATTTTTGATAAAAAAAATTTCTTTAGAAAAATTCTTGATAAAAAATTTTTCTATAGAACAATTTTTGATCAAAAAATTTTCTATAGAAAAATTTTTGATAAAAAAATGTTCTGTAGAAAAATCTTTTGATAATAAAAATTTTCTAAAGAAAAATTTTTGATAAAAAATTTTCTAAAGAAAATTTTTTGATAAAAAATTTTCTATAGAAAAATCTATGATTAAAATATTTTCTATAGAAAGAAAATTTTTGAGAATAAAATTTTCTATTAAAAGAAAATTTTCTATAGAAAAATTTTTGATAAAAAAAATGATTCTATAGAAAAATATTTTATAAAAAATTATTCTATGGAAAAGTTTTTGTAAAAAAAATTATTCTATAGAAACATTTTTGATAACAAATAATTCTATAGAAAAATTCTGGATGAAAAAAAAAATTCTATAGAAAAATTTTTGATAAAAAAATTTTCTATTGAAAAATTTTTGGTAAACAAATTTTCGGGAATTAATTATTCGAACTTTAAATTGAATTAATTGAGAAATTAGGATATATCAGGCTTGAGTTCATTTTTAACTTTCAAATTATTAATTTGAAAGTAATAATGTGGAGAAAAGCTGAAAAAATTATTTTTGATCTCGGCTAGTGGATTGCAATTTCTGTCCCGCCACAGGACGTCATCAGCACTTAGCGCCCTCGATAGAAAAATTTTTGATAAAAAAAATTTTCTGTAGAAAAATTTTTGATAAAAAATGTTCTCAAAAAATAACAAAATAGTCGGGATGTAAATATTATTCAAAAGAATAAATGTAACAGGATTGGAATCATATGCAAATACTCTTCTTTTTAAAAAAATTTTCTTTAGAAAAATTTTGAATAAAAAATATATTCCATAGAAAATTTTTTGATAATAAAAATTTTCGAAAGAAAAATTTTTTATTAAAAAATTTTCTATAGAAAAATTTTTGATTAAAATATTTTCTACGGAAAGAAAATTTTTGAGAATAAAATTTTCTATTAAAATAAAATTTTCTACAGAAATATTTGATAAAAAAATTATTCTATAGAAAAATATTTGATAAAAAAAATATTCTATAGAAAAATTTTTGATAATAAATAATTCTATAGAAAACTTTCTATAGAAAAATTTTTGATAAAAAAATTTTCTATAGAAACATTTTTGATAAAAAAATTTTCTATAGAAAAATTTTTGATAAAAAAATTTTCTATAGAGAAATTTTTGATAAAAAAATTTTCTATAGAAAAATTTTTGATAAAAAAATTTTCTATAGAAAAATTTTTGATAAAAAAATTTTCTATAGAAAAATGTTTCATAAAAAAATTTTCTATAGAAAAATTTTTCATAAAAAAAATTTATATAGAAAAATTTTTCATAAAAATATTTTCTATAGAAACATTTTTCATAAAAATATTTTCTATAGAAAAATTTTTGAAAAAAAAAATTTCTATAGAAAAATTTTTGATAAAAAAATTTTCTATAGAAAAATTTTTGATAAAAAAAATTTTCTATAGAAAAATTTTTCAAAAAAAAATTTTCTAAAGAAAAATTTTTCATAAAAAAATTTTCTATAGAAAAATTTTTGATAAAAAAATTTTCTATAGAACAATTTTTTATAAAAAAATTTGCTATAGAAACATTTTTGATAAAAAAAAATTTGCTATAAAAAAATGTAAAATGCATATAGGCCATTTGCTCTCCCATTGAAAGTTGTCCGATTTGTTTCAAAATTTCGGAACAAAACTTTTAGACCAAGCGTCATAATATTCCGTTGAAAACATTTGAAATCAACCCAAAAAATGTTCCTGTCACCAAAATGTCACACGTAGAGCAACCGATAGGAAATCCATACTGCCAGTTGTTTGGTGGATTATAAGTCTTCAAATATTTAAATAAATGTTAGTTAAAAATTCTTTTCATTTATTTGAAAAGCGATGAATAAATTGCAATTGGACTGTTATTTGCACATTAAATTTGAATTCTTAAAGGAATCATATGATATATGGAGTTGTTTTTAGAGAAACTATTAAATTCAATACAATTTTATGGCAGAAAAATACTTTCTATCGAGACTAAGTAGAGAGATATAAGGTAATTACTGTATTAAAATGTAAGAACAAAATTTGATTTCGACTTTAACAAGTTCGAATGACTTAAAACAATAAATCAAAAGAACATTTCAGATAATTTTCGTTGTTACATTATGAGCTACATACAATTAAAACTCAAGTTTTTCCTAATCCATCGCTTATTAAAAAAAAAAACTAAAAAGAGTTTTTTTCGTAATAAGAAAAACATGTACTAATCACTTGCAACACAAAAGAAGATATAACTTTTTCATTTTTTGTATAAGAGCAATGTTTAACAGCGATCCAGTACTTATCTTCATTAACTACTTCCAAATAAAGACTTCTTTTCACTTATAGAAACCATTTAAGGAAAAAATGAAAACTGTTTTTATTATAAAACGATCGACATAAATTCATCCATACAACCCAAAACAAGTGTGTAGCTTAAGTCTTTTGTTTTTCTGCTTTAAATTTATTGTAACAAAAAAGCTTTCTAATGCATTTCAGAAACAGAAAATTACAACAAAAAGAATAGCAAGCAAATAGAAGAAAATATTAAACAACAAGAATATGAGAAAAATAACACTAATTATTAAAACTTAACAAAATCATAATGATTGTTAAAATATGTATGAGAACATAAAAAGGGAAAAAAAAACTCAAAAAAAAAAAAACTAGAACACCAGCTAAAATCAAAACGGAAAATATAAAATTATTAGAAAAAAAACTAAAGTAAGTAAATAAAGAAAACTGTAACAAAAATAACAATTAATACCGCTATGAACTTTAGTCTGTTATATGTATTGAATTAACCCTATTATGCCCTTTGAAACCTTGGTAAACGTGGCAGTTAGACTTTCTTAGACTCTGAAGTTTATTGATAGTTATCACGAAAGTTAGCAAAAAAAACCTTCCAAAATCAAATTAATTTGATAAAAAAAAAAACTGGTTACAAAAGGGTTAATAGGCACCAATATTTGTTTGCAATATAATTAAAAACTAATTACAAAATTTTGTTGTAGTTACTAAAATTCTTTCCTAGCAATTCTCATTCCCTTGAACAATTTCTGTATTCGAATTGTATTAAAAGCAATTTAGAAAATTGCATAATGGGACAATGTTTTCAACTAAATATAATTTGATGAGTTTAGACATGAAATTATTTGAAAATAAATTTTGTTTAATTTTTAAAACAAGTAAGAGTGATATATTTGGCTTTGCCGAATCTTGGATACCCTTCACCAATGGTGATGCAAAAGTACTTAATGTAATTCCAAGCAAAATTTGGTTATACTAGTATTATATGCCAAGAGTCTTTAAAATTAAGAGTCGGAAAAAGAAAAGCTTTTCGGTGGCGTCATTATCTAGAATAGTTATGCACCCAAAGGTTAAGTTGGGCAGGTGGCTGATGTCTAGGGAAGCTTCACTTGGGTTCTAAAGTGGTCCCTTTGTGAAAGATAATGATTACTAGACTACAAGTAGAGAATGCATATTTAAGCCAGCCAGTAGCTTCGAAATAAAATAGACACATATTTTACGAACATTTAATAAAGTTCGATAGACCAGATAAACCATGCAGAAAAGATGCTTCAAAATGTAGATGCCCTTACATTTGCAATAGCACATCGATTTGATGAAGTTTAAGTATTCTGGCATGCAACCCAAAAACGCTGTGCCCAGTGAGGGTTGTGCACTTTAATTCGTACGAATTATCCAACTAGTAAAAGTTCTTGATTAGTTATGTAAAACTCTGAAGTTAGCGGACTGATTTAGGTCAAAGCTTTAACAATGATAAGCCTTAAAATTATAGGGCATACACTCTTAGTTTTAGATACATACGTGAAATATATAGCTTTTGAATGGATGGATATCAGCTTTGTCGGAAAAGTTCTTAAAGATTTACTTATTTATCTGAAGTTAGTTAATTAATTAAAATGAACACTTCATCAATAATATTTGGGACGTATTGTTCTTTCGATCTGTCCGATGGATGTTTGGAAAGTTTTGCTCTAGTTCCTTGTGCAATTTTAATGTGATTTAATTTATCAGCATTAAATCAATTCCCGGTCGGGGTTATATGGGAGATTTCACAAAATGTGAATAGAGCTCGCCCATTTTCAATATCGAACTTTTCAAGAGATCAGAAATACTTTTGTCAAATGTTGTCCCTCTAGAAAGTTTATCTTAGGCGCTATCGCCCTGAATATCAAAATTGTACAACGTCTTTATACTAAATGTCATCATCGTATCTTAGGCGAAGTTATACGGGATCAATTGTCAAACGTGAACGGATTTCTCCCAATTGCAATTAAAAAATTTAAATTTTCGTTGATATGTGAGATACTTACATACATATGTAGGTTTTGAACGATTTTGTACTTCCTAGGAAGATTACCTATAATTTGATATATAATACATTCTCAAATGTTATCATAATGTTCAAAAGTCAGACACAAAATTAATGCAGAGTGTCTGTCTGCTAAAATCAGATTTGTGGAGCTCCTGGATTTTACACAAAATTTTAGGATATTGGGCCACCCTGAATTTTATCATTGTTCGCTTAAACGCTAAATTATATCTACCACAAATTACCGAATGCATCAGGATTTAGGTAATCTCCTGCGAAGGACGCTATTAAAATTCATCAAAATAAACACCTGAAATATCGACAAAACAGGAACTCCAAAAACTTGACTACAACAGAAAAAATTACAGACAGGTAGACGGACGGACAAAAAACAGACGGACGGACGGACAAACAAACAGACGGACGGACAGACAGACAAACAGACGGACGGACGGACGGAGGTCGCGAAATCAATTCTCCTGCCGATTCTAAGTTGATCGGTACAGTTTGAATGGTATTCGTAATCAGATTTGTGGAGTATAGATTTTAGAAATCCTCACACAAAGAATGATGTCAAATTTCATCACAATCGGTCCATAAACACCTGAGATATCGCTGAAACAATACTTACGAAATGTAAACAAAATTTCTTAGACACGTACTTTGGGCAATTTGCTGTACATCAAATGTAGTGTTATGGCGATATCTCAATTGTTTATAGACCGCTTTTGATAAAATTTAACAGAGTGCTTTGGGAAACTATTTCCTACAATTTGATATATAACATATTATCACATGTACACCAGGAGTATCTTTTTTCTCTTGTTATTTAAAAGTGTGTTTCAATCAAAAATCTTAAAATTTTCGTCTAATTTTTGGTATTTTTTCGATATTTTCGGTGTTTATAAACCGATTTTAATGAAATTTAATAGCGTTCATTGCGGATTTCCTAAAATCTGATATATAATTTACGTATGTCCATCCTCCAGGGGCTTCAGAAACTTGATTTCAACAGACAGACAGACAGACAGACGGACATCGCTTAATCGATTCTCCTCCCGATTCTGAGTCGATCGGTATAATTTTTATGGGGTCTACGATCACTAATAAAAAAATTACAAACGGAATCACAAACTTATAATACCCTTTCACCTATTGGTGAAGGGTATAACTAGAATGACCTTGATATCTCTGTGCAGTTTTAATGACATTTTATTGCTGGATCTAAAATTGTGAGAACAAAAATAAAACTCAAAGTTTAGTTAGGAAATTAAGCATAAAATTAGCTATTTTGTTGGCATATGGCAATTTTATTTTACAATCTAAAAACTTATGAAATCTAATCATATTCAGCAGCGAAATTTATATCTGACTGTATATATCTCATATTTGATGCCTGACTTTAAAGTGTTGTGAAATTAAAATCTATTTTATCTTTCCAGGAGTTATACTGAAAAATCTAAGACCCTTGATATCGATCGAAATTAAGATATTTTAAAAATTTCTGTAGCATACTTTTAGGATAATCTAAATTACATATAACACTAGCTGATTTTACCAGGCGTTGCCCGGGTTGTTAGTTAAAGTTTTTAACTTATTACTGTGTTAACACTTTCATTAAAAATTAACAATTATGAATTTTTTTTTTTAATTTTTTAATTGAATCCTTTATTAATGTATTTACATATATATTTATTTGACTTTTGCGAATGGCAGTACTCCTCATTAGTGTGTGCTTTAAACGTTTTTGAAAGCAAAAGGTTTCATAAATATTAAACAACATACAGACAAACAGAAGCGAAAATTCTTTTATATTTATAGATTATCGAAAATCTATCAAACAATCGTTAAATAATCATCAAACAACCATCAATTAATCGTTAAAAAATCTTCAAACTACTGTCATAAAATCGCTACTTAATCGTGAAACAATTATCAAATAATCATTAAAAATCTTCAAACAGTCATCAGTCAATCAATCATCAAACAACTGTCAAACAACTATCAAATAATCATAAAAATCTTCAAACAATCCCCAGTCAAACTATTATCAAACACCAATCATATTACCAATATTCGTGCTTCCGTTTTCCTATTTTAGACAAATCAAAAAAAAAGAGGTCGTAAAAGTAATTTGGACTAAAAAAAAACATTTAGAAAGAAAAAAATGTCTTCACTGGTCCAGCCGTTCTAAAGATATACAATTTTTAAGAAAAATGAATTTTACCCCATTTTTCAATTCAAAAAGCGAAAAACTATCCTATAGTATGAAAATATCCACATTTAAAAGTTCAATTAATTGGGTTAAATCGTTTTCATCTTATCATCCATATTTTCACATTTAATACTTGACTTGTATGGGAGGGGTCACGCCCACTTGAAATTAAAAAAAAAACAAGCCCATTTTACCCACCGGTCACACACATACAATCAAGATTTCTAAAAAATCGATCATCCATATTTGTCATTTTTAATATTTGACTTATAGGGGTGGGGTCACGCCCACTTAAGATTTAAAAAAAAATTGCCTATTTTAAAACCTTAATATACTGTCAAAATTTCAGAAAAATCGGTCCGCTCGGTCATCTATATTTGTCATTTTTAATATATAAGTTATATGGGAGGGGCATCGCCCACTTCAGATTTCAGAAAAAAAACCCTGCCTATTTAAACAACCGGTCACACCTTATTACACCTTCTAAATTTCAGAAAAATCGGTCGGTTTGATCATCCATATTTGTAAGTTTTAAAATCTGACTTATATGGGAGGGGTCACGGCCACTTGAGATTAAAAAAAAAATCCTTAATATACTGTCGAAATTTCAGGAAAATCGGGCCTCTTGGTCGCCTATATTTGTCATTTTTAATATATGATTTATATGGGAGGGGTCACGCCCACTCGAGATTTAAAAAAAAACACTACGCTATTTTAACTACCGGTCACATCTTACTCAACTGTTTAAAATTCAGAAAATTCGGTCGGTTTGATCATCCATATTTGTATGTATTAAAATCTGACTTATACGGGAGAGGTCACGCCCACTTGAGATTTCGAAAAAAAATTTAGCCTATAGGTGACTACCGGCCACACTATACTACACTGTCAAAATTTCAGAAAAATCGGTCCCATAGTTTCGGAGATTCTTCCCAACAAACAACATACAAACAGACGCGGACATTTTTTTATAGATATTGATATGATATAAGATATCGGGTGTTTTTTATTGAGGTATAGAACTTTAAGTTGGCATCACTTTTTTAACTGGCGGCCATTTGGCAGCTGTCAAGTGATTAATATTTAGTTTGGTTTGCCATTTCATCATGAACAGGTTGACAAAAGAACAACGCTTGCAAATCGTGCAAATTTATTTCGAAAATAATGGTTCAGTTCGCGAAGTTTACCGCAAGCTCCGTCCATTTTATGGTCGACATAATCGTCCATCAGAGCAATTAATTCGGTTAACCATGGATCGTTATCGCACTACGTTTACTCTATGTGATAATACGCATCCGCAGCGACGTTGAACAGTGCGCACCGGAAACAATTGCCGCTGTAGAGCAAAGTGTTGAAGAGGACCCGAATGAATCGATTCGCCACCGTGCACAGCAATTGGAGCTTTGTCCATCAACTTTATGGAAGATTTTGCGCAAAGATCTTGGCTTGCGACCTCACAAGATCCAGCTTGTGCAAGAATTAAAGCCGCGAGACCATGCAATGCGTCGTGATTTTGGTGTATGGGCCGAAAATGAGATTGATCTCGATGCTGATTTTCATCGCAAAATTTTGTTCAGTGATGAGGCTCATTTTTGGTTGAATGGCTACGTCAACAAGCAAAATTGTCGCATTTGGAGTGAAGAGAATCCACATGAGACCCTTGAGACGCCATTACATCCACAAAAACTGACTGTTTGGTGTGCTCTATGGGCTGGTGGAGTCATTTTGCCATACTTCTTCCGAAATAATGCTGGAGAGTCAGTTACCATAAATGGAGACCGGTATAGAGCCATGATAACCGACTATTTTGTTCCCCAATTGGATGGCATGAATGTGGATGAGTTGTGGTTCAAACAAGACGGCGCTACATGCCACACAGCGCATGTCACAATTGATTTATTGAAGGAAACATTCGATGAGCGCATAATTTCGCGGAATGGACCTGTCAATTGGCCACCAAGATCGTGCGATTTGACACCACTGGATTATTTTCTTTGGGGATATGTGAAGTCGCTCATCTACGCCAACAAACCAGAAACGTTAGGGAACTTGGAAACCAACATTCGTGGCGTTATTGCCAACATACGGCCCCATATGCTCGAAAAAGTAGTTGAAAATTGGACCTGTAGAATTGGCTTTATTCGAGCCAGCCGCGGCGGCCACATGCCCGAAATCAGATTTAAACATTAATGGCATAAAATTATCCTTCCAATAAAGCCAAATTGATGGACATTAAAACGATTTTCCTGTATTTTATTTCAATTCGAAGTTCTATACCTCTAAAAAAAACACCCTTTAGAAGATAGGTAGATAGATAGATATAAGGTTACTAAATGCCAAAAGTTCCCTAATAGTAAAGGTATTTCATTTTAACTAAATGTTTAGACAAACAAACGAATATATTTAGATATAAAATTTAATTCAACTTTTTGCAAAATAGATTGTCCGCTCACTTGCCATGCCAAATATCTTGGGGTCATTCCGGACTCAAAACACATCTGGAGCTTAAAAACTCAATCCGTGCTTGAAAGAGTATCTGTAACTAGGCCTAGCATATTTTTTCGAGCTCGTGCTGTTAAGAGGGCTTTAGGATCTTAACATAAATAAGTCTCCTGGGCCTGATGGCATACCAGGACTGGTTTTACAGCAGTGCTCTTCGAAGTTAGCTCGTCCATTAGCCAACCTTTTTAGCACCTTATGGCGGTGAATTTTCTACGTGTTGGAAGGTTGAAAATATAACACCAATTCCAAAAAAGGTTAGGCTAGCAGACCAGAAAATTACCGCTCGATTTGGAATTTGTTCCGTGCTTTCCAAAGTGATGGAAAGTATGGTAAGCTATTATCAAGTCAAATATTTGGAGTCTAATAACCTACTAAACAATGGATTTCGTAGGTATTAGCCTTCTTATCGGAAAAATGATGCCGTTCTATTTACCATTTTAGTGAAAGTAAAGTTATAGCTCTCGAAAGTAAAGTCAAAGCATTCGACGGAGCGTGGAAGTACTTCTATCCAAACTTATGGCTTTTGGTGTAGGTAACAATTTCTCTCGGTTTATATCGAGCTTTCTCAGAGCTCGCACTATTAGAGTTGTTATAGATGTGATATCGTCCGACGAGTTTATGATTGATTCAGGGGTTAAAACTAGGCTCCGTTCTGGCTCCTACTCTATTTCTAATTTTTCTAAATGACCTTCTGTGTCAAACTTCCAATCCTATCTACTCTTTTGCAGATGATAGCAACATTTGTCATTCGTAAAGAGTGTTCTAAAAAAAAATATGCATTTACTATTTTAGACAAAATTTATCCATAGTGCAAGAAATAATTTATTTTTTTATCAAGTTAGTTTCTATAGATATGTCAGATACTATTATTTTAGAAATTATTAATTTTGAATAGTTATTTCAATCAAAATGGACTACGAAAAAAAAGTTCGTGAAAATATAATTAAAACTTTTCAAAAAAATCCGTTATGGACTTTTAAAAAAATAGCTAAAAATTTGAAAGTTGACCCTCGAACGGTTTCTAATGCCATCAGACGGTATAAGGAAAACCTGAGCATTGAAAGAAAATCTGGATCAGGGAGGAAAAAAGGTCCTACAGATATTGGTAAGGCAAAAGAAGTCGAGCGACTCTTTCGAAGAGCGCCTAGCACTTCTTTAAGAAAAGCAGCTCGTACGGTGAAATGTTCTACCAATTTTGCACATAGAGTCAAAGCTTATGCTGGACTGAAGACATACAAAGTCCAAAAGGTTCCAGATCGCAATGCTATAAAGAACTTAGAAGCAAAAAAACGAGCGAAAAAAATGAAGTCTGATTTTATAAAAATATACACCTGTTGTGTGATGGATGATGAAACATACGTACTGGCAGACTTCCCTCAACTTCCTGGTCAAGATTTTTATGTTGCTGATAAACGGGGCAATGTTCGGCAAGAGTTTCGCACAAAAAAACAAACAAAATTCCCCAAGAAGTTTCTCGTGTGGCAAGCTATTTGCAGTTGTGGCAAAAGAAGTAAAGTATTTGTGGCATCTGTCACAATAAACACGGAAATTTATATAAAGGAGTGCCTACAAAAATGGTTGTTACCCTTTTTAAGAGAGCACAGAGTGACTACATTTTTTTGGCCCGATTTGGCATCATGCCATTATGGAAAAAAGGCACTTGAGTGGTACTCAAAGTATAATGTCATTTTTGTACCACGAGAGGCAAATCCACCAAACTGTCCAGAACTTCGGCCTGTGGAAAGGTATTGGGCTCTGGTAAAAAAGGAATTGAAGAACACAGGAAAGATTTCCAAGAACATGTCCGATTTTAAGCGCAGGTGGAACACATGCTCCAAAAAGGTATCAGAAGCAACTGTAAAATCTTTAATGGGAGGGTTTCCGAAAAAAGTCGATAATTTTGCAAAACCCGAGTACTAAGTAAACATTTTAATGCTAAATGATTTTGTATAATATGTCATTATATTTGCGTATTTTGTAGAGTTTTTATATTAAAAGGTTTGATTTTTATTTAAGAAAATCCAACTACAAATTTTATTTAGAGCACTCTTTATTCATTTAACTAAAGGCCAAACATAACTGGAACAATATCCAGTTAGGGTCGTTTAAATAGGGTCAATTTCAACGCTCGAAAAACCTAATGTTGTGTGTTAACACACAAACGCGTTACAGACGATGTTGCTTCATCTGTGGTATAAATATTGAGGAATCAGAAACTCTTGATGATCTTGATGATCCAAAAAAGTGAATTTGGATTTTTACAAATTAACTTACAAATTATAGGAACCATTTTTCGTGTTTGGCTGTGTAATTACATTAAATGGTCTCGCAAAAGAATTAGAAACTTCGATGATATCACGCACACATACACTTTGGTTTACTTAAATGTAAAGATATTAAGCGCTTAGTGAAAAACCCTTTCGTAACAAAACATGCAGATCAATTATACAGAAAAAATGTTTATTTTAAAGCTGCTTACTTCAGCCACCCTTTAATAATAGTCACTTTTAATCTCTTAAAGTAAATGGTGTACTTTATATACAAAGTAAGTAATATTTGTATACATTAGAGCTTAAAACTTATTTTATTTTTTTCTAAAACTATGACACATTAATTTATTTTTAAAACGCAGTTACATTTCAATACATAAATAGTTATATTCTTTTCTTCAAAAATATCTCTTTATTTTCACATTTTTTTTTTTTTTTTCAAAAAATATTTCACGCTAAAAAGCACTTTTTTATAATTTTGTTGAATATTTTCAATAAAATTGAAACTTGTTATATTATTTTTTTGTTATTGAGCAATTATTGTATTTGCTTTTGAAAAGATATTTCGTTGAATAAATAAATATTTCGTTAAATAAAATAGAAAAAATAACAAACAAAAAAAAAACACTATTACTTTTTGCAATTATTTTTGAATTTATTTATCTACACTTCTTTTTTTTAATATTTTGAGTTCTCTCGCTTTGAAAAAAAAATTCTATATGTACTTTTGTTACCGTTTTTATAAACGTCTTTTCTGTTTAAGTTAAATTCGTCGACTGCTTCAGCTGCTGCATCGGAGGTATTCATTCATCCGTCCGTTTATCTAGCCATTGTTAAAAGCTAGAGCTTTTTTACAAGCCAAGCTTTTGTTACTCTACGAAAATATTTTAATCTCTTAAAAATCTCATGATGTCATACATGACTTCTAGTGGTTAAGTCTTGTCTGTTGCTGTTGGGACTTGTGAGTTCTCTGATTTACAGGGAGGCTGATAAATTAGGATACAAAAAGAAAATATATTATTTCTCTTTAATTAATCTGTTTTTTTTATTATGGCTTTAGCTAACCCTTTAGATATTTTGATGTCTTATGATAATATTGCCGTTAACCTTTGTTTCTTTATGTAGCAAATTACATCAGCCACCCTGTATTTGTATGCAATTGTTGTGATAGAAGTTGTGCTCTTAACTTAATACTGGAAATGCTTATTTTTTAATTTTGTTTACATTTTGTTTTTACATTTTTCGTTTTTTCGTTTAACTCTATCGAGTTTTCTTTTAAGTTGTTTTTCTTAAAATGATTGTTTAGTATTTTTCACGCGTATAACAGTTGGGCTTAAAAGTGTATTTGCTAATCCATTCTGTACCCTACATTGCTGTTCCATGCAACCACTTAAAGAAAAGCTTTCAGTATCTTAAGAGTCCCAGCTATTAAGACCGACTTTACTTTAAAGGCAATCAAAATTATTATTATTTTATTTTAGGAAAAAAACAGTAATACCGAGTCAAATGCTGCCTGTAAAATTATAGAGATGTAAGTGAGATTACGACTAGGCGTAGGCAGCCCATACCACCAGAAACCGAAAACTTTTTAAAACTTTCGTAAGTATCACGATCATTAACGAAACTCGTTAAAATGAGTATTAAAAGCATTCAGTTGGGATTTGGATGTTAGCAAAGTCGGTTAGCGACGCTTTGTTAAGGAAAATACAAAACCAAAATATACACGAAACAAAATCCAATTTATAACAACAAAAAAAACGGTTCGAGGGAACAAAGAAATATAATCTCGAACATTGTTGCCACGATACTATTATATTTGTATAACTAGTAGGAAATTTATATAATCGAATTGGGAATATTTTTCGAAACAGAAATAAATTATAATTTTAAACAAATACAAAAACAGATTTTTATATTTTTTGTTAAAAAAATATTTTTTTAGATATTTTCGATATAAACATTTTTTTTATAGAAAAATTTTTGATAAAAATATATTTCTTTACAAAACCTTTCGATAAAAATTATTTTTTATAAAATTCGATAAAAATATTTTTCGGTGAAAATTTTCAATACTAATATTTTTCTAAAGAAAAATTTTCCATTAAATTTTTTTCTTTTAAAAAAATTTTTGATAGAAACATTTTTCTTTTTATTGAAATAATTATGCTTGAGGCATCCGTTTTATTTTAAATTTTTAATCTATTTATTTTTTAATATTTCGTCATCCATCGGATGACATCTTCAGGAAAGAAAGGAGTGACAATAATTTATTAAAAAAACACGAACTTAACTATTATGTGTTTATTATTGCACTGACTTTTTCTGTAGATGTCATCCGATGGATGACGAAATATTGAAAAATAAATAAATTCAAAATTTAAAAATAAAACGGATGCCTCAAGCTTAATTATTTCAATAAAATTTAAAAATCAAAGGCAGAATAAAATATAATTCATCGAAACATTTTTCTATAGAAAATTTTCATTAAAAAATTTTCTTCAGAAAAATTTTTGATACAAAAATTTTTAAAAAGAAAAATTTTTGTATGGAAAATTCTTTTATTAAAAATTTAAGACATATTTTTCGCAAAAAATTTTCTATGGACAAATTTTAGATAAAATAATTTTATATAGAAAAATTTTTGATAAAAAAAAATTCTTTAGAAAAATTTTTCATACAAAAAATTTCTATAGACAAACTTTTGCTAATAAAATTTTATCGAAAAATTTTTAATAAAAAAAATTTTTACAGAAAAACTTTTAATAAAATAAATTTCTACAGAAATTTTTTTGATACAAAAATTGTCCATAGAAAAATTTTTGATAAAAAATTTTCTATAGAAAAATTTTTAATAAAAAAAGTTTTCTTTAGAAAAATTTTTGATAGAATTTTTGAAGAATTTTGAAAAGAAAAATTTTTTCATAAAAATCTTTTTATTAAAAATTTATACAAATTTTTCATAAAATATTTTCTTAGAAAAATTTTTTAATAAACAATTTTCTACAAAAAAGCTTTTAATAAAATAATTTTCTAAAGAAAATTTTTTGATAAAAAAATTGTCCATAGAAAAATTTTTGATCAAAAATTTTCTATAGAAAAATTTTTGATAGTAAAATTTTCTAAAGAAAATTTTTTGATAATAAAACTTTCTATAGAAAAATTTTTTAAATGATAAAAAAAAAATTTAAAGAACAATTTTTTTTAAAGAGAATTTTTGAAGAACTTTGAATACAAACATTTTTTAAACGAAAAATGTTTCTATAAAAAATTTTTTTACTAAAAATTTATAAAAAAATGTTGATAAAATATTTTTCTGTAGAAAAATGTTTGATAATAATATTTAAAAAAAAATATATATAATAAAAAATTTTCTTCTCAAAAACTTTTAATAAAACAAATAAAATTTTTTGATAAAAAAATTGCCCATAAAAAATTTTTTGATAAAATAAAATTTCTATAGAAAAATTTTTGATAATAAAATTTTCTACAGAAAAACATAGTCATACAAAAAATTTTCTTAGAAAAATTTTGATAAAAAAATTTTCTATAGAAAAAATTTTAACAAAAACAAATTTATAGAAAAATTTTTGATAAAAAAATTTTCAAAAGAAAAATTTTTGAGAAAAAAGAATTTTTATAGAAAAATTTGTGGTAAACAAATTTTCTGTAGAAAAAATTTTTATAAAAAAATTTTCTATAGAAAAATTTTTGACAAAAAAATTTTCTATAGAAAAATTTTTGATAAAAAAATTTTCTAAGAAAAATTTTTGATAATAAAATTTTCTATAGAAAAATTTTTGGTAAAAAAATTTTCTATAGACAAATTTTTTATCAAAAATTGTTGTTTTGCTAAAAAAAATTTCTATAGAAAAATTTTTGATAGAATTTTTGAGAAATTTTTAATGCAAAAATTTTTGAAAAGAAAAATTTGTCTATAAAAAAATTTTTATTAAAAATTTATTAAAATTTTTGATAAAATAATTTTCTATTGAAATATTTTTGATAATTTTTGATAATAACATTTTCTTAGAAAAGTGTTTAATAAAAACTTATCTACAGAAAAACTTTAAATAAAACAATTTTCTTCAGAAAATTTTTTGATAAAAAAATTGTCCATAGAAAAATTTTTGATAAAAAAATTTTCAATAGAAAAGTTTTTGATAATAAAATTTTCTATAGAAAAATTTTTAATAATAAAATTTTCTATAAAAAATTGTCCATAGAAATAGTTGTGATAAAAAAAATGTTCTATAGAAAAATTTTTTGATAAAAAAATTGTCCATAGAAATATTTTTGATAAAAAAATTTTCAATAGAAAAGTTTTTGATAATAAAATTTTCTCTAGAAAAATTTTTGATAATAAAATTTTCTATAAAAAATTGTCCATAGAAATAGTTGTGATAAAAAAATGTTCTATAGAAAAATTTTTGATAATAAAATTTTTGATAGTTAAATTTTCTATAGAAAAATTTTTGATAAAAAAAAATTTATCGAAAAATTTTTGATAAAAAAAAATTTTATCGAAAAATTTTTGATTTAGAAATTTTCTATAAAAACATTTTTAATAAAAAAATTTTCTATAAAAACATTTTTAATAAAAAAATTTTCTATAGAAAATTTTTTGATATAAAAATTTCCTATCGAAAAATTCTTGATAAAAAAATTTCTATATAAAAATTTTTGATAGTGAAATTTTCTATAATAAAATTTTTTATAATAAAATTTTCTATAAAAAAAAATTTTACAATAAAATATTCTATAGAAAATTTCTTTACAAAAAAATTTTCTATTGAAAAATTTTTAATGAAAAATTTTCTACAAAAAACTTTTAATAAATTAATTTTCCACAGAAAATTTTTTAATAAATAAATTGTCAATAGAAAAATTATTGATAAAAACAATTTCTGTAGAAAAATTTTTAATAAAATATTTTCTACAGAAAAATTTTAAATAAAAAAATTTTCTTCAGAAAATTTTTTGATAAAAAAAATTGTCCATAGAAAAATTTTTGATCAAAAAAATTTTCTGTAGAAAAATTTTTGATAAGAAAATTTTCTATAGACAAATTTTTAATAAAAAATTTTCTATAGAAAAACTTGTAATAAAAAAATTTCCCACAGAAAAATATTTGATAATAAAATTTTCTATACAAAAATTTTTGATAAAAACGTTTTCTATAGAAAACTCTTTACAAAAAAATTTTCTATAGAAAAACTTTTGATAAAAAAATTTGCTAAAGAAAAATTTTTGATAAAAAAAAATTTGCTAAAGAAAAATTTTTGACAAAAAAATTTTCTATAGAAAATTATTTGATAATAAAATTTTCTATACAAAAATTTTTGATAAAAAAAAAGTTTTCTATAGAAAAATTTTTAATAAAAAATTTTCTATAGAAAAATTTTTGATAAAAAAAATTGCAAAAAAAAAACTTGCTGTAGAAAAATTTTGAACAAATTTAGATAAGCCCTTCCCAAACTATGATAAAATCAATGAAACGACCTCTGTAAAGAAAAATTTTAAATAAAAGTATTTTCTACAGAAAATTTTTTGATAAAAAAAATTGTCCATAGAAAATTTTTGATCAAAAAAATTTTCTGTAGAAAAATTTTTGATAACAAAATTTTCTATAGACAAATTTTTAATAAAAAAATTTTCTATAGAAAAATTTTTAATAAAAAAATTTTCTATAGAAAAATTTTTGATAAAAAATTTTCTATAGAAAAATTTTAAAACATTTTCTATAGAAATACTTTTGATAAAAAAAAATTTCTATAGGAAAATATTTGATAATAAAATTTTCTATACAAAAATTTTTGATAAAAACGTTTTCTATAGAAAACTTGTTAATAAATATTTTCTATAGAAAAATTTTTGATAAAAAAATTTGCTAAAGAAAAATTTTTGATAAAAAAAAATTTGCTAAAGAAAAACTTTTGACAAAAAAATTTTCTATAGAAAATTATTTGATAATAAAATTTTCTATACAAAAATTTTTGATAAAAACGTTTTCTATAGAAAACTTGTTAATAAAAAATTTTCTATAGAAAAACTTTTGATAAAAAAATTTGCTAAAAAAAAATTTGCTAAAGAAAAATTTTTGACAAAAAAACTTTCTATAGAAAATTATTTGATAATAAAATTTTCTATACAAAAATTTTTGATAAAAAAAAGTTTTCTATAGAAAATTTTTTTATAAAAATTTTCTATAGAAAAATTTTTGATAAAATTTTAAATTTTGTGTGTTTTGTGTTTTCTACTTCGTCCATGTGGCGAAGAGCGTTGCCGATGATTTGGCTAAAGATATCTTCAGGTTCTTGGCAAAGTTTTTTAAGTCCCAAAAATATAAATTGAATCTATCGCAAAACTCGACAATATTATTACCACTCATCATGATTGTACAGTCTTTTCCACTTAGAAGGGAGTGGAACATTTTAATACAAATTATCAATTACGGAAGTTATGCTGCCGTGACTGGGACTCGAACCCAAACAGAATATGACATGTTATAATAAGTAGCCCAAGTGCTATGGCTTAGTTGGTTAGGACGTTGACTACCTATCATAATATATCATATTCTGTTCATGTTCGAGCCCTAGTCACGGTAGCCTCCAATTTCTGTGGACTAACGCTAAATCTTGGCTTCTATAATATTTTTCGCCAAATGTTAACTCACGAAACTCGTTTTTAAAATCGCATTACAGTAGTTTCCAAATAAATTAGTATTCGGGAACAAATCCAGTAACTGATTAACACTGTTTGTTTGTATGATAGCTTCGGCATAATTTAAGCCATAATTAAATTGTTCTCAGTGCAATTTTTCTTGAGATTGATATAAGTTAAATTATAGAAAAGTTAATAATGCCTTGCCACTGTTCACAATTTTTCCAATTTTCTTTCTAATAAAAACACCTTTAAATTTTTTTTATTAATAATTTTATTTATCAATAATTAAATTTTATTTTCTTTCAATTTCCTTAGTATTTTTTTTTTTTTTAAATATCATTCAAAGTTTTGTTTTTTTTATTTTCATTAATAATAATTTTTCTTCTCTGTTTTTTCATAATTAGTTTTTCCAAGTAGTTTTTACATAATTTATTTCATAGAAATTACATGTTTTTCTCATTATTTTCATTCATTTTTATTTGTTCTTATTTTTCATTTATATATTTTTTTATTTTTTGGTTTATGTCAATTATTTATGAAGTTTTGTTAAATTCTTTAATGGCCAACTCAAAGGATTTACACCATGAATTTATGAATTTTTCTTTAAATGCCTGAAAAACAATATTCGAGATTTTTTTTTTTTGTATGAAATTTTCTATTTAATTAAAGAGATTAAATCTGTGCAAATTAGATTTTTTTAAAATACAATATTTTTTTTTCTGGGTTTTTTATTTTTAAATAAAATTAGAAAATTTAAAACAAGCGCTTTTAGCTATTTTTGCTTTGAAATAAATAAAAATATTTAATTTATGTGAATAATAAATTTTTTTTTAAGAATTTTTTGTTTTTATTTGTAATAAAACACAAGCAAATCGTTGTGATTTTTTTTTTTTTAAGGCAAAAAAAAAATGGAAAAATTTACTAAAATATTTTATGAACTTCTTTAATGTTAAAAAAAAAATATATATTTTAATATTATTGAATTATATTAAATTTTAGCTTAAATGAAAAACGTTTAAAGTTTCAGGAAAATTGCAATTGAAATCCTAGTTTTTTTTAGAAAACTATTAGAAAAAAATTTCTTATTTTAGCATCATATTAAATTTTGATATGGAAAATTATGAGAAAAATTGCTTCGTATTTTTAGAATTAAAAGTTTTTAAAAGCTGCACAAAATTCGCTGAAGAAAGTTAACAGAATACTTCCCTACAAGAACAATGACGGTCAAATTACCGGTCATATGACTGTCATTAGTGACAAAGTTTCCATCATCGCGTAGAACAAAGTTTGTATCATTTTATTAAGCCAATATAAAAAATGTTACCGAAACTTTTTTGTACGTGTGATTTTGCATCTCTCTCTAATACAAAAATTTGATCGACTACAGATCATATATCTGAACTGTTCACTCTAATGTTATTTACTAGTCAACATTTATATACTATTGCTCAATGATGACCTGTAAAGTTTGATAAATACTTCATCACTGGTGACGGATAAGTCGCTAGCAATGAAATAGTTTTGGTCACAGGTGACCGGTAAATACGTCATTACTGTTGACGGACTTTTAATTTAAAGGAAAACACATTATAATATTTTAATTCAATATTAATACTATTTAAATAACAACAAGTAAGAGTGTTATATTCGGCTGTGCCGAATCTTCTATACCCACCATCAAGTGATGTTAAATTTGGAAATATCTCTCATATATCTACTAGGGTGCAACTAATTCAAAATGTGTACCAAATTCGAAAAAAGTTGTTAAGCTAGTTGGTATTGTTAGTAAAATATTTGGACTAAATTCGGTTGTATGAGCTTTGTAGTTCAACATTTAAGAGTATCTAGATGGTTTCCCTAGTACTTACTCTGCACAAAATTTAGTCTCATAACCAGGTATAGTTTGACATTAATAAGCTGTTAAATACTTTTCGTTTAGCTTAATATTTAGTTAGGATAATCATGCTGATAGTAATACGACAGGTCCATATGTTTAGTCAGGAGTTCCTAATGCATCTACAGTATATAAAGTCTGGACATTGGTACAATCCTAATATGCAGCTTGTACCTCTGAATCTTTTAAACTGTAGGTATAAAAAGGGAATGTTATATATAATAATTATAGCCAAGTGTCGACCAAATGTAACAAAATTTTACACACTGCCTGGTTTTTATATAGAGCATGCCCTTGCAAAATTTAGTGGCAATGGCTACCATAGTTTTTAATTTAATAGCTTTTAACTGGCCTTTGCTACTTTTTTTTCCGGTTTCCGGGCGTGTTTTTTATATGAAAGCTATAGTCACAAATGGACCGATTCTTACAAAATTTGATATACTGATCAGTATTTATATAAAACTTCTCTATTCTAAATTTAGTCGTCATAGCGATTACAATTGTATTCAATTTATCAGCAATAATGTGTTTCCCGGGGCGGGGTTAACTAAATGTGAACCGATTTCGCCCATTTTCAGTACACAACTTTTGTCACATATCAAAAAAAACTCTTGTAAAATTTTGTCTCCCTAGCTTTTGTAGTTAAGGAGCTGCCAAGCTTTTTCAGTTGGGATTTGGATGTTTGCAAAGTCGTTTGGTGCGATTTTTGTTAAAAAAAAAATTTTCTATGGAAAAATTTTTGATAAAAAAATTTTCTATAGAAAAATTTTTGATAAAAAAATTTTCTATAGAAAAATTTTGGATAAAAAAATTTTCTATAGAAAAATTTTTGATAAAAAAATTTTCTATAGAAAATTTCTTTTATCAAAAATTTTTCTATAGAAAAATTTTTGATAAAAAAATTTTTGATAAATAAATTTTATAAAAGAAATTTTCTATAGAAAAATTTTTGATAAAAAAATTTTTGATAAAAAAATTTTATAAAAGAAATTTTCTATAGAAAAATTCTTTACAAAATTTATTTTCTATAGAAAATTTTTAATGCGAAAATTTTCTATACAAAACTTTTTGCTAATTAAATTTTTCTCAAAAATATCTATAAAAATTGTTTTGACGAAAAAAATTTCCTATAGAAAATTTTTTATTAAAAAATTTTCCTATAGAATAATTTTTGTTAAAAAATTTTCCTATAGAAAAATTTTTGATATACAAATTTTCAAATAATAACGAAATTGTAAAAAAAAATTTATGGAAAAATTTCTTTTAAAAAATTTTTGATCATAAAATTTTTTATGAAAAAAAATTTTAATAAAAAAATTTTCTATAGAAAAATTTTTAATAAAAAAATTTTCTATAGAAAAATTTTTGTCAAAAAATTTTTTATAGAAAAATTTTTGATAAAAAAAATTTTCTATAGAAAAATTTTTGATAAAAAAATTTTCTATAGAAAAATTTTTGATAAAAAAACTTTCTATAGAAAAATTTTTGATAAAAAAAAATTTTCTATAGAAAAATTTTTGATAAAAAAATTTTCTATAGAAAAATTTTTGATAAAAAAATTTTCTCTAGAAAAATTTTTGATAAAAAAATTTTCTATAGAAAAATTTTTGTTAAAAAAATTTTTGAATGGAAAAATTTTTGATAAAAAAATTTTCTATAGAAAAATTTTTGATAAAAAAATTTTATAAAAGAAATTTTCTATAGAAACATTTTTGATAAAAAAATATTCTATAGAAAAATTTTTGATAAAAAAATTTTCTCTAGAAAAATTTTTGATAAAAAAATTTTCTATAGAAAAATTTTTGTTAAAAAAATTTTTGTATGGAAAAATTTTTGATAAAAAAATTTTCTATAGAAAAATTTTTGATAAAAAAATTTTATAAAAGAAATTTTCTATAGAAAAATTTTTGATAAAAAAATTTTCTATAGAAAAATTTTTGATAAATAAATTTTATAAAAGAAATTTTCTATAGAAAAATTCTTTACAAAATTTATTTTCTATAGAAAATTTTCTATACAAAAATTTTTGCTAATTAAATTTTTCTCAAAAATATCTATAAAAATTTTTTTGATAAAAAAAAATTTCCTATAGAAAATTTTTTATTAAAAAATTTTCCTATAGAATAAATTATTGTTAAAAAATTTTCCTATAGAAAAATTTTTGATATAAAAATTTTCAAATAATAACGAAATTGTAAAAAAAAATTATGGAAAAATTTCTTTTAAAAAATTTTTGATCATAAAATATTTTATAAAAAAAAAATTTTAATAAAAAAATTTTCTATGGAAAAATTTTTGAAAAAAAAATTTCTATAGAAAAATTTTTAATAAAAAAAAATTTTTAATAAAACTTTTTATTAAAAAAATTTTCAATAGAAAAATTTTTAATAAAAAAAATTTCTATAGATTTTTTTTTTAAATAGTTTCTATAGAAAAAGTTTTTGATAAAAAAAATTTTCTATAGAAAAATTTTTGATAAAAAATTTCTATTGAAAAATTTTTAATAAAAATATTTTCTATACAAAAATGTTTGATAAAAAATTACTTTCAAAAAATGTTTGATACAAAAATTTTCTATAGAATTTTTTTTTTTAAATTTTCATAAAAAATTTTTCTATGGAAAAATTTTAAAAAAAAAAATTTTCTATGGAAAAATTTTTGATAATACAATTTTCTAGAGAAAAATTTTGATTCAAAAATTTTCTATAGAAATGCTAAGATGAAATTTTCTACAGAAAAGTTTTCAATAGAAAAATTTTTAACGAAAAAAATTTCTATAATAAAATTTTTGATAACAAAATTTTAATAAAGAATAGAAAAATTTTTGAAAAAAAAATTTTGATAAAAAAATTTTTGATAATAATTTTTTTTTTTTGATACCAAAATTTTCTACAGAAATATTTATCTGTAGAAAATTAAAAAAAATTCTATAGGTGAATTGAAAAAAATCTATTGGAAAATTCTTTATAAAGAAAATTCTATAGAGAACATTTGAATAGAAAAATTTTTAATAATTTTTTTTTAAAGAAAATTTTTTGATAAAGAGATTTTTTATAAACAAATTTTTGATAAAAATATGTTTTATAGAAAATTTTTTTTATATAAAATATTCTCTAGAAAATTTGTTAATAGATGAAGAACTTTTCTACAAAGTGAGCTAGCTTCTTTCGTTTAGGCGTTATCGTGATTTCAACAGACAGACGGACAGACGGACAGACAGACAGACAGACAGACAGACAGACAGACAGACAGACAGACAGACAGACAGACAGACAGACGGACATGGCTCAATCGTCTTAGAATTTCATAAGGATTTAGAATATATATCGTTTTTGATTTTTGAGCCAATATTAAGGAAATTACAAACGGATTGACAATCTCAATATACCCCCCATTCTTTTTGATGGTGGGTATAAAAAAAAACGTAACAGCATATTTCGAAAACTAGAGCTAACTCGGAAAAACCAATTTCACTTTCGGATTTAGCCAACTTAAGCCAAATCTCGTGTCGCAAAATTTTGTTGATCTATGAAGCTATTAGAAATATTTGTATTCTATTAAATTGGATACCTAAATCATCGCAACTAGAATCGAAAAGCGTTTTTCACTTAAGTTTTTTTTTTTTTAATCTTCAATTTAAATAGATTTGCTTTTAAAACTAAGGCTTTATTTCTTGATTTAGCGTTTACAAATTTTGTTCATGGATTTTTATTGTGAGTCAAATTTAAAAAAATTCTATGTTTTTAGCTATAGAGTTTCAAGTGGTTTTACTTTTTTTTTATTTTAATTTTATAAAAATACAAATTAGAAGAAAAATAAAGTGATCAAGCAAAGCTTTTTACTAATTGGTAAAATTATAAAATATTAAAATATTTTTTTTCAGAATTATTTTGATAATAATTAATATAATAGTTAATAATAGATTTATTAAGCTAACTAATTGCGTTGCTTCTTCTTTTATTTTTTTTTTTAATAGATTAATATCTATTTTATACTTGATTTATTTTCTAATTAATAATAAAAATATTATTGTTAATATTTAAATATTTAACAGTTTTTTTTTGTTTTGTTTGTTTATGTTTCATTACAATTACATTTGAAACCCCTTTTGCTAATAAATTTATGTTTTATTATTTGGAAAGAAAAATTTAATAGTATTTTTTATAATAATAAAAAAACAAGAGTTAAAAGGGTTTTAAATTTATACAACTGAACAGATACATTTATAAATATTTCTTTGTTTTATTTTCATTTTTAGATAAAATTTAACAAAATACACTGCCTGCCATAAGTTTATGACACCCACTCAATGGAACTTTAGATATCGATGTCTTACCAATAAACTACTACTCTAAGCTCTTGTTTTTAAACATTAAGATCTTCTATATTTTAGTTATAACTTATAGCAAAAAAAAAAAAAAAAAAAAAACTGAAGTATTTGTAATTGATACTGGGCCCGAATTACCGTATTCGATATCGTTAGAAATCTTAGATATTCTCAAAACATTTGTATAGCATACCCTAAGGATAATCAAAATAATTTAAAACATGCACAGTAGAGCGGTTCGTCTTCCATACAAAAAAAAAAAGTTATGCCAGTCACCCCCTAGGATTAAAGATAATGTTAAAACAATTCCAAAAAATATTTTTTTATTTTTTTACCACGCCTACAAATACCGCCCTTTTACTATTTTGTTCACTGTGTCGCCATTTTAAGTCCGATCATAACATTTTATATATCGTTGTTCGCAGCTCTGCAATCTTTTTGATAGTTTTTTACCATCACGTCAATTTATAGTCTTAACTTTTAAAAACTTGATTTTTACTCGATTTGATTAGGGTGGGTACGACTCGAATTTTAAAAAGTTATGACTAGAAATTGAAGAGGTTGTAAAAAACTATGAAAGAGAGAAATGTAGCCTTGACAGAGACCTGAAAATCGATATATTATATGTTATGATCGGACTAAAGATGGCGACACAGTTAACAAATAGGCGTTGTTGTTGTAACAGCGTGACCTGCAATCAAAATATGAAAAAAGATATGTCATTATTGTTCTCCTAAATCAGGGGACTCCTCTAAATCCAGTCCCAAATGACGCGCCGCTTCAACTGGGTTAGTCCATAGGGAATCAGGAGTTAGGAGTGTCGGGTTTGCTGCGCATTGGAAGAGGTGCTGGGTAGTGTGTGGACTTTCACCACAAGCTGGACAGGTGTTTGGTATTGTAGGATTAATTCTGGACCAGTATGAATTAAGTCGACTACAATAACCTGATCTTAATTGTGCCAGTAATACCCTTGTAGTTCTAGGCAGACTTCTCTCTTCCTCTGCAATGGGTGGGGGACGGCCACCAAGTATAACATTCAATTGGTAGCTGGATATTGTTGATGTCACCATGCTACTGTGAATGTCTTCCAGAGCTGCCCTGTATGAGGTGATATTGAGTGGCTGGGTGGTATACTGTCTAATATCACTCTGATAGCAACGAAGGTCACGCTGTTACAACAACAAATAGGCGTGGTAAAAAAATAAAAAAATTTTTTTTTGGAATTATTTTTACATTATCTTTAATCCTAGGGGGTGACTGACTCAATTTTTTTTTCGAACCACTCTAATGCACAGTTAACTATATTTTTTTGAAGTTATTTGCCAAAAGATGAACAGTAGTAAAAGAGTTTTAATTGAACAGTAAATATTCTTAAAAACGAATCCAAATGGATACCAAATTTTAATAAACTTTTTGCATCGAATTAACTTTGAACATCCCTAAAGTATACTTTATAATATTTGCTTAAAAGTCTGAGTTTTCGATCGATATCGAATGCGGTAATTTGGCCCCTAAAGTGTTTGTAATTGTTGATGAGCCAGATACAGGGCCCGAATTACCGTATTCGATATCGATCGAAATCTTAGATATTTTCAAAACATTTGTATAGCATACTTTATGGATAATCTTAATTATTTAAAAGACGCAGAGTTTACTATATTTTTTTGTAAAAGAGTTTTAATTGAAATATATGTTTTTAAAAACGAATCAAATTGGATACCAAATTTCAATTAACTTTTTGCATCCAAGTAACTTTGAACATCCCTAAAGTATACTTCACAATATTTGCTCAAAAGTCTCAGATTCGATCGATATCGAATGCGGTAATTTGGCCCCAGGGCACTCGATATCGATCGAAAACTCAGACTTTCAAGCAAATATTGTGAAGTATACTTTGGGGATGCTCAAAGTTACTTCGATGAAAAAAGTTTTTTGAAATTTAGTATCCATTTTGATTCGTTTTTAAAAACATAAACAATTAAAACACTTTTACTATTGGTCATCTTTTGGCAAATAGCTACAAAAAAAAAATAAAGTAAACTGAGCATCTTTTAAATAATTTTGATTATCCTTAAAGTATGCTATACCAATGTTTTGAAAATATTTCAGATTTCGATCGATATCGTATGTGGTAATTTGGCCCCTGATGTCCAAAATTTCATTTAGCAAATGTCATAAACTAATAACCGGCAGTGTATATCTTTTTTTTTACTAAAATATATAACATTATGAAGACTTTAATATATAAAAAAATCTGTGATTTTTTTTTTTCATAAAAAATTTATATGTTTTTAACTAAGCAATTAATTAAAGTTTGAATGTTTTTTAGTTTATTTTATCTAATAATAAAAAAATGAATTTCAGATGATGTTCTTTGGTTTTTTAATAAATTTTCTTTTCAAGAAAGTCTTCTTAAAAAAGACTTTTATTTTGTATTTTGCAAAATTTGTTTTCATTTTATAATTATACCAATTTTTTATATTTTTTTAAATATTTTTCTTTTAGTTGTCCTAAAATGTTTAATATTATATGAATTTTTTTTGTGTTATACAGTCCGATTTACTTAAATGTAACCACCATAAAGAACTTGGTAAAGTTACTATATAAAGAAACTAGCTAAAGTAAATCGATCTATTTTTGTAGGAGATATAAGGTAGATAAATAGACGTAGCCAGCCCATACCACCAGAAGCCGAAGACTTTTATAATCTTTGTAAAAAATACGATCATTAATGAAACTCTTGAAAATGAGTATAAAAAGCATTCAGTTGGGATTTGAATGTTTGCAAAGTCGGTTGGTGAGATTTTTAATAAAAAAATTTTCTATAGAAAAATTTTTGCTAAAAAAAATTTCTATAGAAAAAATTTTTTTATTAAAAATTTTTCTATGGAAAAATAATAAATAAATAAATAATAATAAATCAAAATTTTACCATCAAAAATTTTTCATTTAAAATGATTCTATAGAAAATTTTACTATCAAAAATTTTTCTATGGAATTCTTTTTTTCAAAAATTTTTCTATAGAAAATTTTACTATCAAAAATTTTTTTATAGAAAATTTTTTATCACAAATTTTACTATAAAAAATATTTTATCAAAAAATTTTCTATAGAAAATTTGTATAAAAATTTTTTCTATAAAATTATATTATCAAAATTATTTAAAAAGTTTTCATCAAAACTTTTTTGATAGGAAATTTTTCAATAGAAAATTTTTTTATCAAAAAATTTTTTATAGAAAAATTTTTGATTAAACAATTTTATATAGAAAAATTTTTGATAATAAAATTTTCTATAGGAAATTTCTTTTCTATAGAAAATTTTTTGATAAAAAAATTTCCTATCGAAAAATTTTTGATAAAAAAATTTCCTATCGAAAAATTTTTGATAAAAAATTTTTTGTAGAAAAATTTTTAATAAATTTTGATAATAAAATTTTTATAGAAAAAATTTTGATAAAAAAAAATTTATAATAAAATTTGTGATAAAAATTTTCTATAGAAAAATTTTTGATAAAAATTTTTCTGTAGAAAAATTTTTCATAAAAAAATTTTCTAAAAAATTTTTTGGTCATAAATTTTTTAATAAAAAAATTTTTAATCATAAATTTTCTGATAAAAAATATTTTTGTAAAAAATTTTTGATAAAAAAAATTGTCCATAAAAAAATTTTTGGTAATAAAATTTTCTAAAGAAAAATTTTTGATAAAAAAGTTTTTCAGCGCAAATTTTTTTTTGATAGTAAAATTTTCCATTTTAAAATTTGCTTACCAAATTTTTTTATAGGAAATTATTGTTATCAAAATATTCTCTAAAAAAATTTTTCTATAGAAATTTTTTTATCAACAAATTTTCTCCAGAAAATTTTTTATCAAAAATTTCTCTAAAGAAAATTTTTTTATCAGAAAGTTTTTTATTAACATTTTTCCATATACAGAAAATTTTTTTTATCAAAACATTTTCGATAGAAAATTTTTTAACAACAATTTTTCTATATTAATTTTTTTATCTAAATTTTTATCTGGAAATTTTTTTTTACCAAAAAGATTTCTACAAAAAATTTGTGTATCAAAAATGTTTCGATAAATTTTTCTATAGAAAATTTTTCTATCAAAAATTTGTCTATGGAATTCTTTTTTTTTTTTTAATTTAAGAAAGTAAGTAATTGATATATCCTACACAAGTAAACCAATTTACTTCATCGATTTTCTTTATATAGTAATTTTACTAAATCGTTTTGGATGGGTATATTTCAGTTAATCGGACTATAAATGTTTATAGTTTAGACAAAAATGTTTTTTATTTTTATTATTTGTTAAAATTTAAATATTATATTTTTTTGATAATTAATTTGTTTTTTTTTGTATTAATTGGTCTTCTCAATATCGAGCCTTTTCTTATTAATAATTATTAATTACTTATTATAATAATTTTTTTGTTATATAATTTTCACTTTTAAGTATTATAACATTTACTTTTAAATTTCATTATTTTCACAATAATTTTTTGTAACTACTAGATTTTATATATTTTTTTTTTAGAATTAGTTTTTTCTTTATTGGCAGTTCTTTTCATATTTAAAAAAATCTTTTTTTTTTTTGTTATTTATAATTAATTATTTTAATATATATTTTGTTTTTTTTTTCAATTTAAATATTAAATATTTATTTTTATTTGTATTATAAAGTAAATCGTTTCCACTATACATATACATATAAGTACATTTAAATAAGTACATTAATTAGTTTTCCAAAAATTTTATTACTAATTTTATTTTTTCTTGATAATTTTACTTTTCATTTTGTTCAACAACTATTTCTTTTTTTGTTCTTTATATATATAAAATGTTTCCTTAAGTGTATAATTATAGCCTACACATAATTTTAAGAGATCTTTTTTTATGTTGCCCACATAAACATTGGTCTTAAAACCCAGTTTACCCGTTCGATTGGAAATTCTTTTTTTTTTATCTTTCATTCATAAACAAAGTAAAGATTGCAATAAAAGAAAATATTTGGCACTAGAACGCACAAAACATGCTTATGCTATGAAAAACCCGTTGTGCCCTATACGAATAACTAGTGATAAAAGCTCATAAAAGAAATTTGTATTCCAAAACACGTAATAAAATTCTATGGTCTGTCAAGCCCTCCTGTTTAATAACCTTAACCAATCATATTAAATATGGACCTACAACTTTACAGGAATTTACCAATATTTCATATATCGATAATATACAAAAGGCCTAACTCGATTTTTTGTTACTTAACAGGAGAAAAAGACATCTTAATCAAAACTTCGAAAAATTAGCTAAAAATTTCGAAAAATTAAAAAAAAATTATCTAACTTTTCGAAATTTTCATAGACCGGGTCAAAAATAATTTCGATTACACTACGTAACAGTTTTTTTTTGTCCAAACGTTTTTGATATTCAATATTTATGATAATTTGAAGAATCGTCAAAAGTAGAACAGTTTTCGATATATTCGAAAATAACCAATTTTTGCGTTTTTGAAAAAGATGATGTCACCTAAATGTAAACAAGTAAGAGTGTTATATTCGGCTGTGCCGAATCTTATATACCCACCATCAGTTGTGTTAAATTTACAAACATATCTCATATATGTATCTACGAGGGTGCAGCAAATTCAAAACGTGAACCAAATTGGAAAAAAGTTGTTACGCTAGTTGGTATTGTTTTTAAAATATTTGGAATAACTTTGGTTGCAGTAGCTTTATAGTTCAACATTTAAAAGTGTGTAAGTGGTTTCCCTAGTATTTATTTACTTTGAAAAAAAATCGTTATCGTAACCGGGTATGGTTTTACATTAATAACTTGTTAAATACTTTTCGTTTAGATTAATATTTAGTTAGGATAAATAAGTTGATAGTAATACGACAGGTCCATATATTTTGCTAGGAGTTCCAATGCATCTACCATATACATAATCTTAATATGTTGCTTGTACCTCAGAATCTTTTTGATTGTAGACATAAAAAAGGGAATGTAATATATATATATAAGAATTATAGGCAAATGTTGACCGATTGTAACAAAATTTCACACACTGGCTGGTATTTATATAAAGCTTATTTTTGCAAAATTTAGTGGCAATAGCTCTCACATTTTCTAATTTAATAGCCTTTAACTGGTCGTTGCTAAATATTTTTTAGGTTTCAGGGATTTTTTTTTATATGAAAGCTATAGTCAAATATGGACCGATTCCTATAAAATTTGATATACTGACCAATAGTTGCATAATACTTCTTTATTCCAAATTTAGTCGTCATAGCTACTACAATTGTACACAATTTATCAGCATTCATGTGTTTCCCGGGGCGGGGTTATATGGGAGCTCTAACTAAATGTGAAGCGATTTCGCCCATTTTCACTACACAACTTTTGTTACATATTTATTAAAAATACTTTTGTTAAATTTTGTCTCTGTAGCTTTAGTAGTTAAGGAGCTGTCGCGCTTTTATCTGACGGACAGACATAAACCCCCTGTCTTTTTGTGTTTCTGTAAGTTTTTTATATGGGAGCTTTGGTCAAATGGTGACCGATTGTAAAAAGATTTTGCACACTGGCTGGCATTTACATAAGACTTCTTTTTCTAAAATTTTGTTGCGCTTTTATCTAACGGACAGACGGACAGATGGGGGTTTCTCTTTTTGTATTTTTGCGTTTCCGTAAGTTTTTTATATGGGAGCTATGGTCAAATGGTGACCGACTGTGAAAAAATTTTGCACACTGGCTGGCATTTAAGACTTCCTTGTGCTAAATTTAGTGGCCAAAGCTATTACAGTTTATTATTTATTGGCAGTTAAGTGAATTTCAGGTGGAATTTAGGCTGTTTCCGTAAGATTTTTATATGGGAGCTATGGTTAAATCTGTACCGATTTCGATGAAATTTTATATGCTGTTGTAGAACTTCCATCATAGCTGTTATAGTTTGTCATTTATTAGCAAATAAGCGATTGGTCTAGACGAGGTTGTACGGGAGCTATGGTCAAATGTTAACCGATTTTGCTTAATTTCAATACTAAAATTTTCTCATAGATGACAAATGTTTCTACTAAGTTTCAGTGAGCTAGCTCCTTTCGTTTAGGCGTTATCGTGATTTCAACAGACAGACGGACAGACAGACAGACAGACAGACAGACAGACAGACAGACAGACAGACAGACAGACAGACAGACAGACAGACAGACAGACAGACAGACAGACAGACAGACAGACAGACAGACAGACAGACAGACAGACAGACAGACAGACAGACAGACAGACAGACAGACAGACAGACAGACAGACAGACAGACATACAGACAGACAGACGGACAGACAGACAGACAGACAGACAGACAGACAGACAGACAGACAGACAGACAGACAGACAAAATTAGGAATTTTTATTTTAACCATCATAATTTTTGCGCGCATCGCGTAAAATTATAAACGTGAACGGATTTTACATCCTCTAAGCTCCCTTAATAGAACCCAAAAAAAATTTACTGTGCGATCTAAAATTTTGTTGTTTTAACACCGAAAATTAAAACTATTTGATTTTTGCTCATATTAATTTTGCTTAAAGAAGTCTAATCTATGCAAAATTCTAACAAAAAGTTTAATTTTCTTTAGATTTATATGAGTTTCTTTCGATTAAAGGTGTATTTAAGTGATTTTAGAAATTTAGTCTTGCATAGGAGATATGTTCGAGTATGCGCCCATTCCAAATTTATTTCACTCATTTCCACCACTATAAGCAATATTTATTTCATTTAAATAAAAATAAATTTAAGTATCTTGAAAATTGCCTCTTGTACTTTGATTACAAGCTCACATTAACAGCTCCATGTCTGTTTAGGATTAAGTTATATTATTTTTTGGAATTATAATTGTGACTTTATTTCAATATATTTTAAAGAGTAAACGTAATCTTGGTACAAAAAAAGAAACTGTTATTTTGCTTTAAAAAATTTAATAAGAAATTCAAATTTTACACTAAATGGGTTAAGCCTTTGTTATATAAAATTGCTTAAATATATATTTTTTCAAAAATATCAGTTTAATTATATACACCTCGTATGCTAATTGTTTTGATCAACCATTATATATTAACGCGGCACTGTGTTTAATGCATGTATTTTATTCAAGATCCCTAAAATATGCTTTTAAATTTAATCAGTAATCAACAATATTATGACAAAGTAAACCTATTCAGATGTGTAGTATGTATATGAAATTTTAAAATTTCCCAATTGGCCAAATTATCGCAGATGACAGTTTCGTCGACGATTCCTGCACGATTTGTCTTCTGTATTTATTAAAAAAATCTTTTAAGACAATCAAAACTAAAGTCGTTAATAAAATAAACTTTAAATAACTCTCGCATGATGTCTTTTCCTTGACACTTGAAGGGACAACATGAGCGACAATGTCCTAAATAATACTTTGATTTGACCCTGTTAGTGACAAGAAAAGTGACGTGGTGACGTTTTTTTATTTACTAAAAATACAACAGCTATTTCGGGTCATTGTCTTGTAGTAAACAAACAAAACTAGGACGAAACATAGGATACTGCCGCACAGGAGTTTACGGACGCTTTTTTTTGGAAATAATTCTGTAACTTTTGAACGACTGGAGATATTTGAAGGAATTTGGCATGGTGATAGTCAAGGAGTATTCGAGTTGGTTTTCAAAAGCACTGGTCCACGAGGGGTCGGGAGATCAATCACTCTCCTTCAAAGTTGGTCACCTCGGGTGTTCGACTTTTTTAAAAATTCGCCAAAAATCCATTTATGGATGGATTGAAAAGAAATTTTAAACTTAAGTTGTCCTTGAGAAGATCTACAAAAAATACGCTTACATGTGCAGGTTATCTCCTTTGGGTTTCGAGATATTTGGATAAAAAGGAATTTTGGGTTGATTTTTTACCTATTTTTTTAAGCTTTTTTTTGATCTGGTGGACGCATCTGAGGATCAAAAATTCTTTAAGAACATTCGTTAAATTTGTAATAAAATTCTATATATTTTTTGTGCAAGTAGGTTATAGATATCTCGTTTAAAAGTTAAAAATATTCAAAGTTGAAACTTAAAAAAAATTTCGCTTTTTTTTTTTTGAGTTTTTCCCTAAAAAATAGCTATATTTTTTCACTTATAAAAAAATATTTTCTTAAGAAACATAAAAAGATTTTTAAAGTTTTTCAAAGAAAACATAATGAGAATGCGTATAAAACTAATTTCTTGCTAATTGAACTTTTGGTCCTCGCACATGCCCTCTCCAAAAAATGACAATTTGTAAAAAAAAAAAATTTTGTTTAAACAAAAATTTCTCAAAAGGCAAAGCACCGATTTGAAAAAAATTATAATGTTTATATTTTCTGATATATCTGTTATTGATTAGAAAAGTTTTCTTTGAAACGCGCTGCAAATAGAGTCAGTGTTGCCATATTTGTAAAAAAAACTCATTTTTTAAAACCTCTTTTTCCCGAGTTGGGAATTGGGGAATTTTTCAGTTAAAATTGGGAATTTTTTTTAGTTTATAGCTTTTAGATCTTTTTGATCTATATAATTACAAAATTTCATTGTGATATCTTTATCCATGTCATTTCTACAAAATATCAAATATTGAAATTATTTTCCTTAAAAAAAGTAGAAAAATAATATTTTTTTGTTTTACGATACAAAGTGTAAAAAGATTAACTCACTTCAAAAAGATTTTTACATACTGTTCATCTCATGGTCTTTCCCGATTCAATGATACTAAATACGTACATCAAGCTGTCCGTCTTATGGTCTCGTACGACACGGGCGCCAAATATATGAAAATGTAGTAGACAATTTGTTCGAGCTGTTCTGGATGTGTCTTCAAGGATTTAACATTTTCGTGTACCCGTCTTTGATAATATCTTGAAGACTGGGCCAACTGGAAGAGGTCAGACATACACTAAGACGCATCGCTTTTTCTGCTAATATTTAACCATCCGAACAGCTTGCTGACTTGTAAAGCTTGTGATCAAAATACTTATAAAGAATGGTAATTTTGAGAATGAATCAGCGAAAAAGATTTTAAAAATTTCTTTTACTTTATTTACAAATGGTATGTAAAATTTTATCCAATCTCTTACGACTATGACCATTTATTTCTTTAGTACTCGTATTATATGTAATTCATTAATTTTATATAAGTTTTTTTCATTTCTAAATTTAGACATTTAAAATACTCGTTTTCTCCATTGAAGTTTTCTTTAATTTAATCTAATTATTATAGTTACCCTACACCACCAATGTATAGCTGGTTGTAATATTGGTCGGACGCCCGCTTTTATACTATACCGATTATCTCATAATCATACAAATTTCCGTCAGTCTGTAATAAGAGTATAGAGTACTTATTAAATGATAACACTGCTCTGCAGAAAAATCCTCCTTTTAATAAAACTATGTGGACTACATGGATTTTGATGCGCTAAACTCAGATCCGTAGTCGGTTTTTTTCCATGAGATCTGGATTTTTTTTATGGGCGTGGCAAATTTTTCCCCTTAAATTAGTCGGGTACGGAGACCTATTTCGTCCTAACTCGAGAACGACTCATCCGATTTTCAAAATTAAAACACTTGAAGATGCATAACAAAATTGCATTTATTTAAGTCTTATATAATTTTTCTGTATCTCTTATCGTTATGGAGTTATTTAGAAATTAATGGAGAATTTTTTTTTCGTGCGAAATTCGTAATTTTTTTCAGGTTAAAAATGTAATTAAAAAAAAGATAAAGTAAAATTTTAACATTTTAAATATTTTTCTAAGAGCTACATATCTTAAGAATAAAATAAGCAATAAACCATAAAAATCGGTTTATTTCCAATTTACCAATTTATTTCTATAAAAAATACCGTTGTATTTTAGCTTCATTACCTATTGAAATCTTATGGTCATAAATATGTAAGGTTCGTTGCATTGCAATATTGGGTACCTGTGGTAAATTGGTAATAAAATTCACATTTTTAAACCGATTTTTATGGTTTATAGCTTATTTTATTCTTAAGATTTGTAGCTCTTAGAAAAATGTTTAAAATGTTAAAATTTTACTTTATCTTTTTTTTAATTACATTTTTAACCTGAAAAAAACTACGAATTTCGCACGAAAAAAATTTTTCTCCATTAATTTCTAAATAACTCCAAAACGATAAGAGATACAGAAAAATTATATAAGACTTAAATAAATGCAATTTCGTTAAGCATCTTCAAGTGTTTTCATTTTGAAAACCGGATGAGTAGTTCTCGAGTTAGGACGAAATAGATCTCCGTACCTGACTAGTTTAAGGAGAAAAATTTGCCACGTCCATAAAAAAAAATCCAGATTTGATGGAAAAAAACCGAAAACGGATTTGAGTTTAGCGCATCAAGATCCATATAGTCCGCTTAGTTTTATTAAAAGGAAAGACAAAAAATGAATTTTTGCAGAGCAGTGTAATCTATTAAAGTTTTTCACAAATAATTATTTGGGCACTGTTTGTGATAATTGAATTTGTTTAAAATAGGTGTATTATTTCTGGTACCCCATATATTTATAACCGTCCTTTCGTAATTGAGATATTTTAACGAAATTATAAATTTATACTAAATTGGGTTTATATTTGTCATTGCTTTCCATACAATTACTTTTTTCTAAAGTCACATAAATACAGTATGATTCACTTAAATATACCAAAAAACATTTTTTAGGAGATATTTCGTAAAAACTACTCCATATTTAAAGCAACAAAAATATTTTTAAAAAGCCTGGTAATAACTAGTATAACTTTAACTTTTTTTTTCCAAAGTCCAATTTTTTTCACAACATTGGTCATGTGGCACCGGATAAGGACAACCTAACAATAAAGCTGGCAGGACAACTCCTAAATAAAGATACTCATGATCGTCACAGGGGATAGACAGCAAAAACAAATCAAGTCATCAACGAAGAATAAAGTCGAGCAGTAAGTCCTTGCATTAAATCCGTTGATGACGATCCCCCGCCAGTATTATTGTTATTTTCTGATCATATTTGACTCTTTTTCCGTGGACGATTAAAATAATCAAATATGCTTTAATTTTCTATTCGAAAAAGACTGTGTCTTCGGGAGAAAATGTTACCCTAGCCGCGACTCCCTTGAGAGAATATTTTATGAGCACCTTTATGAATCTTTTACGAGCCATTTTCGAGTCATTTTTGATTCAAAAAATAAAGTAACATTGCCTTTACAATTGTACATATGTTGAGTGTGTTTATACGAAATGAGAATTAGAGAGAGTGAGAGAGAGAGAGAGAGTAGAGAGATGAATTATGGTGCAAAGTCTTTTTTCAGAATACTGAAGAAGTTGCACTATTTCTTGTTATTTTATTTATTTTTCATCGACTGCCGCGAACTGGGATCGAACTCAGGCTAAAAATGATATCTTATGTTTAGTAGTCGGCATGCTAACCCACTTAGCTACAGCACCCATTATCCATGCGCGTTAAAAAGTATTTCAAAGCCAACACCATAGGAGCAACATTTTATCATCCAACTGCGCAAAATCTGCTTGCAAAATAGCGTTAAAAACTATCAAATTTCAATCCCTTAAATGTTTGATTTTTAATGAATATGCTTTTTGTTATTGTATTTTTAAATAGTAAGTTTTAAAGCATAAACGCGTATCTACTTCGACTAGTTTCTTAATCGCACAGACGACAAATCGTTTTTTGGTCTTCCAAACTGGTTAAAAAAGACTCATTTGGGTCATTTTTCAAAAAATAATCTTCTAAATGCTGACTGGGTCAACTTGAATAAAATGCGTTGATGATGAGCAAAGGACACCTCCTTAGCGTATAGTCTCTGACTCCTGCTAGTGAAAACCTCTCGGGCAAATTTTCCCAAAAGAGTCAACATCAGTTAAAGCCCTACTGAAATCCAAACACGCCATAGCATTAACATACTATCTATTTCCTCTAATCTCAGCAGGGTAAAGGCAATCGGTTAGTACATCCCGTACGTAGTTAGGCCCGCTCATAAATTCAAAAACGTATTTCATGTCCCATCAGTACGAAACCTTAGCTTAGACCGAGGTCAAAGTCGGTTGCTTTCATACAAACGTCTCGTAAATCGACACAATGAGTTGGTAATATTCGCACATAGATTGTTTCCCCCTTTTGAGGGTTGAACCCTTAATACTTCATCAGAAACATGTAAAACGTGTCGTAGAATTCCAGTAACTGGGTAGTGTGATAACAGAGAATGGTGGAACAGTTAAAGATGTCGAATCCCGAGTAACAAAAGCAATTGGAGCATTCACCCAACTCAGTAACGTCTGAAACTCTAATGTATACAATTTAAGTTCAAATATTTACTTTATGAATAAGAAACTTGGTGCGTTATATCGTGAATTATTTCAGGTATAGAGACCTCAACTCAGCTTTCAAAATGTTCGTGAACGTTCGCACTTTTTGAAATTCTGAAAACACTTTTATACTGCAGAAATTTAAGATTTCTTGAGAAAAGCTTCTTATACCCAAGTGAGCATTAAAAATTGAAAGCATTAAGCCATAGGCACCTCAAAATGAATAACAAGTCTTACACCCAATCTCCCATCGTCTAAGAGTTGTTCACTTGTTTCGGACGAAGAGACCACAACTGATCGTCCAGAACGTTCTCCATCGTAGGTGTTTGTATGGATTGAAATCTAAAAAACCATTTCCTTACTATGGAAATGAAAAATTTATTGAGCCCTGTAAGACGCCAATGGCGTTCACAATCGCTCTCAATTTCAATACACCATCCTCTTAAGCTATAAAGTAAATTTTTTTCAATTGTTTCGGTTATAGAGCTCTTAACTGTGCGTCCAGAACGTTCTGCATTATAAGAAATTCAGAAACCACTTCTTAACTATGAAAATAGACGACTATTTTCAGAAAGAAATAGTCTTAATGAGGACAAGAAATTAATTGGCCAAATCGCCGCATATCGATCGAAATGCAAGATATTTTAAAAACATTTTTGTAGCATACTTTTAGGATAATTAAAATAATATAAACCATATATGATAGTAAAAGAATTTTATTTAAAGCAAATATTTTGACAAACAAGCGGATATGTTTTTATTAAAATTTTTGCAAAATAAATTATTTTAAGGTATGTTACACAATATTTGCAATAAAAGTCTGAGTTTTCGATCGATTTTGGCTCCTGTTCATTATACCCTTCACCACCATAGGTGGAAAGGGTATTATAAGTTTGTGCTGATGTATGTAACGCATAAAAATATTTGTCTTAGACCCACCTTTTAGTATACCAATAGGCTTAGAATCACTGAGTCGATTTAGCGATGTCCGTCCGTCCGTCGGGCTGGACCCCCATGTAAACATTGTAATCAAACTACAGGTCGCAATTCTAAAGATAATTTGATGAAATTTGGCACAGATCATTTTTTTAATAATGGGACCATGGCTATTGAAATTGGTCAAAATCGGTCTATTATTTATGGTACCTCCCATAGGTCCCACTTCCCGGAATTGATCGGTCCACATTTGACCCTAGCTCTCATATAAGTCCAAATGACGGAGACAGCTTAAATAGAGAAAATGTTTGTATGAAAGCAAAATTTCGCAAATATTTGTCTATATACAGAAATAGACCATCTTTGACTTTAGTGGTGAAGGGTATCGTATAGTCGGGCTTGACCGACTATAGCGCTTTTTTACTTGTTTTTTGTTTTTAATTTGTTCTCAAAATATGAGGTTGTGTGCTATGAACGGTCTCCAAATGCAAACTACGAGTAAATGACGCAGATTGACTTAATTTAGAGAGGAGTCATCTGACAGTTGAAAATTGCTAATAAAGAGGCTGGAAATACAAAAACAGACTTATTGACCTGCTCTTATATCAACATCAATATTAAAAAAAACCTTTTTTGGGATAGGGGCACATTTTACAAATTTTATAACACTCTTGGGGGGAGAGGTTATGACTTTTGTTTCGTATGCGTATTTCTATTATACTGTGCTACACAGGGGGGGGGAGGTAAAAATCTGTGAAAACAGCGTTACGTAAGATGTGAACAGTCCCATATGAAAAAACCATGAACAAATGTTTCTGATATAAATTTTGACTGAATTTCATAAATGCTCCTATTGCTGTTCTCAATTCTCAACCCAACTCAGTTTGGTTGTATGCCAGTCGACCTAACTTTCACTCAACCAAATTATTTTTTTATATTGCGGAACTGAATGTTTTTTAGTTCCTTATTATCAAAGGCTGATGTAGGAGATGCTGGATACCAAGTCACGGTTCTGATTGGTCTTAAATTGGTAAGCCTAGACTTATCTTGGTTATCCACCATCTCACCTGTGGACCCTGACCTCTTCGTGGTATCAGCCCGGTAACTAAGTTAACACCCGTTAATGTAGTTAGCTAACATGTGCCGCGAGTTCTTTCATAAGAACGATAAAAAATATGGGTAAGGTCGTCGGGCTAGTAACCCACTTCTGGAAAAAACTATGAAATTACTATGAAAAAGCTAAATTTAGAACAGAAACGTTCCACCCCAATCTTCAAATAGGACGTCTAAAACTTTGATGGAAAGACCAAGAGATACAAATTCTTTCAAAGCTTAGCCTACACAATTGGAGAATATGCTCACCAGATCGAAGAGCATGGATTTCTAAAATATGCTCTTAAATAAATATTATTCAAAAATAAAAATTATTCGCACTTAATCCCATTCTGTTATGTATATAGACAATTTATTGATAAAAGCCAAACAATGTTTGTGGGGACAACCAATTCCTCGACGCGTTTCGATGGTTGGTTAGACCATCATCTATAGGAAGTGTATCCCTGCTTTGATTTTACAATCTCAATCATTACGAATTATGTTTGTAAATCAAAGAAAAAAGCTGAGAACCTGCCTAGAAGTAGGGATACCCCTCCTGAGGATCATCGAAACACTTCGAGGAATTGGTTGTCCCCATAAACATTTTTTGGCTTTTATCAATAAATTGTCTTTTACACAGTATTTGAATTTCTACTTTAGCTACCTTTTTTTTAATTGCCGTTACGACTACAGCTCCAACTTTTTCAAGTATAAGTAGCAGTAGACGCTGCATTATTTCGAAGCATTTATATTTTTAAGCTACTGCTACTTTTCAAAAAACAAAAGCGGTAGCAAAAGTAGCAGTAGGCGCTGCATTATTCCGAAGCATTTACATTTTTAAGCTACAGCTATTTTTCAAATACCAAAAGCAGCAAATAGAAGTAGCTCTTTGCTATTTTAACTAAAGTATTGGTACTTGTAGAAAACAGCAAAAATATTCTACTTTATTTTTGCCTCAATTTGAAGAGTAGCCAAAATCGAAAATATTTTTTCTGGCTACTTTGTAGCTATTTCTTGGCTATTTTGCAGCTACTTTCTGGCTACTTTATATGAATACTTTATGTTTGGAGCTACGCAATACAAATATTTTCTTCTGGCTTGCATAGCCCCAAGAAAAAAGTATTCATATATAGTAGCCATAAAGTAGCTGCAAAATAGCCAGAAAGTAGCTGCGAAATAGCCAAGAAGTAGCTGCAAAATAGCAAGAAAAAATATTGTCGATTTTGACTACTCTTCAAATTGAAGCAAACATGAAATAGATTATTTTTGCTATTTTCTACCCCTACCAATACTTCAGTTAAAGTAGCAAAGAGCTACTTTTACTTGCCGCTTTTGTGTTTTGAAAAATAGCTGTAGCTTAAAAATATAAATGCTTCAGAATAATAAAGCGTCTACTGCTACTAATACTTGAAAAAAGTTGGAGCCGTAGCCGTATGCAATGATTTCCTATTTTTATATGAATGTAGCAGTAGAAGAAGACGGGTATTGGCTACTATTTTTCAACAAATTTGTATCTTAAAAATTAGTCTTTTTTCGTCGCTACAGCTACTTTTAGATTAGCCGTACAAACACTGCTTTTACATTAAAAAATAAATATAATAGACTGGGATTAAGTCCATATAATTGTTCTTTTTGAATAATGTTTTTACTTAAACTAGAGTGGAATCTACTTAATATCTCTTAGGAATTTGATCCAACCGTTTTCTTAGCTTAGTAACATAACTAATGCGTTTTGACTGGGTATATCCGAGTGAATCGGACTGTATCACCAAATGATCTTTATTTTACATAAATAACGGAAATTTTTAGTTATGTCAAATAGCAGACACTAACACTTTTTAATAATTCATAAGAAAAATTTCAAAGTTTGTTAAGTAACTGTCCAAGTTTAATCTCAGTGGTGTAGGGCATTGCAGAGCTGGGCATGGCCCACTCTTGCTTATTTAGTTTATATACGCAATAATGATGATCTAATTTGCGATTTTAAATAAATTTTATCTAAATGGAAGAATATTTAGCTGCCAAATCCATAAGCCGATCCTTAGAAGTATCCCTTGTTCTTGATGACATTATAATTTTACGACCTCTACGTGAAGAGGGATTCCGAACTTTAGAAGCCCTCTCGACATGATCATAAGGTGATGGTGGTTTTATTGTTGTTTCACTATTGAGATGAAATCTTTTTGTGGATGATGTAGGCGTTTGGGTGGCCATATTTGAGAAACGTCGATATTTATTGAACATTATTTGAGATGATGTCAGGGCATCATCTTCCTCTGCTAAAGCTCGTTTGTTTGGAGAAATGTTTGATAATGCAGCTGCTGCTCCTAAATGTTATTGAGGGGGTGTGGGAGGGGGTGTGATTTTTAAGGTTTTTAGTTTAATATTTTCATTTATTGTAAAATTTATTTTAATTAGTTAAGAATGAGTTTAATGGGAAAAAGTTTGATGAGTTATTATTAAATTTTATTTAACTATTTTTAACAATTATAAATGTGTTTAAAAATTTTGTTTTATATATAAAAAAAATTTTTTTTTTTTTTTTGCTCAAAACATTTATGTATGTATATAAAATAACATTTATTTATAACTAAATAATTAGGTATTATCTATGTACACAATAATACAATACAATACAAAAATGAATGACTGAATTTGAAACGATTTTTCTTTTGTTGATTTATGCTAAAAATTTTGTCTGGTTTTATTTTCATTTGAAATAATTTTCATTATCGTTTAGAATATGTAGAACGTATTGTTAATTGTTGAAATTTAAATTGGCTGAACTATTTTATTCGAATGCATGATACAATTATAGTTATTAAAGTTATGGTTTTAGAATACAATTAAAAATTGGAAGAATAGCTAGAGTATAAATAAGTATTTAAACAAAAATAAAACATTCATGAAGAGTTATTTTACATTTCACACATTTTAAATATATGCAAATTTAGGTTATGTTCCATAAAATTATGATTGAAATGTTTTGTCAAGCATATATAATGCAAATTATATGAAAACAATTAAAAACAATGAAAAAAAAGTACTTTAGTCGGTCAAGACCGACTTACAGATATCCTACACCACTCAAGTCAAATGAGCACGGATTGTCAACCTCAAACATTTTCAAGAATAACAAAACTTTAGCAAAACTGCAAAAGCTAAAGAACTTACATTTTTTTGGTAATTTGTATACCCTTCATCACCATTGGTGGAAAGGGTATATTGGGTTTGTGCTGATGTTTGTAACGCATGGAAATATTGGTCTGAGACCCACCTTTTAGTATACCAATTGACTTAGTATCACTTCCTGGCGAAATCGGATTACTATTTCGGGTGCCTCCCATAGGGATGTCTTTCCGGAATAGAGTTTTTGGTTCTTTACAGCCACAAATTTAGTTGTATTTTAATAATAGTACCTGCTTGACCGAGCCTTGCTTGCAGCTTTATGATACGAATTTTGTGCAAATATTCAGTTAATTTCGAATTATTTTATTTATTTTTTCCGATCAACACATAGTTTGCATAGTTTACATATTAACTCATTTTGAAAAATTTTGGAAATTGGTCATACCAACAGAAACCTCCGTCGACTCATGCGCAACAACTTTGCTAAATATTATAGCCTGATCAAAGGCACAGTTTACGATTTATTTCACTTTGAGTAATTTTTAGTTTCGGCACCTGAAGTTGTTCATACCAACTAAGAAACCTTCGTCTGCTTATGCGTAACAACTTTTCTAATGATTATAACATGATCAAATGCACAGTTTACGATTTAATTCATTTTGAGTAATCTTCAGTGGCGCCACCTGCTGGACTTTGTACAGCTTACGATTAAATTGACTTTGAGTAAATTTCAGTGGCGCCACCTGTCGAAATTTCTTCATACCAATTAAGAAACCTCCGTCGACTCATGCACAACAACTTTGCTAAATATTATAGCCTGATCAAATGCACAGTTTACGATTTATTTAATTTTGAGTAATTTTCAGTGGCGCCACCTGAAGTTGTTGATACCAACTAAGAAATCTTCGTCTCCTTATGCGTAACAACTTTTCTAATGATTATAAAATGATCAAATGCACAGTTTACGATTTAATTCATTTTGAATAATCTTCAGTGGCGCCACCTGCTGGACTTTGTACAGCTTACGATTAAATTGACTTTGAGTAAATTTCAGTGGCGCCACCTGAAGTTGTTGATACCAACTAAGAAATCTTCGTCTCCTTATGCGTAACAACTTTTCTAATGATTATAAAATAATCAAATGCACAGTTTACGATTTAATTCATTTTGAGTAATTTTCAGTCTCGCCACCTGTTGGACTTTGGTCATTCCCATTAATAAACCTTCGTCGGCTTATCCGCAAAAACTTTGCTAAAAATTATAGCATGATTAAATGTACAGCTTACGATTAAATTGACTTTGAGTAAATTTCAGTGGCGCCACCTGTCGAAATTTCTTCATACCAATTAAGAAACTTTCGTCGGCTCATGTGCAACAACTTTGCTATAGATTATAGCATGATTAAATGTACAGCTTACGATAAAATTGACTTTGAGTAATTTTCATTAGCGCCACCTGTCGGAAATTATTCACACCAACTAAAAACCTTAAACTCTGTTTAAGATCATAGTATGATCAGTGGCGCCACCTAACGAAATTAGTCTTACCAACTTAAAAACCTTCGCCGGCTTATCCGCAACATCTTCGCTTATGAGCATAATATGATCAAATTCACATTTACTATTCTATAAAGAACATACACACAAACATTCATTTGTTTAAAAGTTATAACATTACTCATTTTTCCCCTTTTTATCCACTACTTTCAAAAAGTTCCATATGCTTCTTTGGTACTTCGTACCAATTGAATTCCGTACATCTCAAAATTCATATTACTTTTGAGATATTAAGTTATCATTTTATCCCTTTTTTACCCATTTTGGTCCTAAAATCAAAAAAGTACCAAGTACGTATTCAATATTTCTTACACATCTATTGACTGCAGTACAAAGTTCCTTTCTATATTCTTTGGTTTAAAATATAAGAGTGGGTTAAAAAAGTACCAAAAAAACTATTATAAAAAACTATATAAAATAGCACATAGTATGTGCAGTACCTGGGCGACCGAGCCTAGCTCGGAGCTTAATGATAAGCATTTCGAGGCGAATATTTTATGGCGTAATAACCAATAAAAAAAAATTACAGAAAAGACGGAACACAAATATCCAATTAATTTTGAATCATTTTATTCATTTTGTCCTATCAACACCAGATCAAATGCACAGTTTAATATGAATAATTTTGGAAATTGGTCATTGGTTAGAAACCTCCGTCGACTCATGCGCAAGAACTTTGCTAAAAATCATAGCCTGATAAAATGCACAGTTTACGATTTAAATCATTTTGAGTAATTTTCAGTGGCGCCACCTATCGGTAATTGTTGATACCATATTAGGAAATCTTCGTCGGCTCATGCGTAACAACTTTGCTAAAGATTATATCGTAATCAAATGCACAGTTTACGATTTAATTCATTTTGAGTAATTTTCAGTGGCGCCACCTGTCGGATGGTGATACAACATAAAAACCTTCATTACTCATGCGCAATAACTTTAGCTAAAGATCATTGCATAAGCATAACATGGTTAAATGCATAGTTTACTATTCCATAAAGGACATACAGACAGAAAAACATTCATTTGTTTAAAAGATATAACCTTACCAATTTTTTCCCCTTTTATCACCTATTTTCTAAAAAGTTACATATGTAAATTTGGTACTTGGTACCAATTTAATTCGGTACTTTTCATAAAAACGCAGTTAACATATTGTTCCTATTCATATTACTTCATGAGGTGTTAAGTTATCATTTTATCCCTTTTTTACCCATTTTGGCCCCCGAAATCAAAAAACCAAATACGTGTTCAATATTTTTCTTACATATATTGATTGCATTACAACATTATTTTCTATATTGTTTGGTTCAAAAGATAAGAGTGGCTTAAAAATGGTACCAAAAAAACTATTTTTACCCTTTTTTACCCCCTATCTGGCATAGATTGAAAAGTAAGTTGGTATCACTATCCGACAGGTGGCGCCACTGAAAATTACTCAACTGTGCAGTCGTATCTTTAGCGAAGTTGTATATGATCCTAAGCGAAGTTGAATATGATCCTAAGCGAAGTTGTTTCAAATGAGCCGGTGAAGGTTTTTTTAATTGGTATGAACAATTTCCAACAGGTGGCGCCACGGAAAAATTACTCAAATTAAATTAAATCGTAAACTGTGCATTTGATCATGCTATGATCTTTAGCAAAGTTATTACGCATGAGACGACCAAGGTTTCTTAATTGGTATGAACAATTTTCGATAGGTGGCGCCACTGAAAATAATTCAAAGTGAATTAAATCGTAAGCTGTACATTTGATTATGAAATGATCTTTAGCAAAGTTGTTGCACATTATTCGACGAAGGTTTCTTAGTTGGTATCAACAATTTTCGGTAGGTGGCGCCTCCGAAAAATACTCAAAATTAATTAAATCGTAAACTGTGCATTTTATCGGGCTATGATAAAAAAATTTCTATAAATAATTTTTGATCAAAAATTTTTGATAAAAAAAAATTTCTATAGAAAAATTTTTGATAAAAAAATTTTCTATAGAAAAATTTTTGATAAAAAAATTTTCTATGGAAAAATTTTGATAAAAACATTTTCTATAGAAAAATTTTTGATAAAAAAATTTTCTATAGAAAAATTTTTGGTAAAAAATTTTCTTTAGAAAAATTTTTGGTAAAAAATTTTCTATAGAAAAATTTTTGGTAAAATATTTTCTAAAGAAAAATGTTTGTTAAAAAAATTTTCTATAGAAAAATTTTTGTTAAAAAAATTTTCTATAGAAAAATTTTTGATAAAAAAATTTTCTGTAGAAAAATTTTGTTAAAAAAATTTTCTATAGAAAAATTTTTGATAAAAAAAATTTCTATAGAAAAATTTTTGATAAAAAAATTTCTATAGAAAAATTTTTGATAAAAAAATTTTCTATAAAAAAATTTTCTATAGAAAAATTTTTGATAAAAAAATTTTCTATAGAAAAATTTTTGATAAAAAAATTTTCTATAGAAAAATTTTTGATAAAAAAGTTTTCTATGGAATAATTTTTGATAAAAAAAATGTCTATAGAAAAATTTTTGATAAAAAAATTTTATAGAAAATTTTTTGATAAAAAAATTTCTATAGAAAAGTTTTTGATAAAAAAAATTTCTACATAAAAATTTTTGATAAAAAAATTTTCGTTGAAAGAAATTAATTTTAGTTGAACCAGAAATTTATGTTGATGGTCGTGGGTTCGAGTCGGGCTCAGGTTCATGTCATAAATTATTTTTTTATTTTTTTTTTCCTAAAATTTATTCATCTAATTTAAAAATCATAAATTAAAAAAATAATTTATGACATGAACCTGAGCCCGACTCGAACCCACGACCATCAAAAAATTTTCTATAAAAAAATTTTCTATAGAAAAATTTTTGATAAAAAAATTTTCTATAGAAAAATTTTTGATAAAAAAATTTTCTATAGAAAAATTTTTGATAAAAACATTTTCTATAGAAAAATTTTTGATAAAAAAATTTTCTATAGAAAAATTTTTGGTAAAAAATTTTCTTTAGAAAAATTTTTGGTAAAAAATTTTCTTTAGAAAAATTTTTGGTAAAAAATTTTCTATAGAAAAATTTTTGGTAAAATATTTTCCAAAGAAAACTGTTTGTTAAAAAAATTTTCTATAGAAAAATTTTTGTTAAAAAAATTTTCTATGGAAAAATTTTTGATAAAAAAATTTTCTGTAGAAAAATTTTGTAATAAAAATTTTCTATAGAAAAATTTTTGATAAAAAAAATTTTCTATAGAAAAATTTTTGATAAAAAAATTTTCTATAGAAAAATTTTTGAAAAAAAAGATTTTCTATAGAAAAATTTTTTATAAAAAAAAATTCTATAAAAAAATTTTCTATAGAAAAATTTTTGATAAAAAATGTCTATAGAAAATTTTTGGATAAAAAAATTAAACAGAAAGCAACTATTAGCTGTTAACTCAAACTTGTGACACTTAAAAAAACACGTGCTAGTAATGATAGAATAGTGAATCACAGCCCACATTGATGGATACCCTACTGTCACCGATAAGCACCCTCGACATCTATTGCATTTTGACCAGAAGCCCCCATACATAAGATTTGTTTTTAATTTAGGTCGGATATAGGAAATGAAGAGAAAGGCACTTGAGTGAGTAGTTCGATCGTTGAAATTTTTTTCAAAAACCATGAGTTTCTGATTCCAAGATATTTCACCAGGGATAGAAAATGGATTTCTTGATTTAGTCCCAAATATGAAAACAAAATGTACTTTTTGAAAATTAATGGTAACATTTTTCATATAGAATATATTATATTCAAAATTTAATCGGCTTCAAATTCGAAACTATAGAATGGATCTTATTTGATCCCTTCGGATCCGAAAATCTATTAAAATTTAACAATTTAAGCTCATAGTAATTGAAAGATGAATAGATATCTTATATAATAGGCACTTAAATCGAGGAATGAAAATAGTCTTAAACCCACTTTTACAACACAAATTCAACTTAAATTTCCTGTGACAAGTTTTAAAGTAAACTTTTGTTTATTTTAATCTTTTTTGAATCCCCTTTATAGTGCTTTCGTCTTAGTCGCCAAAAAAGCAACAGCAAAAGTGCGGGAAATAAAGAAAAGATAAAACTAAAAAATGTTGTGTGTTTCTGTTCAGATGATAGTCATCGCTTTATGTTAATATTTGTTGGACACAATAACTCGTCTTTATTCTGTCCCGCAAATAAGATATAATGTGTGGTTTTCGCTCTGTCTAGAATTAGGGATAATTCCCCTGAAGATATGGCCAACAACATTTTTTTGATTTTATTAAAAAACTGTTTATTACAATAATAAATTATTGTAATAAATTGGGATCTTAGTGCAATACACTACAGTAAAGCATTTTAATAAATTTATTGAAATTTCAGAATTTTATATACAAGTAAGAAAGTAATCTAGTCGGGCTCGACCGATTCTGAGGTACCCTAAACTACTAATCGATCATCGGACGATTTTCAACAAATCTGGAACATTTTGTAAGTCTTAGAACAATATTTGGTAGTATGAGAGCTAGGGTCAAGTATGAACCGCTTGTAACAGGGTATCCAAGTGATTTTAAATTGAAGATCTTGAATGGAAGATATGGTCAAATACTAACCATTTCAAACAAAATATGATACAGTATCTTACTGTTTCCCTTTGTATATAATTGTCAATTCCAGGGTTCCGGTTCTGTGGTTAGTACCCGAAATAATCAACCTATTTAACCCAATTCCAAAAGAAATGTTTTTAAAACTACACATGGACTTAGAATCAACTCAGAAAGGAATACTACCAGATGGTCTCAGACCCATTTCTATGTGTTATAAGCAGAAGTAGGCAGCCCATACCACCAGAAGCCGATGATTTTTTTTAACTTTCGTAAATACCACGACCATTAAAAAAACTTGTGAAAATGAGTATTAAAGTCATTCGTTTGGAATTTGGATGTGGATTTGGGTGCCGCTTGGTTAAAGAAAAGACAAAAACCAAACAGGAAAGAAATAAATCAAAATCGAATTTATAGCAACAAAATTCAAGCAAAAAATTCGAGAGAACAAAGAAATATAATCTTGAACATTGTTGCCACGACTCTATTATTTTTGTAAACATTGGCAATCTTTTTGTAAACATTGGGAATATTTTTCAAAACAGAAATAAATTCTAAAATTAAACAATTTTAAATTTTTATATTTTTGATCCAAAAAATTTTCTATAGAAAAATTTTTGATAAAAAAATTTTCATAGAAAAATTTTTGATAAAAAAATTTTCATAGAAAAATTTTTGATAAAAAAATTTTCATAGAAAAATTTTTGATAAAAAAATTTTCCATAGAAGAATTTTTGACAAAAAATTGTCTATGAAAAAATTATTGACAAAAAAATTTTCTATAGAAAAAAATTTAATAAAAAAAAATTTTTATAGAAAAAATTTTGATAAAAAATTTTCTATAGAACATTTTGGTAAAAAAAATTTTCTATTGAGAAATATTTGATAAAAAAAATTTTGTGTAGAAAAATTTTTGATAAACAAATTTTCTATAGAAAATTTTTTATAGAAAAATCTATGATAAAAAAATTTTCTATGAAAAAATTTTTGATAAACAAATTTTCTATGGAAAAATTTTTGATAAAAGAATTTTCATAGAAAATTTTTGATAAAAAAATTTTCATAGAAAAATTTTTGATAAAAAAATTTTCATAGAAAAATTTTTGATAAAAAACCTTCAATAAAAACATTTTTGATAATAAAATTTTCTATAGAAAAATTTTTGATAAAAAAATTTTCCATAGAAGAATTTTTAACAAAAAATTTTCTTTGAAAAAATTATTGACAAAAAAATTTTCTATAGAAAAAATTTTAATAAAAAAAAATGTTATAGAAAATTTTTTTATAAAAAAAAAAATTCTTTTTTTTTGTAAGAAAATTTTTTATAGAAACATTTTTGATGTTTGACAAAAATATTTTCTATAGAAAAAAATTTAATAAAAAAAATTTTTTATAGAAAAAATTTTGATAAAAAATTTTCTATAGAAACATTTTTGGTAAAAAAAATGTTCTATTGAGAAATATTTGAAAAAAAAATTTGGTGTAGAAAAATTTTTGATTAACAAATTTTCTATAGAAAATTTTTTATAGAAAAATCTTTGATAAAAAAATTTTCTATGAAGAAATTTTTGATAAACAAATTTTCTATGGAAAAATTTTTGATAAAAAAATTTTCTATGAAAAAATTTTTGATAAACAAATTTTCTATGGAAAAATTTTTGATAAAAAAATTTTCTATGAATATGGATAGAAAAAGTTTTAATAAAAATTGTTTCTGATAAAAATATTTTTAAAAAATGGATTGAAAAACTTTTTCTTTTTAAAATGTTAGAACTACACATCAAAGGTAAAAATTGTGTAATATATAAATTTTCAAGCAAGAACAACATTTATTGATAAATTTTTCTGAGAATTTATAAAATCGATCGTGTTACGCCAAAGTTAAGTATTTCAACATAATACGTTTATGTATAAATTAACCCTAAAAATATGGGGACTTAAATGACTTTAAAAATTTTATACTTTTTTGGGGGAAAAAATTTATCTTCTTGGTATGATGGTGTAAGATATGAAAACATTTTACAAATGATAAAAGTGTGTCGTTTGAAGTGATAAAATTATTAAGAAATATATTCTTTTAATTTTTTTTTATCACTATATGACACATTTCAATACGATTTTAAAATATTTAATAAATAATCATAATAAAATAAACTAACCGCCTAATTCATAAACTAAAAATATAGCTATGACAAGGTTATAAATCAAAATTTGCATACAAAATTCCTATTATAAGGCTTTGATATTTTGATAATTCGTTTGTAAATTAGGGGATAAATATATGGTTATAATAAACAAAAAAAAAAGCAAATAATGAAAAAGCCAAATAGACAAAATATGACTAAAACTTAAAGCCATTTCAATACATTTAACATACGTACAAAATGTGTCTATCACAAAAAATATTTAATTTTTTTAATAATAAAATTAGTTAAAAAGAAACATTAACATCTTATTTCCATAGTTATTTTTTTTTTTGTTTTTTCTGTAGAAAAAGAAATTAATCAACACTTAAACATTTAGCAATGAAGAACAAATTTAATTCTATTGTTAAGAGATTTTACATGATTTCCTTTATATGTAAATGCTATGCACGGAAAGAAATTTCTATGATAAAATAATGAACGACAGACTGACAGACAGTTACACAATTAGTTTATAATAATGAGAGAATGATGACATAAAGAATTTCTTGATAATTTTTATTTCTTTTTTGTTTGAATTCTGTATAAATAGTTTTGGGTGGTTGTGTTGGTGTGATCATGAATAGCATGATATGTACATCATCTTCATACCGATCGGCTGATGGGGCAGCTCGCTCCCGTGTTATATGATACTTTCACGATTTCTTTCCATTTCTTCCGTTTCATGTTCGGGATCTAGACTTGACGTCGACGATACACCGCATATTTGCATTTCAATTTCAGCCAAACGATTCTCGAGATCCCACTGCTGTTGCGATAATTTCGTATTTAAAGCTTGATTTTCCGATTCGACTGTGTGTAGACGTTCACGCAAACGTTTGATCTCATCTTCGAGAGCTTCGTGTGAGCCGAGTAGGGGTGTGGTACCGCCGCCCACAACGCTGGCCGTACCGGTACCGTAAATTTCTAAATGGGTGTTGGAGTCGCAAATGTGACCTGAATGAAGAAGGAAATAGAGAAAGAACAGAGAATTTGATTATACTCGGTTTAGGACTTTCATTAACATTAAACAGATATATAGTTTTTTTCTATGTCATTGACATGATTCCGATTAATATTTTAGAGCAATCAAAATTAATTGACTTTGACAGTCCAGCACTAAAATTTTGAACCGTTTGAGACAACCGAAATCTGAAAGCTTATGATCAGGCGTCGGCAGCCCATACCACCAGAAGCCAAAGACATTTTGCAAATTTCGTAAATATCACGACCATTATTTATCTTGAAAATAAGTATTTAAATCATTTTTCCTTAACAAATTTTTCTACAAAAAAATTTTCGATAGAAATATTTTCCTGTAGAAAAATTTTCAATAAAAAAGTTTTGATAGAAAAATTTTCTAAAAAAAAAAAAGTTTTGATAAAAAGATTTTCTAAAGAAATTTTTAATAAACTCGTGAAATGAGTATTTAAATCATTTTTCATTAAAATATTTTTCTACAAAAAAATTTTCGATAGAAATATTTTCTTGTAGAAAAATTTTCAATAAAAAAGTTTTGATAGAAAAATTTTCTACAAAAAAAAAAAGTTTGATAAAAAGATTTTCTAAAGAAATTTTTGATAAACTCGTGAAATGAGTATTTAAATCATTTTTGATAAAAATATTTTTCTACAAAAAAATTTTCGATAGAAATATTTTCCTGTAGAAAAATTTTCAATAAAAAAGTTTTGATAGAAAAATTTTCTAAAAAAAAAAAATTTGATAAAAAGATTTTCTAAAGAAATTTTTGATAAACTCGTGAAATGAGTATTTAAATCATTTTCGATAAAAATATTTTTCTACAAAAAAATTTTCGATAGAAATATTTTCCTGTAGAAAAATTTTCAATAAAAAAGTTTTGATAGAAAAATTTTCTAAAAAAAGTTTTGATAGAAAAATTTTCTAAAAAAAAAAATTTTGATAAAAAGATTTTAGCAAAAATAATAAAAGATTTTTTTAAGCTTGAGGTCTTATAGTTGTTTTTTAAAAATTAAATATATTTATTTAATTATTCATCGATATTTCGCTATCCGTTGGATAGCATCATCAGGATTAATGAGTACAATAAAAGAGTACAAGAAGTCTTAAGTCTATTTGCTCTTAATATTAAAATTGCAAAAGATTTTCTAAAGAAATTTTTGATAAACAAATTTTCTATCGAAAAATTTTTAATAAAAAAATGTTTATAGAAAAATTTTTGATAAAATTTTTTTTTTTATAGAAAAATTTTTGATAAGAAAAACTTCTATAGCAAAATTTTCGATTAAAAAATTTTCTATAGAAACATTTTTGATAAAAAATCAAAAATTTGTCTATAGAAAAATTTTTATACATAAATTTTCTATAGAAAAAAAATTTTGATGAAGAAATTTTCTATAGAAAAATTATATATGGAAAATTTTTTTTACCAAAAATTTTTCTTTAGAAAATATTTTTATAGAGAAATTTTTGATAAAAAAAATTTTCTCTAAAAAAATTTTTGATAATAAAATTTTCTCTAGAAAAATTTTTGATTAAAAAAATTTCCTTAATCAAAAATTTTTCATAAAAAATTTTCTATAGAAAAATATTTGATAAAAAAAATTTTCCATAAAAAAATTGTTGATAAAAAAGTTTTCTATAGACAAATTTTTGATAAAAAAGTTTTCTATAGACAAATTTTTAATAAAAATATTTTTTAACAAAAAAAATTTTTGATAAAAATTTTTTTTTATAAAAAAATTTCTATGGAATAAATTAAAAAAAAAAATTTGATGAAAAATTTCTTATAGAAAAATTTTTGATAAACAATTTTCTCTAGAAAAATTTTTAATAAAAAAAAAATTCTATAGAAAAATTTTTTGATTAAAAATTTTCTACAGAAAATTTTTGATAAAAAAATTCTTAACAAAAATTTTTGACAAAAAAATTTTCTATAGAAAAATTTTTTGTAAAAAATTTTCTGTAAAAAAATGTTTGATAAAAAAATTTTCTATAGAAAAATTTTTGATAAAAAAAAAACTTCCATAGAAAAATTTTTGATAAAAAAAAATTCTATAGTAAAATTTTTTGTAAAAAATTGCCTTTATAAAAAGTTTTGATAAAAATATTTTATTTTTCTGTAGAAAAATATTTATATTAAATATTTTTCTACAGAAAAATTTTTGATAAACAATTTTTGGAAAAATTTTTTTATGAAAAAATTTGCGACAGAAAAACTTTTGATAACAAAATATTTTATAGAAAAATTTTTGATTACCCAATTTTCAATAAAAAAATTTTTTTAATAAAAAAATTTATATATTGAAATTTATGATAAAAAAAATTCTATTGAAAAATTTTCGATAAAAAATTTTCTGTATAAAAATTTTCGATAAAAAATTTTCTGTAGAAAAATTCTCGATAAAAAAATGTTTATAGAAAAATTTTGGATAAAAAAATTTTCTATAGAAAAAACTTCCATAAAAAATTTTTGATAAAAAAAACTTTAGATAGTAAAATTTTTTTATAAAAAATTGCCTTTATAAAAAGTTTTGATAAAAATATTTTTCTACAAAAATATTTTTGATATAAATATTTTTCTACAGAAAAATTTTTGATAAAAAAAATTTCTATGGAAAAAATTTTTTATGAAAAAATTTGCGATAGAAAAACAAAATATTCTATAGAAAAATTTTTGATAACCCAATTTTCAATAAAAATTTTTTTTAATAAAAAAATTTATATAGAAAAATTTTTGATAAAAAGAAATTCTATTAAAAAATTTTCGATAAAAAATTTTCTGTATAAAAATTTTCGATAAAAAATTTTCTGTATAAAAAATTTTTGGTTACCCAATTTTCAATAAAATTTTTTTTTTTAATAAAAAAATTTATATAGCAAAATTTTCGATAAAAAATTTTCTGTAGAAAAATTCTCGATAAAAAAAATGTTTATAGAAAAATTTTGGATAAAAAAATTTTCTATAGAAAAAACTTCCATAAAAAAATTTTGATAAAAAAAAATTTCTATAGTAAAATTTTTTTATAAAAAATTGCCTTTATAAAAAGTTTTGATAAAAATATTTTTCTACAAAAAAATTTTTGATATAAATATTTTTCTACAGAAAAATTTTTGTAAAAAAAAATTTCTATGGAAAAAATTTTTTATGAATAAATTTGCGATAGAAAAACTTTTAATAACAAAATATTTTATAGAAAAATTTTTGATTACCCAATTTTCAAAAAAAAAAACAAAATTTTTAATAAAAAAATGTATTTAGCAAAATTTATGATAAAAAAAATTCTATTAAAAAATTTTCGATAAAAAATTTTCTGTATAAAAATTTTCGATAAAAAATTTTCTGTAGAAAAATTCTCGATAAAAAAATGTTTATAGAAAAATTTTGGATAAAAAAATTTTCTATAGAAAAAACTTCCATAAAAAAATTTTGATAAAAAAAAATTTCTATAGTAAAATTTTTTTATAAAAAATTGCCTTTATAAAAAGTTTTGATAAAAATATTTTTCTACAAAAAAATTTTTGATATAAATATTTTTCTACAGAAAAATTTTTGATAAAAAAAATTTCTATGGAAAAAATTTTTTATGAAAAAATTTGCGATAGAAAAACAAAATATTCTATAGAAAAATTTTTGATTACCCAATTTTCAATAAAAAAATTTTTTAATAAAAAAATTTGTATAGAAAAATTTTTGATAAAAAGAAATTCTATTAAAAAATTTTCTGTATAAAAACTTTCGATGAAAAATTTTCTGTATAAAAATTTTCGATAAAAAATTTTCTGTATAAAAATTTTCGATAAAAAATTTTCTGTATAAAAATTATCGATAAAAAATTTTCTGTACAAAAATTTTCGATAAAATAATGTTTATAGAAAAATTTTGGATAACAAAATTTTCTAAAGAAAAATGTTATAGAAAAATTTTTGATAAAAAACTTTTGTAGAAAAATTTTTGATAAAAAAATTTCTATAGAAAAATTTTTGATAAAAAAAATTTCTATAGAAAAATTTTCTGTAGAAAAATTTTCGATAAATAATTTTCTATAGAAACATTTTTGATAAAGAATTTTCAATGGAAAAATTTTTGATAAAAAAAATTTCTATGGAAAAATTTTTGATAAAAGAATTTTATTAAGAAAAATTTGGGATAAAAAAAAAGTTATAGAAAAATTTTTTATAAAAAAATTTTCGATTGAAAAATTTTTGATGAAAAAAATTTTCTTAGAAAAAATTTTTGATAAAAATATTTTCTATTAAAAATTTTTCTATAGAAAAATTCTTGATAAAAAAATGTTCAAAAAAAAATTTTTATAAAAACATTTTCTATTGAAAAATTTTTGATAAAGAAATTTTCTGTACAAAAATTTTGATAAAAAATATTTTCTATAGAATAATTTTTGATAAAAAAAATTTTCTATAGAAAAATTTTTGATAAAAAAAAATTTCTATAGAAAAATTTTAGATTTATATAATCTATTCTTTTGTGCCGATCTCTGCTTATAATAGTAGGAAAAAAACCCTAGCTGGAATTTTAATTTCTTTAAGCTAATTATTCTTTTAATTCATTTTCAAAGTTTTCTACTGCGGGTGGATTTTTGTACAATTTTCAAAAGAAAATGTATTGATTCTTAAGTCTATATCTCGAGAACTATTCGAAATATTGCTGTCTCTTTCAAACAATCGATATTGTAAGAAAGAGACAGCAATTTGGACTACAAATGACACAACTAGTTGTAACCATTATAACCATATTATGGTTTGTGTCAACAAACTAAACATGTTTGACAATGACATGCTACCGCAGAGCTGTCAAAAACAGTGTTTTCATCAAAATTACAGTTAAATTTTTCAACTTACCTGTTCTACTCGGTTGCGATTGTGGTCTCGTTGAATGATGTGATGGTGTTCGGCTATGTGGTCGATCATCTGAACTATGTACACTGGGACTCAATGAACCCGGCGACTCTGTAGTACGTTGCATGCGTTCAATGTAGGTTTGACTAGAACGTGGACTAGGAGCTCGACTATAGAGAAAAAATGTAAAGAAAACAATTTGTATGTGTTAATTTAAGTTCATACGATATCATTGCACAATGGCTGGAAAAAAGACATTTTTGGAAATAAAATTTAATTTTTATAAAGTCTTTTGACACTTTGTATTTAAAAAGACAATAAATGTTATTAGTTTTTTAATGCATAAACTTTAAAGTCTTTTCATATCTAAAGTATCCTACTTTGACCCTTTAGAGGTACTTCTAAGTTATCCGTCGATAACTCGGGTTATACTAAAACTCTACTTCCTCCTGGGCAGGGCGAGAAATCAAAATAAAAACTTAATCTTGCAGTTCATTTTAAAGTTTCAAATCTTTTTCCAGAAACTTTTCATTTTGCCCCATTGTGCAATGTGCTAGTGTATTAGATAATACCCTTTCAAATTAATCAATCTTACCTGTAAGCCAAATTTTGTATATGTTGTTGCTGCTGCTGTTGTTGTACTAGATCATGCGGCGTTTGACGCTGTTGTTGCTGTAGTTGCTGCTGTAGCAACACAGAATGCGGCACTAATGGTGGCTGTGGCAAATACATATCCTCTAATGTTGTACGACCACAACTTTCCACTAAACCGGGTGTGGATTGACATCGACCCATGGCAACTGTATTAAAGTATTGTACTGTATTGTATTTTTTTCCATGTACAAATAAATAAATAAAATTTAAATTTTGTTTCTTGTTGTCTTTTTTATGTTCTTTTTTTTTAATCAAATTAATTATTATTTGTTTATGTTAATGTTGATGTTGTGAAAAGTTAATGTTTCAAATGTAGCAAAAATAAATTTAATTAAATTATGTACGAAATAAGGAAAAGTTTAGGTCATTTCTTCATTTTTTTTGTAGTGATCGACTTTGATCTGATCGATATTGACAATCGCAGCATAACTTTGGGATGTACTAATAACAACCTTTTAATGACTATAATATACCATCCGAATTACTTAGAAGTTATTAAAGCAAGCATTCATTTGTAATTCGAATTTGTATTTCAATATAATTGCCCGGGTTCAAATACTGCCAAGAACAGGGGCCAAATCGTCGCATTCGAAATTGATCGAAAGCCCCGACTTTTAAGCAAATATTTTCAAAAATCTTCTATCGAAAATTTTTTTTCTCAAAAGTTTTTCTATAGAACATTTTTTTATCTAAAACTTTTCAATAAAATACGTTCTTAACCAAATTTTTTTTTATCAAAATTTTGTATAGAAAAATATGTATAAAAAATTTTGTACAGAAAATTTTTTTTCAAAATTTTTTCTAGAGAAAATTTTTTTCGAAATTTTTTTATCAAAAATTTTTTTATAAAAAAAAACGTTCTTAACCAAATTTTTTTTTTATCAAAATTTTGTATAGAAAAATATGTATAAAAAAATTTTGTATAGAAAATTTTTTTCAAAATTTTTTCTAGAGAAAATTTTTTATAAAAAAAAACGTTCTTAACCAAATTTTTTTTTATCAAAATTTTGTATAGAAAAATATGTATAAAAAATTTTGTATAGAAAATTTTTTTTCAAAATTTTTTCTAGAGAAAATTTTTTTCGAAATTTTTTTATCAAAAATTTTTTTATAAAAAAAAAACGTTCTTAACCAAATTTTTTTTTTTATCAAAATTTTGTATAGAAAAATATGTATAAAAAATTTTGTATAGAAAATTTTTTTTCAAAATTTTTTCTAGAGAAAATTTTTTTCGAAATTTTTTTATCAAAAATTTTTTTATAAAAAAAAACGTTCTTAACCAAATTTTTTTTTTATCAAAATTTTGTACAGAAAAATATGTATAAAAAATTTTGTATAGAAAATTTTTTTTCTAAATTTTTTCTAGAGAAAATTTTTTTCGAAATTTTTTCTTGAGAAATTTTTTTATCAAAAATTTTTTTATAGAAAATTTTTCTATAGAAAATTTTTTATCAAAAATTTTTCTGTAAAAAAATTTTCTATAACATTTTTTTTCTTCAAAAATTTTGTATAGAAAATTTTTTTTAAAAAATTTTTCTAGAGAAAATTTTTTTCGAAATTTTTTCTAGAGAAATTTTTTTATCAAAAATTTTTCTATAGAAAATTTTTCTATAAAAAATTGTTTATCAAATATTTTTCGATCGGAAATATCAAAAAATTTTCTATAGAAAATATTTTTTTTCAGAAATTTTTTCATAGAAAATTTCTTTTATGAAAAATTCTTCTACAAAAAATTTCTATTATAATTTCTATAGAAAAGTTCTTTTATCAAAAATTTTCTATATTTCAATTTTCTTTTATAAATAAATTTTCTATAGAAATTTTTTTTATGATTAATGTTTCTATAAAAAATTTATTTTATCAAAAATTGTTCTATAGAAAATATCTTTTATCAAAAATTTTTCTATAGAAAGTTTACTTTAACAAAAATTTCTCTATAGAAAAAATTGTTATCAAACACTTTTCTATAGAATTTTTTTCATCAAATATTTTTCTATAGAAAATATCAAAAAATTTTATATAGAAAATATCTTTTTTTCAGAAATCTTTTCATAGAAAATTTCTTTTATCAAAAATTCTTCTATTACAAATTTCTTTTATTTATTCTATAGAAAGTAAATTATCAAATATTTTCCTATAAAAATTTTCTTTTATCAAAAATTTTTCTTTTATCAAAAATGTTTCTATAGAAAATTTTTTTTATGAATAATGTTTGTAGGGAAAATTTCTTTTATCAAAATTTTTTCTATAGGAAAATTCTTTTTATCAAAAATTTGTCTACAGAAAATTTTTGACGAAAAATTTTTCTTTACAAAATTTTTTTCATCTAAAACATTTCTATAAAAAATTTCTTTTATCAATAATTTTTCTATAGAAAATTTCTTTTAACAAAAATGTTTCTATAGAAAATTTCTTCTAACAAAAATTTTCCTACAGAAATTTCTTTTATCAAAAATTTTCCTTTAGAAAATTTTTGTTATCAAAAATTGTAGAAAATTTCTTTTAACAAAAATTTTTCTATAGAAAATTTCTTCTAACAAAAATTTTCCTATAGAAATTTTTTTTATCAAAAATGTTCCTTTAGAAAATTTTTGTAATCAAAAATTGTTTCTATAGAAAACTTCTTTTATAAAAAATACTTTTATAGAAAATTTCCTCTATAAAAAATTTTTCTATTAAAATGATAAAAAATTTTTCTATTGAAAATTTTTTCTCAAAAATTTTTCTATAGAAAATTTTTTTATCAAAACTTTTTCTACAAAAATTTTTCTATAGAAAATTTTTTTATCAAAATTTTTCTACAAAAATTTTTCTTCAGAAAATTTTTTTAAGAAAAATTTTTCTGTAGAAAATTTTTGTTAAGAACAATTTTTCTATAGAAAATTTCTTTTATCAAAAATTTGCCAATAGAACATTCCTTTTTTTAGAAATTTTTTTTTTATATTAAAAATTTTTCTGTACAATTTTTTTTATTCAAAATTTGTATATAGAAAATTTTTTTATCCAAAATTTTTCTATAGAAAAATTTTTTATCAAAAATGTTTCCATAGAAAATTTCTATTATAAAAAATGTTTCTATAAAAATTTCTTTTATCTAAAATTTATTTATAAAAAATTTTTAGATAAATAATTTTTTTATAGAAACTTGTTTTATCAAAAATTTTTCAATAGAAATTTTTTTTTATCAAAAATTTTTTTCTCAAATATTTTTATATCAAAAATTTTTATATCAAAAATTTTTCTATAAAAATTTGTTTTATCAAAAATTTTTCTATAGAATCTTTTTATCAAAAATTTTTCTTTAGAAAATTTCTTTTATCAAAATTTTTTCTATATAATTTTTATTATATCAAAAATTTTGCAACAGAAATTTTTTTTGACAACAATTTTTCTACAGAAAATTTTCCTGTAAAAAATTTTTTTCTCAAAAATTTTTCTAAAGAAACTGGTTTTATGAAAAATTTTTCTATAAAAACTTCATTTATCAAAAATTTTTATATAGAAAATTTTTTCATCAAAATTTTTTTTTATAGAAAATTTTTTTCACAAAAATTTGTGGATCAAAAATTTTTTTCTCAAAAATTGTTGGATCAAAAACTTTCTATAGAAAATTTTTTATCAAAATTTTTCTTTAGACAATTTTTTTTATCAAAAATTTTTTTTATAGAAAATTTTTTTCTCAAAAATTTGAGGATCAAAAATTTTTTTCTCAAAAATTGTTGGATCAAAAACTTTCTATAGAAAATTTTTTTTTTATCAATAATTTTTCTTTGGACAATTTTTTTTATCAAAATTTTTTCTATAGAAAATTTCTTTTATCAAAAATTTTTCTATAGAATATTTTTTTTATCAAAAATTGTCTCTATAAATAAATTCTTTTATCCAAAATTTTCTCTATAAAAAATTAGTTTACAGAAAATTTCTTTTATGAAAAATTTTTCTACAAAAATTTCTTTTATATTAAATTTTTCTATAGAAAATTTTTTTTATCAACAACTTTTTTATTAAAAATTTTTCGTAGAAAATTTGTTTTATCAAAAATTTTTCTACAGAAGATTTTCTATAGAAAATTCTTCATAGAAAATTTCTTTTATCAAAAATTGTTCTACAGAAGATTTTCTATAGAAAAGTTCTTTTATCAAAAAATTTTTCTATAAAAAATTTTTTTATCAAAATTTTTTCTATAGAAAATTTTTTATCAAAAATTTTTCTATAGAAAATTTTTTTTCAAAAATTTTTTTTTCAAATATTTTTCTATAGAAGATTTTTTTATTAAAAATTTGTCTATAGAAAAATTTTTTTATCAAAAATTTTTCTATAGAACATTTTTTTTTATCAAAAATTTTTCTATAAAATTTTATATAAAATTTTTTTATCAAAAATTTTTCTATAAAATTTTTTTATCAAAAATTTTTCTATAAGAAATTTGTTTATCAAAAATTTTTCTATAGAAGATTTCATTTAAATTTTTATCAAAAATTTTCCTATAGAAAATTTATTTATCAAAAATTTTTCTTATATAGAAATTTATTATATTAAAAAACTATAACTTAGATATTTTTTTATACTATCCTTAAAGTATGCTACACAAATGTTTTTGAAATTTCTTAAATCTCCATCGATATCGAATGACCAATTTGGCCCCTGGTTTTAGTACATTTGTATAAATTTTAGTACAACACAAACAGAAATCACTGTTTTAGATTTATAAGCCGATTAAAGTGAAAAAACGACTCACCCTAATAGTTATGTTAAGGTACTTCTATTATTTTTTTTAGGTTTAAAAGTGAAATTTTGATGTGGCGAATTTAATGTTTTTTAATATAAATTCAATAGATTAAAAAGGTTTTTATAAACCTTCTAAGAATTACCTTTTTCCAATGGTGCTTTTTTATATTTTTCCAAACGTTTGACCGCTATGGCCTCAAGTCTTACACGTGCAGCTGGATACTCCTTGAGCACATCCCACATATCCTTTTTGCTCAACACAAATAAATCACTATAACCCACAGAACGTACAGATGCTGTACGTCGATTACCTGGCATTAGCATTTTTTTTTAAATAATTTAATTTAAAAAATAAAGGAAAAAAATCTAAATTATTATCTTGCGCATTTTTTTATGTTAATTGGTTTTTGTGGAATTTTAATGCAATTTAATTAAATTATGATAAATGATAATTAAATCATAAATAATTTAAACAAATTATGACATGCAATGTTTATGCTTTTGAATACACAACAAAAAAAAACGTAATAATTAGTGAATTATATTGACATTAACTAAATATTAAAGATTATTTGATGCTTTTTAAAAAGGGCCCTAAGATCCAGTAGTTTCAAATGTGGAGATTTAAGTTAAGAAACTTGGGTCATATAAAAAGTCTTTGCTCTTAACCATGATTAAAGCTCCGTAGAGATTTTTGTAAAGGTCCTGCTCACTCTAATACCTGGAACAGTGAGAGCTGACGTTATAGTTAAAGAGTTTGAAGGGGAAACTGAAAATTGATTTGCAAGCAATCAGAGAAAAATCTTACAAAAAACACAGAACAAAAAAATTATAGGCAGAGTTTTCGTGTTTTATACTTTTTATAAAAATTGGTATTTTTTTTCAATGTGTAGTTAAAAAAGAAAATGTTCTTCTCCACTTTCTAAATATTTTTTTATAAAAAATTTGTCAATAGAAATTTTTTTATCAAAAAATTTTATGTGGAATATTTTTTTATCAAAAACTTTTCTATAGAAAATTTTTTATCAAAAACTTTCCTATAGAAAATTTTGTATGCAAAACTTTTTATAGAAAATATCTTATCGAACAAAAATAAAACAAAAATGTTTCGAAAATTTTTCTACGGAAAAATATTTGTATCGAAAATGTTTCTATCAAAAAAATGTTTATAGAAAATTTTTCTATAAAACATTTTTTTATCGAAAATTTATCTATAAAAAATTTTTATCCAAAATTTTTCTATAAAATCTATATATTCTATATATTTTTTCATTGAAAATTTTTCCATAAAAAAATTTTATAGAAAATTTTTCCATAAAAAATTGTTTATCGAAAATTTTTCCATAAAAAATTTTTTATCGAAAATTTTTCCATAAAAAATGTTTTATAGAAAATTTTTCTGTAAAAAATTTTTTATGGAAAATTTTTCTATAAAAAATGTTTCTACAGAAAAAAAAAATTTATCCCAAAATTTATTTTGAAGAAAAATATCTTTATCTAATATTTTTCTTTAGAAAAATAACTTTATCGAAGATTTTTCTATAAAAAATATTCTTCTCGAAGATTTTTCTAAAGAAGAAGATTTTGATCGAAAACTTTTCTATAGAAAAATTTTATTATTGAGGATTTTTCTGTGGAAAAATATTTTATCGAAAATTTTTCTATGGAAAAATTTTTTCTTCAAAAATTTTTCTATAGAAAAATGTTTTTATCAAAAACTTTTCTATAGTAAAATATTTTTAACCAAAAATTTTCTTTAGAAAAATAATTCTATCGGAAATTTTTCTATGGACAAATATTTTTATCGAAAATTTTTCTATAGAATATTTTTTTTATCGTATAATTTTCCATAGAAATTTTTTTTTGTCAAAAATTTTTCAATAAACAAACATTTTCATCGAAAAGTTTTTTATAGAAAAATATTTTGAAAGAAAATTTTTTCTACAGAAAAATATTTTTATGAAAAAATTTTAGATTTTTATATTTTTTAGACAAAAAAATTTTGGTTAGATATTTTCAAGGAGAACATTTTTTTTATAGAAACATTTTTGATAAAAAATACTCTTCCTGTTAAAATTTTTCGATAAAAATTATTTGTTGTAAAAAATTGTTCAACAAAAATATTTTTCTCTGAAAATTAAAAAAAAATATTTTTCAATCAATAAATTTTCCCAAAAAAAATTATATAAAAAATTTTCGATAAAAATTTTTCTAAAGAACAATTTTCGATAAAAAGTATTTTTTTGTAGAAAAATATTTGATAAAAAAGTTTTCTATAGAAAAATTTTGTATAAAAAATTTTTGATAAGAAAAATTTCTATAAAAAAATTTTCTACAGAAAAATTTCCGATAAAGAAATTTTCTATAGAAAAATTTTTGACAAAAAAGTTTTGTATATAAAAATTTTTGACTAAAAAGTTTTGTTTAGAAAAATTTTTGACTAAAAGGTTTTCTATAGAAAAAATTCTGATAAAAAAAATTTTCTATAGAAATTATATTTAATAAAAAAAATTTTCTATTGAAAAAATTTTGTTAAAAAAATTTCTATAGAAAAATTTCCGATAAAAAAATTTTTCTATAGAAAAATTTTTGCCCAAAAGGTTTTTATAGAAAAATTTTTGACAAAAAAGTTTTCTATAGAAACATTTTTGACAAAAAAGATTTCAATAAAAAAATTTTTATAGAAAAATTTTTGATACTAAAAAATTTTCTATAAAAAAATTTTTGATAAAAAAAATTTCTATAGAAAAATTTTTAATAAAAAATTTTTTATAGAAAAATTTTTAATAAAAAAGTTTATTATAGAAAAATATTTGTTAAAATATTTTCTGTAGAAAAATTTTTGATAAAATTATTTTCTAAACAAAAATGTTTGATAGAAAAAAATGTTTGCCTAAAAGATTTTTATAGAAAAATTTTTGACAAAAAAGTTTTCTATAGAAAAATTTTTGACAAAAAAGATTTCATTAAAAAATTTTTTATAGAAAAATTTTTGATACTAAAAAATTTTCTATAAAAAAATTTTTGATAAAAAAAATTTCTATAGAAAAATTTTTAATAAAAAATTTTTAATAAAAAATTTTTTATAGAAAAATTTTTAATAAAAAATTTTCTATAAAAAAAATTTTAATAAAAAAGTTTATTATAGAAAAATATTTGTTAAAATATTTTCTGTAGAAAAATTTTTGATAAAAAAAATTTTTGATAAAATAATTTTCTAAACAAAAATTTTTGTTTGAAAAAAATTTCTGATGAAAAATTGTTGATAAAAGAATTTATATAGAAAAGTTTTTAATAAAAAAATTTTCAGTAAAAAGGTTTATCAAAATTTTTAATTAAAAAGTTTTACTGTAGTATACGGCACTAAGATCGCAATTTATTACAATTATTTATAATTGAAATAAATAGTTTTTCGATAAAACCAAAAAAATGTTGGTGGGGAAACCTTTCCTTGACGCTTTTCGATGGTTGGTTAGGCCATCTCATCAGGAGGATTATCCCTAATTCTAGACAGAACGAAAACCACACATTATGTACTATTTGAGGGACTGAATAAATACGAATTATTATTATTGCTTCCAACAAATATCAACATCAAGCGAAGATTATTGTCTGAACAGAAACACACAAACGTTTTGCAGTTTTATCATTTCTTTATTTCCCATAATTTTCTATTGAAAAAATTATCTATAGAAAAAATTGTCTATAAAAAAACAAATTTTGTTAAAAAAAATCTATATCAAAATTTTCGTTATAAATATTTTATATAAAAAAATTTTCCATAGAAAAATTTTTGGTAAAATGAATTTTCAATAGAAAAATGTTTGATAAAAAATTTTTCTGTAGAAGGATTTTTAATAAAAAAAAAATTTCTATAGAAAAGTTTTCGATAAAAAAATTTTCTATAGTTTTCGATAAAAAAATTTTTATAGAAAAATTTTCGATAAAAAATTTTCTATAGAAATATTTTCTATAGAAATATTTTCTATAGAAAAATTTTTGATAAAATAATTTTCTTTAGAAAAATTTTTGTTAAAATAATATTCCATACAAAAACTTTTGATAAAGATATATCAAATATTAGAACTACACATTAAAAACAAAAATACCTATTTTAGTTAATAAAATAAAAAACGGCAATTTTGCCGACGATTTTTTTTGTTCTGTTCTCTTTGTGCCTACCTTTGCTTTTGATACTCATTTTCACGAGTTTTATTAATGATCGTGATATTTACGTTATTTACAAAAAGTGTTCGGCTCCTGGCAAAATCGGCTGTCTATCTTAGCTTAATCTTATCTTAGCACAAACATTTCTGAGGCTGTTTTTATACCCACCATCAAAAAGAATGGGGGGTATATTGAGATTGTCATTCCGTTTGTAATTTCCTTAATATTGGCTCAAAAATCAAAAACGATATATATTCTGAATCCTTATGAAATTCTAAGACGATTGGGCGATGTCCGTCTGTCTGTCCGTCTGTCTGTCTGTCTGTCTGTTGAAATCACGATAAAACCTAAACGAAAGGAGCTAGCTCACTGAAACTTAGCAAAAACATTCTTCATTTATGAGAAAATTTTGGTATTGAAATTGGGCAAAATCGGTTAAATCACGATAAAACCTAAACGAAAGGAGCTAGCTCACTGAAACTTAGCAAAAACATTCTTCATTTATGAGAAAATTTTGGTATTGAAATTGGGCAAAATCGGTTAACATTTGACCATAGCTCCCGTATAACCTCGTCTAGACTAGTCGCTTATTTGCTAATAACTGACAAATTATAATAGCTATGATGACAAAATTTGGTATCTGGAAGTTTTCCATAAGCACTAGGCAGCATATAAAATTTCATCGAAATCGGTTCACATTTAACCATAGCTCCCATATAAAAAACATACGGAAACAGCCAAAATTCCACCTGAAATTCACTTAAATGCCAATAAATACTAAAATGAATACCAGCCAGTGTGCAAAATTTTGTCACAGTCGGTCACCATTTGACCATAGCTCCCATATAAAGAACTTACGGAAACACAAAAATACAAAAAGAAAAAGGGGTTTATGTCCGTCTGTCCGTTAGATAAAAGCGCGATAGCGCCTTAACTGAAAGGGCTACAGCAACAAAATTTTGCAAAAGGAAGTCTTATGTGAATGCCAGTCAGTGTGCAAAATTTTGTTACAATCGGTCACCATTTGACCATAGCTCCCATATAAAAAACTTACAGAAACACAAAAATACAAAAAGAAAAGGAGATTTATGTCCGTCTGTCCGTCAGATAAAAGCGCGACAGCTCCTTAACTACAAAAGCTAGAGAGACAAAATTTTACAAAAGTATTTCCGATATGTAACAAAAGTTGTGTACTGAAAATGGGCGAAATCGGTTTTATTTAGTTAGAGCTCCCATATAACCCCGCCCCGGAAACACATAAATGCTGATAAATTGAGTACAATTGTGATAGCTATGACGATTAAATTTAGTACAGAGAAGTTTAATGCAACTATTGGTCAGTATATCAAATTTTATAGGAATTGGTCCATATTTGACTATAGCTTTCATATAAAAAACACTCCCGGAAACCAAAAAATGTTTAGCAAGGACCAGTTAAAAGCTATTAAATTAGAAACTGTGACAACTATTGCCACTAAATTTTGCAAGAATAAGCCCTGTATAAATACCAGCCAGTTTTGTTACAATCGGTCAACATTTGGCTATAATTCTTATATATTTATATTACATCCTTTTTTTTATATCTACAATCAAAAAGATTCGGAAGTACAAGCAGCATATTAAGATTATGTATATGGTAGATGCATTAGGAACTCCTAACAAAATATATGGACCTGTCGTATTACTATCAACTTCTTTATCTTAACTTAATATTAAGCTAAACGAAAAGTATTTAACAACTTATTAATGTAAAACCATACCCGGTTACGATAACGAATTTTTTTCAAAGTAAATAAATACTAGGGAAACCACTTACACACTTTTGAATGTTGAACTATAAAGCTACTGCAACCGAAGTTATTCCAAATATTTTACCAACAATACCAACTAGCGTAACAACTTTTTTCCAATTTGGTCCACGTTTTGAATTTGCTGCAGCCTCGTAGATATATGAGATTTGTTTCTAAATTTAACACAACTTGATGGTGGGTATATAAGATTCGGCACAGCCGAATATAACACTCTTACTTGTTTTTCTTAATGTTCAATTGTAATTGTAAACTGAAGTAAAGAAGATGAGCCCAAAGAATATTGCAGGTTTTTTGTTTTTTGATTTTCAAATCAATTTGTTATGTTTAGTTTTCGAAACAAAACAATTGAAGTAAAGCTAAATTTGTCTTTACATTCGTCAAACGTTTGCGAAAGGTTTCGTTTCTTTTCTTTCCAACTGTTGACATCCGAATAAAATTATCTTATAAAATCTGCTATTCTTAGGAGAAAGTACGAAAGAAGGTCTATCCGCTACGATGGTGTTGATTTTACAATAATTGTGTGAAGAGACAACGAAGTTTATCTTATTGTCTACAAATATTAGTTCTCGGCCTATTGTCAATATAAGTCAATTCTATAGGGGCCCAAAGCAAAATGTTTATATACCGTATCTTAGGTAAGCTATCTTTTTATAAAAAACTTTAAAGTCGATTTTCTCGTTAACTATGATAGCTAGAGCCAAAATAATGAAATTCTGTGATCATTAATTTTTTCATATTAAAAAATGATTTTTTTTTTTTTTTTTTTTAATTTTTTATGAAAAACTTTAAAGTCGATTTTCTCGTTAATTATGATAGCTAGAGCCAAAAAAAACGAAATTCTGTGATCACTAATTCTTTCATACCAAAAATTGATTTTATTGAAATTTTTTTTATAAAAAACTTTAAAGTCGATTTTCTCGCTAAAAATGATAGCTAGAGTCAAAATAACGAAATTCTGAGATCACTCATTTTTCATACCAAAATTTAGTTTATTGAAATTTTTTTCATAAAAAACTTTAAAGTCGATTTTCTCTTTAACTATGATAGATAGAACCAAAATAAGCAAATTCTGTGATTCCTCATTGACTTTTTAGAAATTTTTTTATAAAAAACTTTAAAGCCGATTTTCTCGTTAACTATGATAGCTAGAGCCAATGAAATTCTAATCACTAAATTTTTAACCTTGCGGTAATAAACTGTTTACAACTCATAAAGAAGAATGATATTGCAAGGGTGTTTCTTACTAAATTTTGGTCAGTTTCAAAATTACAGGAAAAAAAACTTCGCCAGGTCGACCTTTTTTTGCTCTTTTGAAACAAGTTTATAGTTAATAAGAAAAAAGCCGAGATTAGAATCTCACCCTTCACAATCCATAGATACATGAACGTTTTTAATTGGCCTATATCATACAGATTACGGTGCAAAATTTCAGAAATACAAGGTTTTTTTTGGAAAAAAATGACTATAAATTCCCTTTGTAGCAACATTTTTCTGCCACCCTGTAATTAAATTGATTGTAAAATGTTTAAAGCAAACACGTACAAATACTATTTATTTCGCTGGCAGATTTGTTTGCTTGATTTAATAAATATTTGTCTGGTTGAATTGAAAAACTTAACAAAAAAAATCTAACATTCAAAATTCATAAAAAAATGAAAATTTTTTTTATTTATTTAATTTGGTGAATAGTTTTAGAATTCTAATAAGTGCATAAAAATACTAAATTGTGATGAGTTGGGATAAAACCATAAAATGAAAAATAAATATTTTCCAAATAAATAAATAAAAGCACAGTTTGCAAACCGGCATTTTCATCATATCAATTTAAATCGGTAAATTTTTTTACCGATTTTCAAATGCTACAATGTTCGACATTTGTCACGGGTTGTTAAGTGGGCTTATATAAGAAAATATAATTAAACACAAAATTTTGATAAAATGAATTGAAATAAATACAAACAACAGTTTTTTTTTTGTTGGATATTCACGACCAGGCCAAGCAATACAATTAATAAGAAAAATTGTTGTTAAATAAATAGAGGAGTAAAGGAGGAATATTTTATTTATCATCAAGCAAAGACTCTGTAATATAAAGATATTGCGTTTTTACTGCCAAAAGTGAAGTTAAAGTGTATGTGCCTTAGCTTTCTCCCATTGGATAGTCGTCTCCATTAGTATTTCTAAATAAGAGTAAAAGCGGTATACTCCTTTTATTATGGGACTTTTCAAAACGACCATGTGGCAAATCAACGTACGAAAGTGCAGCTGTTTTATATTATAGAGTCTTTGCTTAAAGATAATACTTTTCTAGACTAACAGACATACATACATACATACATACATACATACATACATACATACATACATACATACATACATACATACATACATACATACATACATACATACATACATACATACATACATACATACATACATACATACATACATACATACATACATACATACATACATACATACATACATACATACATACATACATACATACATACATACATACATACATACATACATACATACATACATACATACATACATACATACATACATACATACATACATACATACATACATACATACATACATACATACATACATACATACATACATACATACATACATACATACATACATACATACATACATACATACATACATACATACATACATACATACATACATACATACATACATACATACATACATACACACATAAAAATTTTACTTCATGTAATATTAAAATATTTGTTATCTTAAATATAAAAATTTTAGCTTATACATAAAATATCAAAGTAAGTTTATGATAACATAATATATTGATACTATTCTTAACTTTAGCAATGTTTCTCAGGTTACGTACTTTCTGATCGTCCTTCAACCTTTCATGTCAATTGTTGCCTAAGGGCAAAGTTATACAAATTCTTTCATAACTTATGTCAGTACCTCCTTGCTCGGAGCTTTAGTATAAGCATTTCGCGGTAAAATTTAAAGTTTTCAAATATTTTATTGTATAAAGTATTAGCCAAATAAGTTAATTTGGAGGAAAGGCAACGCAAACAAATATCCAATTAATTTTGAAAAATTTTATTCATTGTGTCCGATCAACACATGATCAAATGCATAGTTTACATTTCAATTCATTTTGAATAATTTTGCTGATCGAATGCCCAGTTTACGATTTAATTCATTATGAGTAATTTTTAAGGCGCCACCTATCGGAAATTGGTCATATAAACTAAGAAACCTTCATCGGCTCATCCGCAACAACTTTAATTAAGATAATAATAATTTCACTTTTAATAATTTATATAAAAAGTATAATAATTTTTATAAAAGGTAAATTTTTGAAAAATTTCACATAAAAAGTAAATTTTTGAAAAACTTCCTATAAAAAGTCAATTTTTGAAAAATTTCTTATAAAAAATTTCCCATAAAAAAGTAAATTTTTGAAAAATTTCCCATAAAAAGTAAATTTTTGAAAAATTTCCCATAAAAAGTAAATTTTTGAAAAATTTCCTCTAAAAGTAAATTTTTGAAAAATTTCCTATAAAAAGTAAATTTTTGAAAAATTTCCTCTAAAAAGTAAATTTTTGAAAAATTTCCCATAAAAAGTAAATTTTGAAAAATTTCCTATAAAAAGTAAATTTTTGAAAAATTTCCTGTAAAAAGTAAATTTTTGAAAAAATTCCTATAAAAAGTAAATTTTTGAAAAATCACCTATAAAAGTAAATTTTTGAAAAATTTACTGTAAAAAGTAAATTTTTTAAAATTTCCTATAAAAAGTAAATTTTTGAAAAATTTCCTATAAAAAGTAAATTCTTGAAAAATTTCCTGTAAAAAGTAAATTTTTTAAAAATTTCCTATAAAATGTAAATTTTTGAAAAATTTCCTGTAAAAAGTAAATTCTTGAAAAATTTCCTGTAAAAAGTAAATTTTTTTAAAATTCCCTATAAAAAGTAAATTTTTGAAAAATTATCTATAAAAATTAAATTCTTGAAAAATTTCCTGTAAAAAGTAAATTTTGAAAAATTTCCTATAAAAATTAAATTCTTGAAAAATTTCCTGTAAAAAGTAAATTCTTGAAAAATTTCCTGTAAAAAGTAAATTTTTCAAAAATTTCCTATAAAAAGTAAATTTTTGAAAAATTTCCTATAAAAAGTAAATTTTTGAAAAATTTCCTATAAAAAGTAAATTTTTGAAAAATTTCCTATAAAAAGTAAATTTTTGAAAAATTTTCCTATAAAAAGTAAATTTTTTGAAAAATTTCCTATAAAAAGTAAATTTTTGAAAAATTTCCTATAAAAAGAAAATTTTTGAAAAATTTCCTATAAAAAGTAAATTTTTGAAAAATTTCCCATAAAAAGTAAATTTTTGAAAAATTTCCTATAAAAAGTAAATTTTTGAAAAATTTCCTATAAGAAGTAAATTTTTGAAAAATTTCATAAAAAGTAAATTTTTGAAAAGTTTCTTATAAAAAGTAAATTTTTGAAAAATTTTCTGTAAGTAAAATTTTTCCTAGAAAAGGTAAATTTTTGAAAAATTTCCTATAAGAAGTAAATTTTAAAAAATTTTATAAAAAAGTAAATTTTCGAAAAATTTCCCATAAAAAGTAAATTTTTGAAAAATTTCCCATAAAAAGTAAATTTTTGAAAAATTTCTATAAAAAGTAAATTTTTGAAAAATTTCCTGTAAAAAGTAAATTTTTGAAAAATTTTCTATAAAAAGTAAATTTTTGAAAATCACCTATAAAAAGTAAATTTTTGAAAAATTTCCTATAAAAAGTAAATTTTTGAAAAATTTCCTATAAAAAGTAAATTTTTGAAAAATTCCTATAAAAAGTAAATTTTTGAAAAATTTCCTATAAAAAGTAAATTTTGAAAAATTTCCTATAAAAATTAAATTCTTGAAAAATTCATAAAAAAAGTAGTATAAAAAAAAAATTTTGAAAAATCTCCTATCAAAAGTAAATTTTAAAAAAATTTCCTATAAAAAGTAAATTTTTGAAAAATTTCCTATAAAAATTAAATTCTTGAAAAATTTCCTGTAAAAAGTAAATTTTTGAAAAATTTCCTATAAAAATTAAATTCTTGAAAAATTTCCTGTAAAAAGTAAATTCTTGAAAAATTTCCTGTAAAAAGTAAATTTTTGGAAAATTTTCTATAAAAAGTAAATTTTTGAAAAATTTCCATAAAAAAGTAAATTTTTGAAAAATTTCCATAAAAAGTAAATTTTCGAAAAATTTCCTATATAAAATAAATTTTTGAAAAATTTCCTATCAAAAGGAAATTTTTGAAAAAATTTCCTGTAAAAAGTAAATTTTTTAAAAATTTCCTTTAAAAAGTAAATTTTTGAAAAATTTTCTATATAAAGTAAATTTTTTGGAAAATTTTCTATAAAAATTAAATTTTTGAAAAATTTCATAAAAAAAAGTATAAAAAAAAAAATTTTGAAAAATTTCCTATCAAAAGTAAATTTTAAAAAAATTTCCTATAAAAAGTAAATTTTTGAAAAATTTCCTATAAAAAGTAAATTTTTGAAAAATTTTCTATAAAAAGTAAATTTTTGGAAAATTTTCTATAAAAAGTAAATTTTTGAAAAATTTCTTATAAAAAAAAATTTTGAAAAATTTCCTATCAAAAGTAAATTTTAAAAAAATTTCCTATAAAAATTAAATTTTTAAAAAATTTCCTAGAAAAAGTAAATTTTTAAAAAATTTCCTATAAAAAGTAAATTCTTGAAAAATTTCCTATAAAAAGTAAATTTTTGAAAAATTTCCTATAAAAAGTAAATTTTTCAAAAATTTCCTATAAAAAGTAAATTATTCAGAAATTTCATAAAAAAAGTAAATTTTTGAAAAATTTCCTATAAAAAGTAAATTTTTGAAAAATTTCCTATAAAAAGTAAATTTTTGAAAAATTTCCTATAAAAAGTAATTTTTTGAGAAATTTCCTATAAAAAGTAAATTTTTGAAAAATTTCCTATAAAAAGTAAATTTTTGAAAAATTTCCTATAAAAATTAAATTCTTAAAAAATTCCTGTAAAAAGTAAATTTTTGAAAAATTTCCTATAAAATAAATTTTGAAAAATTTCCTATAAAAATTAAATTCTTGAAAAATTTCCTGTAAAAAGTAAATTTTTGAAAAATTTCCTATAAAAATTAAATTCTTGAAAAATTTCCTATAAAAATTAAATTCTTGAAAAATTTCCTATAAAAAGTAAATTTTTGAAAAATTTCCTATAAAAAGTAAATTTTTGAAAAATTTCCCATAAAAAGTAAATTTTTGAAAAATTTCCCATAAAAAGTAAATTTTTGAAAAATTTCCTATAAAAAGTAAATTTTTGAAAAATTTCCTATAAAAATTAAATTCTTGAAAAATTTCCTGTAAAAAGTAAATTTTTGAAAAATTTCCTATAAAAATTAAATTCTTGAAAAACTTCCTATAAAAATTAAATTCTTGAAAAATTTCCTATAAAAAGTAAATTTTTTAAAAATTTCCTATAAAAAGTAAATTTTTTAAAAATTTCCTATAAAAAGTAAATTTTTTAAAAAATTTCCTATAAAAAGTAAATTTTGAAAAATTTCCTATAAAAAGTAAATTTTTGAAAAATTTCCTAAAAAAAGTAAATTTTTGAAAAAATTTCCTATAAAAAGTAATTTTTGAAAAATTTCCTATAAAAATTAAATTCTTGAAAATTTCCTGTAAAAAGTAAATTCTTGAAAAATTTCCTGTAAAAAGTAATTTTTGAAAAATTTCCTATAAAAAGTAAATTTTTGAAAAATTTCCTATAAAAATTAAATTTTTGAAAAATTTCCTATAAAAAGTAAATTTTTGAAAAATTTCCTATAAAAAGTAAATTTTTGAAAAATTTCCTATAAAAAGTAAATTTTTGAAAAATTTCCTATAAAAAGTAAATTTTTGAAAAATTTCATAAAAAAGTAAATTTTTGAAAAATTTCCTATAAAAAGTAAATTTTTGAAAAATTTTTGAAAAATTTCCTATAAAAAGTAAATTTTTAAAAATTTCCTATTAAAAGTAAATTTTTGAAAAATTTCTTTTAAAAAGTAAATTTTAGAAAAATTTCCTATAAAAAGTAAATTTTTCGAAAATTTCCTATAAAAAGTAAATTTTTAAAAATTTCCTATAAAAATAAAGTTTTTGAACAATTTCCTATAAAAAGTAAAATTTTGAAAAATTTTGTATAAAAGTAAATTTTTGAAAAATTTCCTATAAAAAAGTAAATTTTTGAAAAATTTCCTATAAAAAGTAAATTTTTTTGAAAAATTTCCTATAAAAAGTAAATTTTTGAAAATTTTCCTATAAAAAGTAAATTTTTGAAAAATTTCATATAAAAATTAAATTCTTGAAAAATTTCCTGTAAAAAGTAAATTTTTGAAAAATTTCCTATAAAAAGTAAATTTTTTGAAAAATTTCCTTTAAAAAGTAAATTTTTGAAAAATTTTCTCTAAAAAGTAAATTTTTGGAAAATTTTCTATAAAAAGTAAATTTTTCGAAAATTTCTTATAAAAATTAAATTTTGGAAAAATTTTCTATAAAAATTAAATTTTTGAAAAATTTCCTAGAAAAAGTAAATTTTTAAAAAATTTCCTAGAAAAAGTAATTTTTAAAAAATTTCCTAGAAAAAGTAAATTTTTAAAACATTTCCTATAAAAAGTAAAGTGTTGAAAAAATTTCCTATAAAAAGTAAATTTTTGAAAAATTTTCTATAAAAAGTAAATTTTTGGAAAATTTTCTATAAAAATTAAATTTTTGAAAAATTTCCTATAAAAAGTAAATTTTTGAAAAATTTCCTATAAAAAGTAAATTTTTGAAAAATTTCCTATAAAAAGTAAATTTTGAAAAATTTCCTATAAAAAGTAAATTTTTGAAAAATTTCATAAAAAAGTAAATTTTTGAAAAATTTCCTATAAAAAGTAAATTTTTGAAAAATTTCCTATAAAAAGAAAATTTTTGAAAAATTTCCTATAAAAAGTAAATTTTTAAAAAATTTCCTAATAAAAGTAAATTTTTGAAAAATTTCTTTTAAAAAGTAAATTTTAGAAAAATTTCCTATAAAAAGTAAATTTTTCGAAAATTTCCTATAAAAAGTAAATTTTTAAAAATTTCCTATAAAAATAAAGTTTTTGAACAATTTCCTATAAAAAGTAAAATTTTGAAAAATTTTGTATAAAAAGTAAATTTTTGAAAAATTTCCTATAAAAAGTAAATTTTTGAAAAATTTCCTATAAAAAGTAAATTTTTGAAAAATTTCCTATAAAAAGTAAATTTTTGAAAAATTTCCTATAAAAAGTAAATTTTTGAAAAATTTCCTATAAAAAGTAAATTTTTGAAAAATTTCCTATAAAAATTAAATTCTTGAAAAATTTCATAAAAAAAGTAGTATAAAAAAAAATTTTGAAAAATTTCCTATTAAAAGTAAATTTTAAAAAAATTTCCTATAAAAAGTAAATTTTTGAAAAATTTCCTATAAAAATTAAATTCTTGAAAAATTTCCTATAAAAAGTAAATTTTTGAAAAATTTCCTATAAAAATTAAATTCTTGAAAAATTTCCTATAAAAAGTAAATTTTTTAAAAATTTCCTATAAAAAGTAAATTTTTGAAAAATTTCCTATAAAAAGTAATTTTTTGAAAAATTTCCTAGAAAAAGTAAATTTTTGAAAAATTTCCTATAAAAAGTAAATTTTTGAAAAATTTCCTATAAAAAGTAAATTTTTGAAAAATTTCCTATAAAAATTAAATTCTTGAAAAATTTCCTGTAAAAAGTAAATTTTTGAAAAATTTCCTATAAAAAGTAAATTTTTGAAAAATTTTCTATAAAAAGTAAATTTTTATCTTGATAATAGTTTGTCCATAGGGAATATGTTGGTAGTAGGTGATTCCCTGCCCACTAATAAATTTAACGTCTTGTTTTGGTTCTAATTAAATTTAATCTTTTTATTTAAAGGATGTCAAATTTTTCTCGAAAAGACATTTTCTGAGGATCAATTATGAAAATAAATTGTGGTTTTATTTTACAAAATAATATTAAGTTAAATTATATTAACAAACTGTTTATATATAATAATTTAATCAATTATTTGTAAGTGAAATTAATATTTAATTTTGTGTGTTTGTTTATTTTGTCTTTTCTGGTTTGCGGTCAATAACATTTCATTAATCGCCAGCCCTGAGCTGTAGACTTGCCTACAAAATGTTATTAATAAAATTAAGGATAAATTAAAAATATTGTTGGTTTAATAGTCAAAATCTGCTATCTAGCTTTAAGAAAATTTTTCAGTAAAGACATAAATGACAAATATAGCTATAAGAAGCTTATAATTAGAATTTTCCAAACAAAATTCATAGTATAAGACTTTGATAATTTTGATGAATTAGGAGGTAGGAAAAACTGCATTAGCAGTTTTTCTTACAAACATTTTCCATAAGTAGACTTAGCTGTTTTTCATATCAAACCTTTCAGCAAGACTTCAAGACTCAAGTTAAGAAAAAGAAGCCTATCTTTCTCTGCCACACTGCAAAAAATCTTAATTTAACTTAAAAAGTGTACTTAATACGTTTTGCATATTAAGCGTAATCAATATATGTTTTTATAGGCTCATATTTATATGTATATACTATATTTTATGTGTGTGTACGAATTTTTAATTTTAATATTTTATATTTTCGAATTATATTAATTTAATGGCATGTCTTTAATTGCGACATACAATTAAAGGCAATTAAAATTGCATTAAATTGATATCATTACGAGGAATGTGATATTTTACTAAAGCAAATGATGACAGAACACACGATAATGTTAATTACTATGTGGAAATTATTTTTACGATTATCATTATAATATGATAACCTTTACAGAGTAATTATAAAGTCACATTTAGTAATGCACCAAAATGTAGAGATTATTAACCCTCAGCGACTGATGTGGTTGCATAGCGGACACCAACAAAGTCTAAGTTTTGTAAAGAATTTATTTTTCCAAAACAAAACAACGACAAATCAACATATAACACGAACTTCAGAAAAATAACCATATAATAATTTACACTTATAAACAATTGACAAATTTTCTGATTTAAAAATTTCTTATCACAATATAAAATATTTGAAAAACTTCCTATAAAAATTATAAATTTTTGAAAAAATTTCTAGAAAAATATAAAATTTTTAAAAAATTTCTTCTAAAATTATAAAGTTTTTGAAAAAATTCTTATGAAAATAAGAAATTTTTGAAAATTTTCCTTAAAAAATTAGATACTTCTGATAATTTTCCTATAAAAATAAGAAATTTTTGAAAAAGTTTGTAAACAAATTAGAAATTTTTGAAAACAGTCCAATAAAAATAAAAAACTTTTAAAAATTTTTCTACAAAATTAAAAAATTTCTTATAAAAATAATAAATTTTTAGAAAATTTCCTATAAAAATAAGAAATTTTTGAAAGATTTCCTATGAGAATAAGAAATTTTTAAAAAATTTTCTATAAAAATAAGAAATATTAAAAAAAATTTCTTAAAAAATAAGAAATTTTTGAAAAAATTCTTATAAAAATAAGAAATTTTTTAAAATTTCCTACAAAAATAAGAAATTTTTTTAAAATTTCTTACAAACTTAAAAAAAATTTGAAAAATTTCCTATCAAAATACGAAATTTTTAAAAAATTTCTTATAAAAATTAAAAATTTTTGAAAAATTTCCTATAAAAAAAGAAATATTTAAATAAATTCCTATAAAAATAAGAAATTTTTGAAAAATTTGTTATAAAAATAAAAAGTTTTTGAAAATTTTCCTATAAAAATAAGAAATTTTTGAAAAATTTCCTATAAAAATGAGAAGTCTTTGAAAAATTTCTTAAAAAAACGTAAAAAAAACAGTTGAAAATGTTGATATAAAAATATAAAATTTTTGCAAAATTTCCTATAAAAATAGCAAATTTTTGCAAAATTTCCTATAAAAATAGAAAATTTTTGCAAAATTTCCTATAAAAATAGAAAATTTTTGCAAAATTTCCTATAAAAATAGAAAATTTTTGCAAAATTTCCTATAAAAATAGCTAATTTTTGCAAAATTTCCTATAAAAATAGCAAATTTTTGCAAAATTTCCTATAAAAATAGCAAATTTTTGCAAAATTTCCTATAAAAATAGCAAATTTTTGCAAAATTTCCTATAAAAATAGCAAATTTTTGCAAAATTTCCTAAAAAAATAGCAAATTTTTGCAAAATTTCCTATAAAAATAGCAAATTTTTGCAAAATTTTCTATAAAAATAGCAAATTTTTGCAAAATTTCCTATAAAAATAGCAAATTTATGCAAAATTTCCTATAAAAAGAAAAAATTTTTGTAAAATTTCCTACAAAAATAAAAAAAATTTGCAAAATTTCCTATAAAAATAGAAAATTTTTGCAAAATTTTCTATAAAAATAGCAAATTTTTGCAAAATTTCTTATAAAAATAGCAAATTTTTGCAAATTTTCCTATAAAAATAGCAAATTTTTGCAAAATTTCCTATAAAAATAGCAAATTTTTGCAAAATTTCCTATAAGAATAGCATATTTTTGTAAAATTTCCAATAAAAATAGCAAATTTATGCAAAATTTCCTATAAAAAGAGAAAATTTTTGTAAAATTTCCTATAAAAATAGCTAATTTTTGCAAAATTTCATATAAAAATAGAAAATTTTTGCAAAATTTCCTATAAAAAAGGAACAGTTTTGGCAAAAAAAAACAGAAAATTTTTCTAAAATTTCCTATAATAACAGAAAATTTTCCTATAAAAATAGAACTCTTTTGCAAAATTTTGCTATAAAGATTAAAAAGTTTTGAAAAATTTCCTATAAACATAGAATATTTTTGAAAATTTCCTATAAAAATAGAAAATTTTTGAAAAATTTTCTGTGAAGTTTTAGAAAAATTTTCTTATAAAAGTAAGAAATTTTTAAAAAATTTCTTAGAAAATTAAGATTTTTTTTTTTAATTTTTTATAAAAATAAGAAATTTTTTAAAAAATATCCTATACAAATATTGTGTATCTCAGATTCAGCTCTGCCGGTTATACTTAATTAAATGTTAATTCTAAAACTAATAAATTTAAACAAATACTTGCACAAATCATTTATAGAAGATAGAAAGGGAAAATGTCATACACACACTCACATTCAAAGGAAATGTTTGAAAGAAAAGTTATAGGAAAGACATACATAAGTTCGAGTATATGGAAAGAGTTAAATAGGGAAACATATGACTAAGACATACATACATACATATATTGAAATAATTCAAATTTAAACAATTATTCTAAAAATATTGTAATTTTAAATAAAAACTAAAAAAGAGTTAAGTTCATTTTGAAAATATAATTTTAAAAAGTTTTGTTTTTTTTTTGTTATTTTTTATTTAAGAGTTTTGTTGTTGTATTGTATTGTTCCGCCTGGCATCCTAAAACTGATATTTACCAAGTTCTTTACCTGCTGTGCCCATATTTAATATGCTTATCTCTCCAAAATAGGAACCTGCCTTTAATGAAGCCATTACGGTTTTACCATTATCAGCAACCACTTGCAAACGTCCACGATTAACAATGTACATCTCCTTGCCAACTTCACCTGTTGTTAGTGTGGTAGTAGTAGTGGAAGTGGTATATACAAAAAGGTAGTCCGCATTTTGATACACCAACACACCCACATTTTTTTTTTTTTTTTTGAGGAGTTAGCAAGTTTGTTCAATTAACATCAATTGAATACCGACCGAGAAAAAGCAGTTGAGTTTATTGGTGGCCGGTTATAGAGTTTGGATTGAAGGGGTTATTTATTGGTGAAGTAACATCAATAGTAGCAGCAGCAGCAGTAGTTGTTTGTTGTTGGTTGGAGTTCGGTTGACCGGATGTTGTTGTTGTTGGTGATGATGATGTTGATGGTAGTAACGGTGTTACATTTTAAGGTATGTTGGTAAGATGAATTATTAAGTGGTTTTACAGTTTGCGGTTGAATGTACAGGTGATTTATTGAGCAATTTGTAAAAAGAGATTTTTTTTTCGCAAAAATGTTGTATAAAATGTTTTGTTACGTGTATGAGTATCGAGGGGGAAAAAATTGAAAATTTAATTCAGTTAAGTTCATTTTCAGTTTGTGAAAGGTTTTTATTGTAGTTTTTTTTTTTTCAGCGAATAGCAAAGGGCATTTCAATTTCATAAAGAAAAACGAAAATAAAAATAAATTTGTCCAATATACATTTACGAAAGAAACAAAAAAGTAAGTAAAATGTTAAAAATTCCATAAAAAATAAAAAAAGCAAAAATTATAAATAAATAAATAAGTATATACACGTTTTTTATGCATTCAACACCCAAAGAGTGTTAAGTTGTTCGAATGTTAAATACCCCATATGTCGTTAACAGGCAGTAGAATGCAACAGACAATGAGGCCAGCAAAATAGTTTCGTAAATCCAAAGATAAAACGATGCAACAACAAAGTAACATCATCATTAAGGTTCAATATATACGAATATATCAGGACAGCAACAACCATTTTTTTTGCCCCAAAAAAATGTAGATAAATTTGGTATTTTTTGAAAGCAGCAGCAAAAATTAAAATTTTTGTATATATGAATATCCCCATAGATTTGGTTTTTAAATTCCAACACATACACACACACAAGTATTTACATACATATCCATTTTTAGTATTCGAGTGTGTATGAATTGCAGGTGATAAATTCCGGGAAAAAATTGTAAAAGAGAAGTAAAAAAGAAAAAAATCAAAATGAAAAACATATAAAATCAATTGAAATTCACTTTAGGTTTTTTTTTGTTCAAACAGAAAAAAAAGAAGAAAATAGCTAAAATTCAAACATACCTTTACGGCATATATAATCGCCCGGTGAAAAGAGTACTGGCCTTAGTCGTAACACCAATTCACACAGGAAACCAGCTTCAGTATTTTGAAAAATTTCAACTCTCTTAAGTGTATCTAAATGGACGTTAATTGCTATTTCAGCCTGAAAGCATACACAAGAAAATACACAAATAGTTATATAATTAAAGTTGTTAGACAAAGCAAGAGTGTTGCAAAAAATTATATAAGAATTTTTTTTTTTTTAATTTCCTACAAAGACAAGAAATTTTTCAAAAATTTTCTATCAAAATAAAAAAGAAATAAAAAAAAATAAAAAAAAATTCTTATTAAAATAAGAAATTTTCGAAAAATTTTCTATCAAAATAAAAAAAAATTTGAAAAATTTCCTATCAAAGTAAAACATTTTGAAAAATTTGTTAAAAAAATAGGAAATCTTTTAAAAATTTGCTATAAAACTAAAACAATTTTGAAAAATTTCTTATAAAAGTAAGAAATTTTTGAAAATTTCTTATTAAAATAAAAAATTTTTTAAAATTTCTTTTACAAATAAGAAATTTTTTAAAAATATATAAAAATTCAAATGTTTTGAAAAGTTTTCTATAAAAATAAGAAATTTTTCAAAAAATTTCTATAAAAATAAGAAATTTTTCAAAAATTTCCTATAAAAATAAGAAATTTTTCAAAAATTTCCTATAAAACTGAGAAATTTCTAAAAAATTTCTATAACAATCAGAAATTTTTTAAATATTTCCAATAATAATAATAAGAAAATTTTGAAAAATTTCCTATAAAAATAAGAAATTTTTAAAAATGTTGCTATAAAAATAGGAAATTTTTGAAAAATTTCCTATAAAAATAGGAAATTTTTGAAAAATTTCCTATAAAAATAGGAAATTTTTGAAAAATTTCCTATAAAAATAGGAAATTTTTGAAAAATTTCCTATAAAAATAAGAAGTTTTTGAAAAATTTCCTATAAAAATAAGAATTTTTTTAAAAATTTTCAATGAAAAGAGGAAATTTTTGAAAAATTTCCTATAAAAATAAGAAATAATTAATTTTTTTATTACAATTTTGAAAAAGTTCCTAAAATCAATAAAATTTTTGAAAAATTTTCTATAAAACTGAGAAATTTCTAAAAAAAAATATTTATAAAATCAAGAAATTTTTGAAAAATTTGCTATAAAAATAGGAAATTTTTGAAAAATTTCCTATAAAAATAAGAATTTTTTTGAAAAATTTCCTATAAAAATAAGAAATTTTTGAAAAATTTCCTATAAAAATAAGAAATTTTTGAAAAATTTCCTATAAAAATAAGAAATTTTTGAAAACTATCGTATATAAATAAGAAATTTTTGAAAAATTTCCTATAAAAATAAGAAATTTCTGAAAAATTTTTATAAAATCAAGAAATTTAAAAAAAATTCTTTTTAAAATAAGAAACTTTAGAAAAACTTCCGATAAAAATAAGAAATTTTGAAAAATTTCTTATAAAAATAAGGAATTTTGAAAAATTTCTTATAAAAATAAGAAATTTTGAAAAATTTCTTATAAAAATAAGAAATTTTGAAGAATTTCTTATAAAAATAATAAATTTTTAAAAAATTTCCTATAAAAATAAAAAACTTTTTTTAAAAATTTCCTATAAAAATAAGAAATTTTTAAAATATTTTCTATAAAAATAAGAAGTTTTTGAAAAATTTCGAATAAAAAAGAAGATATTTTCGTATAAAAATTAAAAATTTTTGAAAAATTTCGTATAAAAATAAGAAATTTTTGAAAGATTTCCTATAAAAATGAGATATTTCTGAAAAATTTTCTATAACAATAAGAATTTTTTTAAATATTTCCAATAATAATAATAAGAAAATTTTGAAAAATTTCCTATAAAAATAAGAAATTTTTGAAAATTTTCCTATAAAATTAAGAAATTTTTAATAAATTAAATATAAAAATAAGAATTTGTTGAAAAATTTTTTATAAAAACATGAAATTTTTCAAAAATTTCCTATATAAATAAAAAATTTTTAAAAATTTCTATAAAAATTTTTTTATTTAAAATTTCTTACAAAATAAGAAATTTTTTTTTAAATAAGAAATTGATAATTTACCTAAAAAAATAAAAAAAAAATTGACAATTTTCGTAGAAAAATAGGAAATTTTTAGAAAATTTAGTATAAAAATGAGAATTTTTTTAAAAGGGTCCTATAAAAATAAGAAATTTTTAAATTTGAAATTTTACAAATTTACTTAAATATAAGAAAAAATTCAAAAATTTCCTATGAAAATAAGATATTTTTAAAAATTTCCTATAAAAATAAGAAATTTTTAAAAGATTTCCTATAGATATAAGACTTTTTTTAAAAATTTTCTAAAAGAATAAGAAAATTTTTAAAAAATTTCCTATCAAAATTAGATATTTTTCGAAATTTCCTATAAAAATGCAATTTTTTATAAAAATTACAATTTTTTGAAAATTTATTAAAAATTTTTTGAAAATTTAAAAAAATATATCATAAATATAAGAAATTGTTCAAATATTTCCTATAAAAAATTAAGTCAAACTTCGTATCTGTGGCTTGGTGCAAAAAGGGCCAATGTCAATTTTTGGATGTTTTGAGTTAGACGTTGCATTAGGTTCCTCTTTTTATACTCTTTTACACTAATATAAATTTTATTAGCGACATTTGGCTGTAAGGAAAACAAAATCTTATAGAAGTTTTATTTCTAATTTTCTCAAAACTAGTATTTATGACATTGGCCCTTTTGCACCAAGCCACAGATAAAAACGTCTTTTAAAATATGTGGAAAATTAAATTAAAAGCCACCACCATATTAGCATAAAAGTAAAGCGAACCACACTGGCTTCTAGCTGCTAGTCTTCTATAAATAAATTATAAACTTCTATTTATATCCTAAAACATAAAAATATTTACCTTTAATTTATCAGGAAGACATGATACGGCACGTTCCTCATCGGAACATTTTTGCGTCAGCCACAGGTAATCAAACCATTTAATGACTTTCACCTGCAGATGATTGGGAACACGTCGCATACGCATATACGTTTTGACACCATCCAGTTTGGCTGCAAAAAAATCATTAATAATAGAAACATTTATTCTATATTTTCTATATTTTTTTTTTATAAATAAATATTCAATTATTATCTGGTGTTTCTTTTTCATCAGATTTTTGTTATTTTATTATTAGCAAATATTGAAATATTTACAAAATTTGACCGCATTTATTGAATTCTGTGTTTTGTCAAAAGATAAAATTAATAACAATGTCTGATGGTTTTGCGGCAATTTTAATTGAATTTTCATATTTAAAATAATTTTTTAGTTTTTTTATAAGAATGGAATTTGATTGTGATGAAATTGTGGGTGTTTTTAGTGGTTTTTCCAAATTAATTTACTAAATCTATTGAGCTAAAAATATAACTTTTCGATTATAATAAAAATTACAAAATGAAAAATTTCCTATAAAAATAAGAATTTTTTGAAAAATTTCCTATTTTTATAGGAAATTTTAAAAAAATTTCCTATAAAAATAGGAGATTTTTAAAAAATTTCCTATAAAAATAGGAAATTTTTGAAAAATTTCCTATAAAAATAGGAAATTTTTAAAAAATTTCCTATAAAAATAGGAAATTTTTGAAAAATTTCCTATAAAAATAGGAAATTTTTGAAAAATTTCCTATAAAAATAGGAAATTTTTGAAAAATTTCCTATAAAAATAGGAAATTTTTGAAAAATTTCCTATAAAAATAGGAAATTTTTGAAAAATTTCCTATAAAAATAGGAAATTTTTGAAAAATTTCCTATAAAAATAGGAAATTTTTGAAAAATTTCCTATAAAAATAGGAAATTTTTGAAAAATTTCCTATAAAAATAGAAAATTTTTGCAAAATTTCATGTAACAATAGAAAATTTTTGCAAAATTTCCTAAAAAAATAGCAAATTTTTGCCAAATTTCCTATAAAAATACAAAATTTTTGCAAAATTTCATGTAACAATAGAAAATTTTTGCAAAATTTCCTATAAAAAAAGAAAATTTTTGCAAAAATTCCTATAAAGATAGAAAATTTTTGCAAAATTTCCTATAAAAATAGAAAATTTGTGCAAAATTTCCTATAAAAATAGATAATTTTAGCAAAATTTCCTATAAAAATAGAAAATTTTAGCAAAATTTCCTATAAAAATAGAAAATTTTTGCAAAATTTCCTATAAAAATAGAAAATTTTTGCAAAATTTCCTATAAAAATAGAAAATTTTTGCAAAATTTCCTATAAAAATAGAAAATTTTTGCAAAATTTCCTATAAAAATAGAAAATTTTTGCAAAATTTCCTATAAAAATAGAAAATTTTTGCAAAATTTCCTATAAAAATAGAAAATTTTTGCAAAATTTCCTATAAAAATAGAAAATTTTTGCAAAATTTCCTATAAAAATAGAAAATTTTTGCAAAATTTCCTATAAAAATAGAAAATTTTTGCAAAATTTCCTATAAAAATAGAAAATTTTTGCAAAATTTCCTATAAAAATAGAAAATTTTTGCAAAATTTCCTATAAAAATACAAAATTTTTGCAAAATTTCCTATAAAAATACAAAATTTTTGCAAAATTTCCTATAAAAACAGAAAATTTTTTGCAAAATTTCCTATAAAAATAGAAAATTTTTGCAAAATTTCCTAAAAAAAATAGAAAATTTTTGCAAAATTTCTTAAAAAAAAAGAAAATTTTTGCAAAATTTCCTAAAAAAAATAGAAAATTTTTGCAAAATTTCCTATAAAAATAAAAAATTTTTGCAAAATTTCCTAAAAAAAAATAGAAAATTTTTGCAAAATTTCCTATAAAAATAGAAAATTTTTGCAAAATTTCCTATAAAAATAGAAAATTTTTGCAAAATTTCCTATAAAAATAGAAAATTTTTGCAAAATTTCCTATAAAAATAGAAAATTTTTGCAAAATTTCCTATAAAAATAGAAAATTTTTGCAAAATTTCCTATAAAAATAGAAAATTTTTGCAAAATTTCCTATAAAAATAGAAAATTTTTGCAAAAATTCCTATAAAGAAAGAAAATTTTTGCAAAATTTCCTATAAAAATAAAAATTTTTTGCAAAATTTCCTATAAAAGTACAAAATTTTTGGAAAATTTCCTATAAAAACAGAAAATTTTTGCAAAATTTCCTATAAAAATAGAAAATTTTTGCAAAATTTCCTAAAAAAAATAGAAAATTTTTGCAAAATTTCTTAAAACAATAGAAAATGTTTGCAAAATTACCTATAAAAATAGAAAATATTTGCAAAATTTCTTATAAAAATAGAAAATTTTTGCAAAATTTCCTATAAAAATAGAAAATTTTTGCAAAATTTCCTATAAAAATAGAAAATTTTTGCAAAATTTCCTATAAAAATAGAAAATTTTTGCAAAATTTCCTATAAAAATAGAAAACTTTTGCAAAATTTCCTATAAAAATAGAAAACTTTTGCAAAATTTCCTATAAAAATACAAAATTTTTGCAAAATTTCCTACAAAAATACAAAATTTTTGCAAAATTTCCTATAAAAATAGAAAATTTTTGCAAAATTTCCTATACAAATAGAAAAAAAGAAAATTTTTGCAAAAATTCCTATAAAGATAGAAAATTTTTGCAAAATTTCCTATAAAAATAGAAAATTTTTGCAAAATTTCCTACAAAAATAGAAAATTTTTGCAAAATTTTTTATAAAACTAGGAAAAAATTTCCTATAAAAATAGAAAATTTTTGAAAAATTTCTTTTAAAAATAGAAAATTTTTGAAAAATTTCCTATAAAAATAGAAAATTTTTGAAAAATTTCCTATCAAAATAGAAAATTTTTGAAAAATTTCCTATAAAAATTGAAAATTTTTGCAAAATTTCCTATAAAAATAGAAAATTTTTGAAAAATTTCCTATAAAAATAGAAAATTTTTTTAAAATTTCCTATAAAAATATAAATTTTTGTAAAATTTCCTATAAAAATAGAAAATTTTTGCAAAAATTCCTATAAAAATAGAAAATTTTTCCAACATTTCCTATAAAAATATAAAATTTTTGAAAAATTTCCTATAAAAATATAAAATTTTTGAAAAATTTCCTATAAATATATAAAATTTTTAAAAATTTCCTATAAAAATAAAAAAAATTTTCTAAAAATGTAGAAAATTTTTGCAAAATTGTCTGTAAAAATCGAAAATTTTTAAAAAATTTCCTATAAAAATAGAAAGTTTTTCAAAAATTTCTTTTAAAAATAGAAAAAAATTTGTATAAAAATCGGATATTTTTAAGTTTTCGTTTTATCGATTTTCATAATCCATGGTCTTAAGTTAAACAGTGTTATTTTTTTTAATGCTGACATTTGATGTCATACCCTTATCTTGTCGAAAAAATAAATAAATACAAAATTGCTTTAGTCCAGGAGCATGTTTAAGTATTATTAAATATTAATAAAATTGATTGAATTTTAATATTGTCCACAATACTCAAACATACTCTAATCACTTGACAGAAATAATATTGTGGTTTTGTGACATAAATATTGAAAATAAAGAGTTTGTAATAAAAATTGAAATCATTTAAATCATAACTACTTAAAATTATTAAATTCAACAATATCTGTAAGGAAATATTTAATTAAGTTAATGCATTTATAATACTTTGGTTTATGTCAAAACCGCAAAAGGTAGTAACACAAAATTCACCAAAAATATAACTCGAAGCATTTAAAACTACTTTTTCTGAATCGGTTCATATTAGCCTGATGTAGGATATTTATCAGTCGATCTCAGCCAACAATAGTACCATCATTTATATTTATTTTTCCTTCACTTTTCTATCACAGTGTTTTGTTTAAATTCAGTTACACCTTTTCCTGGAAAAAATTTACTTAAGATTTGTCAGAATATACCGTAACTAAATATTATATACAAACATATTTATTTTGTGATTTTCTCATTTTATTTTGCTTTAATCCTCAATAAAAACTTTTCCATTTTAGAGTAATGCATTGTTTGTGAAATTGTATTGTTTCAGCGGAAACGGATATGCTTTTTTCAGCAGCACAATCAGATATTGTTTATTTATAAGATTCATAGAAATCCTGTTCCTTTGGTAATTTTTAACAAAGAAAAGCAAAGTTTAAAGTTTAAAAGATATTGATATAGTGAAAATCTAATGCTTAGATAAGAGATAAAGACAAATGGAAAAGCATTAGAGCAAAACTTAGAGCTTATGGAGGCAAAAAGTAATGGAAACAATATCATTGTAAATGTTTATAAATCGATACCTTAAGTTAAAATTAAATTACTCAGAAATATTTAATTTTATTTTAATTACAAAACTTTGTTTCCTGTGTAAGTAATCACTAATATTTCAAAAATTTGATATAAAAAAAAAGAAATTTGTGGAAATTTAAAAAAAATTTCCTTGAAAATAAGAAATTTTTATAAAATTTTCTATAGAAATAAGAAATTTTTTAAAAATTATCTATCAAAACAAGTTTTTTGAAAATTTTCCTATAAAATTAAGAAAATTTTCAAAATTTTCTAATTAAAATACGCAATTTGTAAAAAATTTCCTATAAAAATACGAATTTTTTACAAAATTTCCTATGAAAATACGAAATTTTTGAAAAATTTCCTATAAAAATAATAAATTTTTGACAAATTTCCTACAAAAATAATAAATTTTTGAAAAATTTCCTACAAAAATAAGAAATTTTTGAAAAATTTCCTCTAAAAATAAGAATTTTTTGAAAAATTTTCTATAAAAATAAGAAATTTTTGAAAAATTTTCTATAAAAATAAGAAATTTTTGAAAAATTTCCTATAAAAATAAGAAATTTTTGAAAAATTTCCTATAAAAATAAGAAATTTTTGAAAAATTTCCTATAAAAATAAGAAATTTTTGAAAAATTTCCTATTAAAATAAGAAATTTTTGAAAAATTTCCTATTAAAATAAGAAATTTTTGAAAAATTTCCTATTAAAATAAGAAATTTTTGAAAAATTGAATATAAACATAAGAAATTCTTGAAAAATTTCCTATAAAAATAAGAAATTTTTAAAAATTTCCTATAAAAATAAGAAATTTTTGAAAAATTTCCTATAAAAATAAGAAAATTTCTTAATTTTATAGGAAATTTTTCAAAAATTTCTTATTTTTATAGGAAATTTTTTAAAAATTTCTTATTTTTATAGGAAATTTTTCAAAAATTCTTATTCTTATAGGAAAATTTTAAAAAATTTTTTTATTTTTTTAGGAAATAAAAATATGAAATTTTTGAAAAATTTCGTATAAAAATAAGAAATCTTTGAAAATTTTTTTATACAAATAAAAATTTTTTGTTACATTTTCTTTAAAATTAAGAAATTTTTGAAAAATTTCCTATAAAAATAAGAAATTTTTGAAAAACTTCTTATAAAGATAAGCAAGTTTTGAAAAATTTGCTATAAAAATGAGAAATTTTTCAAGAATTTCCTACAAAAATAAGAAATTTTTAAAAAATTTTCTATAAAAAAAATTTTTTTTTTGAAAAATTTCTAAAAATTTTTGAAAAATTTCCTGTATAAAAAAGAAATTCTAAAATATTTCCTTTAAAAATAAGAAATCTTTTAAAAATTTCATAGAAAAATAAGAAATTTTTAAAAATTATCCTAGAAAAATAAGAAATTTTTGAAAAATTTCTTAGAAAAAAATTAATTTTTTAAAATATTCCTAGAAAAAAAAATTTGTTTAAAAATTTCCCAGAAAAATAAGAAATTTTTGGAAAATTCCTTTTAATAATAAGACATTTTTGATAAATTTCTTATAAAAATTTTTGTTAAATTTTTTATAAAAATAAGAAATTTTTGAAAAATTTGTTATAAAATAAGAAATTTTTGAAAATTTTCTTATAAAAAGAAGAAATTTTTGAAAAATTTCATAAAAAATAAGATTTTTTTTCCTTAACAAAATAAGATTTTTTTTTTAATTCTTACAAAAATAAGAAATTTTGGAGAATTTTTTTTATAAAACTATGAAAATTTTGAAAATTTTCTTATAAAAATAAGAAATTTTGGAAATTTTTTTATAAAAATAAGAAATTTTTGAAAAATTTCTTTTAAATTTAGAATTTTTTGAATTATTTCTTTTAAAAATTGGAAATTTTAGAATTTTTTTTTATAAAAACAAGAATTTTTTAAAAAAATTCCTATAAAAATAGGACACTTAAAAAATTTCTTATAAATATAAAAAAAATTTTAAATATTTTATAAAAATAAGACATTTTTGAAAAATTTCTTATGAAAATAAGAAAATTTTGAAAAATTGTCTATAAAAATAGGAAATGTTTGAAAAATTTCCTATAAAAATAAGCATTTCTTTCAAAGTCCTTAAAAAGCCCCATTGAAATCTTAGTAGCAAAACTGTACTATTATGTGCTTCCATTAGACAATACCTCATGCCCAAACATCACAAATTATGGATAATTGTACCAAAAATTAACTACTTCTACTGTATATCACAAAATGCCAGGCAGACGCTAAAAACCATCACTATTCACACATAAGTATTCAAAACTTAACACCACCAGAAAATAAGCAAAATTTATAATAGTAATTTTCTTTTCACGGTTTCTATCCGATGCTCGTTCAACATTTTTAATGGTCTTTTGCACAATTTTCTAGTTGTGAGTTTCTTATGAAAAGAAAAACACTGAATGTTTTGCTAAGTGCTCGTCTCATATTTTCCATTTGAGGAAAATGAAAATGAAAATGGCAACGACAATTTTCTTGAACAAGTAAAATACCATGTGAATGAATGAATCTAGAGATAGAGGAGAAAATTAAATGTAAATGTGTAAGTCTTGTCTTTAAACTTTGAGGAAATTGATTGTTATTGTTGTTAATATTTTGAAGGGAAAAGGAAAGGACACTGACAAAAAAAACTGTAATAGAAACTGAAACTAAAATAACTATGTGTGAGTGTACGTATGTGTTTGTAAACAATGACGTCATTCATTTCTAAGGCAAAGACATTTTTAATTAAATAGATTTTTCTTGTCTAGTTTTCCGTAGTTTACCTGAGCGTATGAGTGATATTTGATTTTTATTTTCAAAATGATCAATCATACGGCCTAACTTGTTTATTTTAACCCTCTGCGACTTAGGTTAAGATTTGCAAACACCAACAATGTCAGATTTTAAGGCGGAAATTAAATTTATGCCGATAAAAAAAACATATAATACGACTTTTCGATTAAAATACCTTTTGTATAACTTTAACCAAGTTTGTATTTTTTTAAATATTAAAAAAAAACGAACACTTAAACAAATACTGTCTATACAATTGCATAAAGTGTATGTACAAATTGGAAAACCTTCTTAAGAGGGGGTATAGTAGAGAGGAAAAAGGTGGTAAAAAGGGGAAATAAAGCTTTACATTATTCTATATTGTAATTGCACTAAATGTCCATTTTTACAAAATTGAAGTTGAGCCATTTGTTGTTAAATATTTAGACGCATTATTTCAGATTTTTGCTCCACATCCAATTTCAGTTTTTTTACATCGACTGCGTGCTAATGTTGAAGGGCTGCCGCTGATGAAGACAATAAATAAATTTAATAGAAATCTATAAATACTGAAATTTGAGACCCTATGCTCCACTGGGAGTCAAGGATAACAGAAGATAAATACGGAAATTGATGCTGTCGTAACTGGGACTTGAACCCAGGCAAAATATATATGTTAAGCTAAAAAGTCGACCTGCTAAGCAACACAACCACAGTACTCTAAAAAATTTCTGATACTTTATCGAATAGTGAGAATATAGTTGAAAAACTTTGTCATGATTGATAGAATTTGTTTGCTACGGTAAAGAAATGAATATAATTTCCCCAACATCTTAAGATCTTGAGGAAATGGGTCATCCTAAATGAAGATTCCAACAGATTTGATAAGATAGAACGTCATTTACAAGCTCTTAAGTGCTGACTTATCCTAAAATGACTAACTTATCTTAAACTGCTGACTCATATTTATACTGCCGAGTCATCCTAAAACTGCTGTGTCATCATAAGACTCACCATAAAACTATTGAGTCATCCAAAAACTGCTGACTCACCTTAAAAATGTTGACTCATTCTAAACCTTCTGAGTCATTCTATAACTGCCAACTCATTCTAAAACTGCTGAGTCATCCTAAGACTCACTATGAAACTATTGAGTCATCCTAAACTACTGACTCATCTTAAACCACTTGACTCATACATAAACTGCAGATTTACCACAAAAATTTCTATAAAAAATTTTTTTATCAATCATTTTTCTTTTTGTATCAATAAGTTTGCTATACTTATTTTTTTATCAAACATTTTTTATAGAAAGTTTTTTTTTTTCAAAAATTTTCTATAGAAACTTTTTTTATCAAAAATTTTCTATAGAAAAAATTTTTATCAAAAATTTTCTAAAGAAAATTTTTTTATCAAAAATTAATTTATCAAAAATTTTCTATAGAAAATTTATTTATCAAAATTTTTCTATAGAAAATTTTTTTATAGAAAATTTCGTTACCAAAAATTTTCTATAGAAAATAGTTTCATCAAAAATTTTTCTATAGTAATTTTTTTATAAAAATATTTCTATAGAAAATTTTCTTATCAAAAATTATTCTATAAAAAAATTTTTTAATCAAACATTTTTCTATAAAAGATTTTTTTAATCAATTTTTTTTATCAAAAATTATTCTAAAGAAAATTTCTTATCAAAATTTTTTTATCAAAAATTTTCTATAGAAAACTTTTTATCAAAAATTTTCTATAGAAAACTTTTTATCAAAAATTTTCTATAGAAAACTTTTTATCAAAAATTTTCTATAGAAAACTTTTTATCAAAAATTTTCTATAGAAAACTTTTTATCAAAAATTTTCTATAGAAAACTTTTTATCAAAAATTTTCTATAAAAAACTTTTTATCAAAAATTTTCTATAGAAAACTTTTTATCAAAAATTTTCTATAGAAAACTTTTTATCAAAAATTTTCTATAGAAAACTTTTTATCAAAAATTTTCTATAGAAAACTTTTTATCAAAAATTTTCTATAGAAAACTTTTTATCAAAAATTTTCTATAGAAAACTTTTTATCAAAAATTTTCTATAGAAAACTTTTTATCAAAAATTTTCTATAGAAAACTTTTTATAAAAATTTTCTATAGAAAACTTTTTATCAAAAATTTTCTATAGAAAACTATTTATCAAAAATTTTTTATAGAAAACTTTTTATCAAAAATTTTCTATAGAAAACTTTTTATCGAAAATTTTCTAAAGAAAGTTTTTTTTATAAAAATTTGTACACAGAACATTTATTTATCAAAATTATTCACAGAAAATTTATTTATCAAAATTTTTCTATAGAAAATTTTGTTATCAAAAGTTTTTTGATAACAAAATTTTCTATAGAAAATTTTTTTATCAATAATTTTTCTTTTCGTCAATAATTTCGCTATAGTAATTTTTTTATCAAACATTTTGTTATAGAAAAATTTTTTATCAAAGCTTTTTTTATTCGAAATTTTCTGTAGAAATTTTTTATCAAATGTTTTTTCATAGAATTTTTTTTATCAAAAATTTTCTATAGACAATTTTTTATAAAAATATTTCTAAATCTTTTTATTCAAACTTTTCTATAGAAATTTTGTTATCAAAAATTGTTCTATAGCTAATTTTTTTATCAAAAATTTTCTATAGAAAACTTTTTATCAAAAATTTTCTAAAGAAAGTTTTTTTTATAAAAATGTGTACACAGAAAATTTATTTATCAAAATTTTTTATCAATAATTATTTATCAATAATTTCGCTATAGTAATTTTTTTTATCAAACTTTTTTTTATAGAAAAATTTTTTATCAAAAATTTTTTTATTCGAAATTTTCTATAGAATTTTTTTTATCAAAAATGTTTCTATAGAAATTTTTCTATCAAACATTTTTCTATAGAATTTTTTTATCAAAAATGTCTCTATTTTTCCTTACATTTTTCCACAGAGAATTTTTTATCAAGAATATTCTATAGAGAATTTGCTTATAAAAATTTTCCATAAAAAATTTTTCTATCAAAAATTTTTTATAGAACTTTTTTTTATCAAAAATTTTGTAAAGAAATTTTTTTTATCAAAAATTTTCTATAGAAAATTTCTTATCAACAATTTTCTACAGAAAATTTTTTATCAAAAATTTTTCTAAGAAAATTTTTTTATCAAAAATTTTCTAAAAATATTTTTTTATCGAAAATTTTTCGTCCATTACATTAATAAATAAACGTAACAGACTGGGATTAAGTGCTTATAATTTTTCTTTTGAAAAATGTATTTACCAAACATTTTTCTAAAACATTTTTTTATCACAAATTTTTCTATAGAAAATTTTTTTACAAAAATTTTTCTAAGAAAATTTTTTAACAAAAATTTTTCTAAGAAAATTTTTTTATCAAAAATTTTCTAAAATTATTTTTTTATCAAAAAATTTTCGTCCACTACATTAATAAATAAATGTAACAGACTGGGATTAAGTGCTAATAACTTTTCTTTTAAGAAATGTATTTATTAAAAATTTTTCCATAGAATTTTTTTTTTATCAAAAATTTTTCTATAAAAATTTTTTTATCAAAAATTTTTCTATAGAAAATTTTTCTGTATAAATATTTGTTTATCAAAAATTTTTCTATAAGACATATTTCTCTCAAAAACTTCTCTATTGAAAAATATTTTTATCGAAATCTTTTCTAAAGAAAAACATTATTATTGAAAATTTTTCTATAGAAAAATATTTTGATCGAAAATTTTTCTATGAAAAAATATTTTTAACCAAAAATTTTGGAAATTTTTCTATAGAAGCATTTTTTTTAGAAAAGAAAAATATTTCTTTTAGAAAATTCTCACAGAAAAATATATTTAATCGAAAAATTTTCTAGAAAAAATTATTTTTATCGAAAAATTTTCCAGAGATTTTTTTCTTTAACAAAATGGCAAACACCGACTTTGCTAACACCCAAATCCCAACCGAATGCTTTCATTTATGATTCTAATATTTACGAATATTACTAAAAGTCTTCGGCTTCTGGTGGTATGGGCTCTAAGCAAAATTCGTTCTAGGCAAATTATATTGTAATTTCTATGAATCCCTTATATTTTTATGAGTTGGCCCAAGACTTGTGTTTCATTTCAAATGGAGTTTCTTTAATTTTGGGCTTGTAATGGAATTGCTTTAAACAAACAAATTTATTTACTGGGTTATTATTAGTTTTCATATCAATATCCAACGCAAAAACTCAACAGTTTTAAATAAATTTATTCAACATCTGGCCTCATACATTGTCTGTTTAAAACAAACAGAGCCAGTAAAAAAGTACTAAAGTCATCAATGCCGACTTTATTGATACTCTACACAAGTAAGTCCAAGTAAGAACTCAAAATTGTAGATTTTGTCTTCATTTTTGTATTTGTGAAAGAAAACCAACTACAAATGTGTAGGGTATTCAAAAGTCATGATCTTATATAACCGCAAAATATGCAATTGCGTGGGAAATTTTTATTATTCATAATAAAAATAACAAAAATAATGTTTGTGGTATTTATGAAACTGATGACGTTGGTGTTGATAGCTGCGTTTATTTTAAATATTAATATTAACCTGGTTGTGAGCCAATTACCAACACTTATACATTGAACGCATCAATTAATTTCCTGTTCGATAAACGGAAATTATTGTCGCGTCATAGTAACATATCTTTACACGTCGCCTAGAGTTGCCTTTGTTGTGGTATACCCACATTTTTCCGGATATTCAGAAACAGACATGTCTGTGTGTATTTAATAGACTTTAAATTTGTTTTCCTTCGTATATTTAAAAGTGTAAAGTTGTAAAGATTGTTTTCCTTTTATGGCTTGTTCAGAAAGCAAATTTAATGGATTCATGAAAGTAGCTTTTAGTTGGGGCGCATTTAAATATGAAGACTACAAAGCTAAGTTTTTTTTATATTTTACTATATTAATTAATTAATGCTTAGAACCTGTCTAATTTTTGTACCCTTGCTTTAATAAAGACCAACCGCAATTTGTGACAGGGATTATAACTTTAATACTATTCAAGCTAAGACGTGAGCAAATGCAAACACTTGTCGTTAATGTAAGTACCACAGAGTAGGGGTGTTACTATTGAATTTACTTATCCAAGCCACATGATGATATTCATGGTTATTATAAAATACACAAGAGCACCTAAATGGTTATAAGGATGGGTCGTTTTTACACAGTTTTTTTAAACGAGGCTAATGGTATAAATTATTTTGATTTAAAGCCGGGGTGGAAACACATGAGTTTAATGTGAGACATTACCCGATAAATTTTTTTAACTAAAAATTGTCTATAGAAAATTATTTCTAAAGAAAAAATTTCTATAGAAAATTAATTCTGAAGAAAAATTTTCTATAGAAAATTAATTCTAAACAACAATTTTCTATAGAAAATTAATTCTAAAGAAAAATTTTCTATAGAAAATTAATTCTAAAGAAAAATTTTTTATAGAAAATTAATTCTAAAGAAAAATTTTCTATAGAAAATTATTTCTCAAGAAAAATTTTTTATAGAAAATTAATTCTAAACAACAATTTTCTATAGAAAATTAATTCTAAAGAAAAATTTTCTATAGAAAATTAATTCTAAAGAAAAATTTTCTATAGAAAATTAATTCTAAAGAAAAATTTTCTATAGAAAATTATTTCTAAAGAAACATTTTTTATAGAAAATTAATTCTAAAGAAAAATTTTCTATAGAAAATTAATTTAAAAAAAAATTTCTATAGAAATTTATTTCTAAAGAAAAATTTTCTATAGAAAATTATTTCTAAAGAAAAATTTTCTATAGAAAATTATTTCTAAAGAAATTAATTCCAAAGAATAATTTCATATAGAAAATTATTTTTAAAGAAAATAATTTCTAAAGAAAAATTTTCTATAGAAAATTATTTCTAAAGAAAAATTTTCTATAGAAAATTATTTCTAAAGAAAAATTTTCTATGGAAAATTATTTCTAAAGAAAAATTTTCTATAGAAAATTATTTCTAAATAAAAATTTTCTATAGAAAATTATTTCTAAATAAAAATTTTCTATAGAAAATTATTTCTACAGAAAAATATTCTATAGAAAATTATTTCTAAAGAAAAATATTCTATAGAAAATTATTTCTAAAGAAAAATTTTTTATAGCAAATTATATCTAAAAAAAAATTTTCTATAGAAAATTATTTCTAAAGAAAAATATTTTATAGAAAATTATTTCTAAAGAAAAATTTTTTATAGAAAATTATTTCTAAAGAAAAATTTTCTATAGAAAATTGTTTCTAAAGAAAAATTTTCTATAGAAAATTATTTCTAAAGAAAAATTTTCTATAGAAAATTATTTCTAAAGAAAAATTTTCTATAGAAAATTATTTCTAAAGAAAAATTTTCTATAGAAAATTATTTCTAAAGAAAAATTTTCTATAGAAAATTATTTCTGAAGAAAAATTTTCTATAGAAAATTATTTCTAAAGAAAAATTTTCTATAGAAAATTATTTCTAAAGAAAAATTTTCTATAGAAAATTATTTCTAAAGAAAAATTTTCTATAGAAAATTATTTCTAAAGAAAAATTTTCTATAGAAAATTATTTCTAAAGAAAAATTTTCTATAGAAAATTATTTCTAAAGAAAAATTTTCTATAGAAAATTAATTCTAAAGAAAAATTTTCTATAGAAAATTAATTCTAAAGACAAATTTTTTATAGAAAATTAATTCTAAAGAAAAATTTTCTATAGAAAATTAATTCTAAAGAAAAATTTTTTATAGAAAATTAATTCTAAAGAAAAATTTTCTATAGAAATTTATTTCTAAAGAAAAATTTTCTATAGAAAATTATTTCTAAAGAAAAATTTTCTATAGAAAATTAATCCTAAAGAAAAATTTTCTATAGAAAATTAATTCTAAAGAAAAATTTTCTGTAGAAAATTAATTCTAAAGAAAAATTTTCTATAGAAAATTATTTCAAAAGAAAAATTTTCTATAGAAATTAATTCTAAGGTAAAATTTTCTATAGAAATTTTTTTCTAATGAAAAATTTTCTATAGAAATTTTTTTCTAATGAAAAATTTCCTATAGAAATTTTTTTCTAACGAAAAATTTTCTATAGAAATTTTTTTCTAACGAAAAATTTTCTATAGAAATTTTTTTCTAACGAAAAATTTTCTATAGAAATTTTTTTCTAACGAAAAATTTTTCTATAGAAATCTTTTTCTACCGAAAAATTTTCTAGAGAGATTTTTTTCCAACGAAAAATTTTCTACAGAAATTATTTTCTAACGAAAAATTTTCTTTAGAAATTCTTTTCTAACGAAAAATTTTATATAGAATTTGTTCTCTAACGAAAAATTTTGTATAGAATTTGTTTTCTAACGAAAAATTTTCTATAGAAATTTTCTATAGAAATTTTTTTCTACCGAAAACTTTACTATAGAAATTTTTTTCTACCGAAAAATTTTGTATAGAAATTTTTTTCTACCGAAAAATTTTCTATTGAAATTTTTGTCTAACGAGGAATTTTCTATAGATTTTATTTTTATCAAAAAATTTTCAATAGTAGTTTTTTCTACCAAAAAAAGTTCTATAGAATTTTTTTTGTCAAAAAATTTTTTTAGAATTTTTTTTTTATCAAAAAATTTTCTACATAAATTTTTTTCTATCAAAAAATTTTCTATATAAATTTTTTTCTATCAAAAAATTTTCTATATAAATTTTTTTCTATCAAAAAATTTTCTATAGAAATTTTTTTCTATCAAAAAATTTTCTATAGAAATTTTTTTCTATCAAGAAATTTTCTATAGAAATTTTTTTCTATCAAAAAATTTTCTATAGAAATTTTTTTCTATCAAAAAATTTTCTATAGAAATTTTTTTCTATCAAAAAATTTTCTATAGAAATTTTTTTCTATCAAAAAATTTTCTATAGAAATTTTTTTCTATCAAGAAATTTTCTATAGAAATTTTTTTCTATCAAAAAATTTTCTATAGAAATTTTTTTCTATCAAAAAATTTTCTATAGAAATTTTTTTCTATCAAAAAATTTTCTATAGAAATTTTTTTCTATCAAAAAATTTTCTATAGAAATTTTTTTCTATCAAAAAATTTTCTATAGAAATTTTTTTCTATCAAAAAATTTTCTATAGAAATTTTTTTCTATCAAAAAATTTTCTATAGAAATTTTTTTCTATCAAAAAATTTTCTATAGAAATTTTTTTCTATCAAAAAATTTTCTATAGAAATTTTTTTCTATCAACAAATTTTCTATAGAAATTTTTTTTTATCAAAAAATTTTCTATAGAAATTTTGTTGTAATGAAAAATTTTTTATAGAAATTGTTTTCTTACGAAAAATTTTCCATGGAAATTTATTTTCTGACAAACATTTTTTATAGAAATTTATTTCCAGCGAAAAATTTTCTATAGAAATTTTTTGATAGAAAAAAATTTCTATAGAAAATTTTTTGATAGAAAAAAATTTTTATAGAAAATTTTTCGCTGGAAATAAATTTCTATAGAAAAGTTTTCGTTAGAAATAAATTTCTATAGAAAATTTTTCGTTAGAAAAAAGTTTCTATAGAAAATTTTTCGTATAGAAATTTTTTTCTATCAAAAAATTTTCTATAGAAATTTTTTTCTATCAAAAAATTTTCTATAGAAATTTTTTTCCATCAAAAAATTTTCTATAGAAATTTTTTTCTATAAAAAACTTTTCTATAGAAATTTTTTTCTACCGAAAAATTTTGTATAGAAATTTTTTTCTACCGAAAAATTTTCTATTGAAATTTTTGTCTAACGAGGAATTTTCTATAGATTTTATTTTTATCAAAAAATTTTCAATAGTAGTTTTTTCTACCAAAAAAAAGTTCTATAGATTTTTTTTTGTCAAAAAATGTTCTGTAGTTTTTCTATCAAAAAAATTTTTTTAGAATTTTTTTTCTATCAAAAAATTTTCTATATAAATTTTTTTCTATCAAAAAATTTTCTGTATAAATTTTTTTCTATCAAAAAATTTTCTATATAAATTTTTTTCTATCAAAAAATTTTCTATAGAAATTTTTTTCTATCAAAAAATTTTCTATAGAATTTTTTTTCCACCAAAAAATTTTTTAAAGAAATTTTTTTCTTCCAAAAAATTTTTTAAAGAAATTATTTTCTATCAAAAAATTTTCTATTGACATTTTTTTTTACTCAAAGATTTTCTATAGAAATTATTTTCTAACAAAAATTTTTTATAGAAATTTTGTTGTAACGAAAAATTTTTTAAAGAAATTTTTTTCTATCAATAAATTTTCGATAGAAATTTTGTTCTAATGAAAAATTTTTTATAGAATTTTTTTTTCTACCGAAAATTTTTCTATAGAATTTCTTTTTCTTACGAAAAATTTTCTATAGATTTTTTTGCTAACGAAGAATTTTCTATAGAAATTTTTTTCTAAAGAACAATTTTCTATAAAAATTTTATTTTGTAAAGAAAAATTATTTCAAAATTTTTTCCCTAAAAATTTTTTTTAGTAAAGCTAAAGATTTTAATTTGTTTACAAAAATTAAAACTATTGAACTATTAAATTGGTCTAAATTTAAAAATTTAATTGTAATGCAATGAATAAATTCATGATAATGCAAAATAATGTTATTTCTATCAATCTTGTTAATTCCACTTGTCAATACTGAATGACACTTTAAAGTCGTCTCTTAAATTTGTAAATAATTGCTGTCACTGCTATTGATATTTGTCTTCGAGCATCACATCTCAACGTTACTAAGCTAAAACAAATATTGAACATTTTCTTTTTATGTTTTACTTTTGAATTGTTAGTCGTGCCAAAGCGTCATTTAAATGCAAAACATATAAATCAATTATTCTATCAATTCATCAATCAGGGAGTCAAAGTACTCAACCTCAAGTACAAACACCAATAACAAGTATAAATATTGTGTTGTTCTGTGTTTGGAGCTACAGCAGATGGGGACGGTATTATGAGTTGGTTTAATAATTTGTGACGTAATGTTAATATAAATTTCCTGACTTTTATAATAAAAGTAGTTTAGTAAAGGGGGATTAACGATAGTATATAGATAACTAAATCTTTATTCACAATCAATATACAAAATTGTATTAAAATCGGTCCATATTTTCCTATAGCTTGTAGACCGGACTCAGATCCAGATATTACTTGAATATACAGAAATCATCAGAAAATGTTCGTATGGCTAGAGCTATGACCAGCTTCGAATAAAATTTGTTGACATCAAAGAAAAAGTTTCATTTTGTAGCACAGTGTTGAAAAAATACTCAATGCGCTTCGTCAACCATAATAACATAGAAACTAGTAAAACGAAAAACAATTTCAAAACCATCTTGTTGCCCTGCATTCGCAGATGCGAAAAAATTATAGATGCAAAAAGAAAATAATGGGGAAGCGTTAGAAAAAAAAAATATTTATTAAACAGCCAAGAAATTATTAAAGACATTTTTGTAAAATAAGCTACATCCTAAGATACACATTAGGGTGACAGCTATTTTGTTAATTAAATTTTAATATGTGCCTGCCGGAATATTATGACACTAGGTCTTCCTCTTTATCCAACTGCTTATCGCTTCAAAATTATCGCCCTTAGAAAAACAAAATGAGCAAAACTTTAAGCCTCAAACTCTAAAGCTTTAAGCTTTAAAGATAAAATGTTATTTTTGAAATTGTCCAACAGCAGAAAAATGGGAAAATAATAAAAAAATTTGACAAGCAATAAAATTTTCTATAGCAGATATCAAATATTATTTTTTTTTACTCGGATGTTGTGCAAATACTATTATTATATTCATTGAAATGGAAAAACTCTATGAAAAAACATAAAACCATAACTGAAAATAAATATTTTTAAAGCCTCAGGTGAAGCAGTTGCCAGCGTTGAATTTCAATATTTTTATTTTAACCTCTATTGAGTTTGCATACAAATATACATATACATTAGAGTGTCCCACCTTTGTATAGGAAAATTTTCAAAAATTGACAATTTATAGAAAATTTTTCAAAAATTTACCATTTATAGGAAATTTTTCTAAAATTGACTTTTTACATGAAATTTTTCAAAAATTGACTATTTTTAGGAAATTTTTCAAAAATTTACTATTTAAAGGAAATTTTTCAAAAATTTACTATATATAGGAAATTTTTCGAAAATTTACTATTTATAGGAATTTTTTCAACAATTTACTATTTATAGGAAATTTTTCAAAAATTGACTATTTATAGGAAATTTTTCAAAAATTAACTATTTATAGAAAATTTTTCAAAAACTAACTATTTATAGGAAATTTTTCAAAAATTGGCTATTTATAGGAAATTTTTCAAAAATTGACTTTTTATAGGAAATTTTTAAAAAATTGTCAGTTTATAGGCATTTTCTCGAAAATTGACTATTTAAAGGAAATTTTTCAAAAATTGACTATTTAAAGGAATTTTAAAAAAAAAATACTATTTAAAGGAATTATTTCAAAAATTGACTATTTAAAAGAAATTTTTCAAAAATTGACTATTTAAAAGAAATTTTTCAAAAATTGACTATTTATAGAAAATTTTTCGAAAATTGACTATTGATAGAAAATTTTTCGAAAATTGTCTATTTATAGGAAATTTTTCAAAAATTGACTATTTATAGGAAATTTTTAAAAAATTTACTATTTATAGGAAATTTTTCGAAAATTGACTATTTATAGGAAATTTTTAAAAAATTTACTATTTATAGGAAATTTTTCAAAAATTAACTATTTATGGGAAATTTTTCAAAAATTGACTATTTTTAGGAAATTTTTCAAAAATTGACTATTTGTAGAAAATTTTTCAAAAATTTACTACTTACAGGAAAATTTTCAAAAATTGACTATTTTTAGGAAATTTTTCAAAAATTGACTATTTAGCAAATTTTTCTAAAATTGACTATTTTTAGGAAATTTTTCCAAAATTGACTATTTTTAGGAAATTTTTGAAAAATTGACTATTTTTAGGAAATTTTTCAAAAATTGACTATTTATAGGAAATTTTTCAAAATTGACTATTTTTAGGAAATTTTTTAAAAATTGACTATTTTTAGGAAATTTTTCAAAAATTGACTATTTGTAGAAAATTTTTCAAAAATTGACTATTTGTAGAAAATTTTTCAAAAATTGACTATTAATAGGAAAATTTTCAAAAATTGACTATTTTTAGGTAATTTTTCAAAAATTGACTATTTATAGGAAATTTTTCCAAAATTGACTGTTTTTAGAAAATTTTTGAAAAATTGACTATTTTTAGGAAATTTTTAAAAAATTGACTATTTTTAGGAAATTTTTCAAAAATTTCCTATTTGTACAGAAAACTTTTCAAAAATTTCCTATTTGTATAGGAAATTTTTCAAAAATTTCCTATTTTTATAGGAAATTTTTCAAAAATTGCTTTTTTATAGGAATTTTTTTTTTAAATTTACTATTTATAGAAAATTTTCCTAAAATTAACTATTATAGAAAACTTTTCAAAATTTTCAAAAATTAACTATTTATCGAAAATTTTTAAAAAATTTTCTATTTATAGAAAATTTCTCAAAAATTGACTATTTATAGGAAATTTTTCAAAAATTTACTTTTAATTTTATTTATAGAAAATTTATAGAAAATTTCTCAAAAATTTACAATTTATAGGAAATTTTTCAAAACTAAACTATTTATAGGAAATTTTTCAATAACTAACTATTTATAGGAAATTTTTCAAAAATTGACTATCTAAAGGAAATTTTTTAAAAATTTACTATTTATAGGAACTTTTTATTTGTAACCATCATAGTTTTGTGACCATTTTAAAAAATAATGTATCCAAAGAAACCCCCACGTTCTGGAAGAACATAAATTATTACTTGCCTTCCTTGAAACATAATTTGTTTTAAATCCTTTTAATTAAAATTCTTCTAAATATTTAAAAGCAATTTAAAAATTTATTTTTGTTTAAGAATGAAGAAAATAAATGCTTTAACAGAGATAACAAGAATTGTTGACATGTTATTAATATATACTTCACACTTTTACGCTTTTCCTTTAAATTTTCTTACATCTCTTCTCTAGTTTGAAGTTGTAATAAATTACTTGGAAATTTTTTCTAACAAATTTTCTATTATTTATTATGCCGGTTTAAGTTGAAGTTTGTGTTAAAAGTTTTATCACTTTGTTAAAGTTTACTTTTTGAATGCCAACAAAATTCCAGAAATTCTTAGAAGTTCTTTGGAAAGCTATTGATTTTTATGTGTGTTATTTTACGTTTCGGTTTGTAAAAGGTTTCGGTTACGGCTACGGTTATGTTAAAAGGAAAAGTTATAAGGAATGTTTTCGCTTCAAGACCCTTTTAGCTTGACCAAAATTATTGCTAAAATATCACTTTTAATTTTAAAACATGTAGTCATCTAACCTTTTCTTTTTGTAGCAACACTTCATAGCCACCCTGTATTTGGTTACTTGATAAATGCCCGTATACATATATTTACGTAAAGAACACACTTAAGTTTAACCTTGATGTCGCTTTTAAAAGCTAACCTAAACCCAAAGAATATATCATAAAGAGAAAAAATATTATTACTTTTTGTTTCTCTATTTTCATTTTTATTCTTTAGAAAATGGCACAAAGAAAAACTAACAACTACATATTTATACAACAACTACGAATACATACATAACTATAAACTGCACTTTTATCAAGTCCATAAGCACAGACATGTATTTCATGATATTCATACAAATATCTATACACATACACATATTGTGTACATATGTATGTATTAGCAAGTACATAATACAAGTATTTTACTTTACAAGTAAAAGAACGAAAATATCCCTGCATTGATGCTAAAAATAGCAACGACAATCGGTTTTCTTATATGCTATTTTTAGATATTACCTTCACTTGCTGTCGCACTTAAATTGGGATAAAAGGCACCCAGTAGTTTCAAATGAACATTCGTGCCTCCATATTTATAGGAAATTTTTCGAAAATTGACAATTTAAAGGAAATTTTTCAAAAATTGACTATTTAAAGGAAAATTTTTCAAAAATTTACTATTTATAGGAAATTTTCTAAAAATTTTTCAAAAATTGACTATTTATAGGAAATTTTTCAAAAATTGACTATTTATAGGAAACTTTTCAAAAATTTACTATTTATAGGAAATTTTTCAAAAATTTACTATTTTTAGGGAATTTTTCAAAAATTGACTATTTATAGGAAATTTTTCAAAAATTGACTATTTATAGGAAATTTTTTAAAAATTTACTATTTTTAGGAAATTTTTCAAAAATTGACTATTTATAGGAAATTTTTCAAAAATTGACTATTTATAGGAAATTTTTCAAAAATTGACTATTTATAGGAAATTTTTCAAAAATTGACTATTTATAGAAAATTTTTCAAAAATTGACTATTTATAGAAAATTTTTCAAAAATTGACTATTTAAAGGAAATTTTTCAAAAATTTACTATTTAAAGGAAATTTTTCAAAAGTTGACTATTTATAGGAAATTTTCAAAAATTGACTATTTATAGGAAATTTTTCGAAAATTGACTATTTATAGGAAATTTTTCAAAAATTGACTATTTATAGGAAATTTGTCAAAAATTGACTATTTATAGGAAATTTTTCAAAAATTGACTATTTATAGGAAATTTTTCAAAAATTGACTATTTATAGGAAATTTTTCAAAAATTGACTATTTATAGGAAATTTTTCAAAAATTGACTATTTATAGAAAATTTTTCAAAAATTGACTATTTATAGGAAATTTTTCAAAAATTGACTATTTATAGGAAATTTTTCAAAAATTGACTATTTATAGGAAATTTTTCAAAAATTGACTATTTAGGAAATTTTTCAAAAATTGACTATTTATAGGAAATTTTTCAAAATTTGACTTTTTTAAGAAAATTTTTCAAAAATTGACTATTTATAGGAAATTTTTCAAAAATTGACTATTTAAAGGAAATTTTTCAAAAATTGACTATTTATAGGAAATTTTTCAAAAATTGACTATTTAAAGGAAATTTTTCAAAAATTTACTATTTAAAGGAAATTTTTCAAAAATTTACTATTTAAAGGAAATTTTTCAAAAGTTGACTATTTATAGGAAATTTTTCAAAAATTGACTATTTATAGGAAATTTTTCAAAAATTGACTATTTATAGGAAATTTTTCAAAAATTGACTATTTATAGGAAATCTTTCAAAATATGACTTTTTTAAGAAAATTTTTCAAAAATTGACTATTTATAGAAAATTTTTCAAATATTGACTTTTTATAAGAAAATTTTTCATAAATTGACTTTTAATAGGAAATTTTTCAAAAATTGACTATTCATAGGAAATTTTTCAAAAATTTACTTTTTATAGGAAATTTTTCAAAAATTGACTATTTATAGGAAATTTTTCAAAAATTAACTATTTATAGGAAATTTTTCAGAAATTGGCTATTTATAGGAAATTTTTCAAAAAATGACTATTTATAGGAAATTTTTGAAAAATTGACTATTTATAGGAAATTTTTTCGAAACTTGACTATTTAAAGGAAATTTTTCAAAAATTGACTATTTATAGAAAATTTTTCATAAATTGACTTTTAATAGGAAATTTTTCAAAAATTGACTATTTATAGGAAATTTTTCAAAAATTGACTATTTATAGGAAATTTTTCAAAAATTTACTATTTATAGGAAATTTTTCAAAAATTGACTTTTAATAGGAAATTTTTCAAAAATTGACTATTTATAGGAAATTTTTCAAAAATTGACTATTTATAGAAAATTTTTCATAAATTGACTTTTAATAGGAAATTTTTCAAAAAATGACTATTTATAGGAAATTTTTGAAAAATTGACTATTTATACGAAATTTTTTAAAAATTGACTATTTATAGGAAATTTTTCAAAAATTGACTATTTATAGGAAATACTTCAAAAATTGACTATTTATAGAAAATTTTTCATAAATTGACTTTTAATAGGAAATTTTTCAAAAATTGACTATTTATAGGAAATTTTTCAAAAATTGACTATTTATAGGAAATTTTTCAAAAATTGACTATTTATAGAAAATTTTTCATAAATTGACTTTTAATAGGAAATTTTTCAAAAAATGACTATTTATAGGAAATTTTTGAAAAATTGACTATTTATACGAAATTCTTTAAAAATTGACTATTTATAGGAAATTTTTCAAAAATTGACTATTTATAGGAAATTTTTCAGAAATTTACTATTTATAAGAAATTTTTCAAAAATTGACTATTTATAGGAAATACTTCAAAAATTGACTATTTATAGAAAATTTTTCATAAATTGACTTTTAAAAGGAAATTTTTCAAAAATTGACTATTTATAGGAAATTTTTCAAAAATTGACTATTTATAGGAAATTTTTCAAAAATTGACTATTTATAGGAAATTTTTCAAAAATTGACTATTTATAGGAAATTTTTCAAAAATTGACTATTTATAGGAAATTTTTCAAAAATTGACTATTTATAGAAAATTTTTCATAAATTGACTTTTAATAGGAAATTTTTCAAAACTTGACTTTTTAAAGGAAATTTTTCAAAAATTGACTATTTATACGAAATTTTTTAAAAATTGACTATTTATAGGAAATTTTTCAAAAATTGACTATTTATAGGAAATTTTTCAAAAATTGACTATTTATAGGAACATTTTTAAATATCAACTATTTAAAGAAAATTTTTCAAAAATTTACTTTTTATAGGAAATTTTTCAAAAATTGATTATTTAAAGGAAAATTTTCGAAAATTGACAATTTATAGGAAATTTTTCAAAAATTGACTATTTATAGGAAATTTTTAAACAATTGACTTTTTATAGGAAATTTTTGAAGAATTGACTAGTTTTAGGAAATTTTTCAAAAATTGAATATTTATAGGAAATTTTTCATAAATTGACTTTTAATAGGAAATTTTTCAAAAATTTCCTATATACATATATAGGCCTTATGTCCAATAATACCTAAGAACAACAACATATTGTTTATTTTTTGTTGTCTTCAAAATCATTAAAAGGGCCTAGTAACCTTATGCTTGTATGGTCTCAGTACACAAAACCATTCTCACCCAACACACACTTGTAAACAAATAAATATTTAAACAGGAAAAATGTATTCACTTGCAAATTGTTTTTGGGTTCGTGTTTGTGTTAGAATAAACAAAAAGTGAAAACAGTTAAATTATAAATGTGTTTGTGAGCATAAATATTGCAAATGAGAAAAATTGCTAAAATCCAAAAAAAAAAATTGGTGTAAACGTCTGAGTTTGGCCCTGAGAAAAAGTGTTAAGAAATATGTGCTTACTTAGAAAAAATAACAGGTACAAGGACATTTATTGCCAGAAGCTTAAAATCGGTGAAATTTGTTTTCGAGTTTTGTAAATTTAAATATTTTTTTTTTTTTGTTTAACTCGTTCGAAATTGATGTATGAATGTAACCAAATTAAAGTAGATATGTTACAAATTATATTTATATCTTGAACATTAAAAATAAATATTTCTAGCAATATAACATATAGAATGTCCCCTTAAGAATATAAGTGGAAAAATGATGCTGTTGTTAACAGAAATTTCTACATAAAAAACCTTTTTTGTGTATAAAAATATATTTTTTTGTAACAACATTCATAGCATTCGACCAATAGACAACTACCCAGCACGACAGTGACATTGACAAGAAAGTTTCCTCGAGACTAGATCTTATTGGTGAAGATTAAGATAACTTTAATGTCAAAGTTATTGCTATAATCGAGATGAATATAACACAAGTTAATCTTCATCCCTCTCAGGCAGCCCCGACCACAATGATTCTGCTCGTTTTCGATTTGGAGCTAGTATTGAACCAAAAGCTCTGGCTCTTCCGAGACATGTTTCATGCATTACTATTTACCAGGTAGGTTAAGGGTTTGTATTTAAATTAAGATTAATAAATATCTTTACTTAATCTGATTTCAGCTATGAAGACGCTGTACTAAATGGGCTCGACCACATTGGACCCTGATCAAAAAAAAATTGTCAGCAAAACTGCAGACATGGCTTGCAATAGCAAATGCCGAAGCAAATGCCCATCTAAACATCTGAAAAAGCCAAAGCATAAGCTGGCTATACTCCAACATTAGGTGTAGACAGCCCATACCACCAGAAGCCGGAGATTTTTTGTAAGTTTCGTTAATATCACGACTAATGAAACTCGTGAAAATGAGTATTAAAAACATTCAGTCGGTAGGTGCCGCTTTGTTACAGAAAATACAAGAGCAAAATACATAAGAAACAAAATCAAAATCCAATTTACAGCAACAAAATATATGGTTCGAGAGAACCAAGAAATATAATCTCGAACATTGTTGCCACGACATTGTTTGAAATAAATTTAGCCGAATTGGAAATATCTTTCGAAACAGAAATAAATTCAAATATTAAACAATTTTAAATTTTTTAGGTAAAAAATATTTTTTAAATAATTTCGATACAAAGATTTTTTGACAAAAAAATTTTTGATAAAAATATTTTCCATAAGAAAATTTTTCGATAAAAATTATTTTTTATAGAAAATTTTTGAAAAAAATATTTTTCCGTCAAAACAAAAAAAAAAATATTCTGCTATCGAAAAATGATCTCAAAAAATATTTTTTTATCAAAAAATTTTCTCAAAAAAAATTTCTATAGAAAGTTTTAGATAGAAATATTTTTCGGTAGAAAAATGTTCAATAAAAAATTTTCTATAGAAAAATTTTCTATAAAAAAAAAATTTATAAAGAAATTTTCTAGAGAAAAATTTTTTATATAGAAATTTTCTATAGAAAAATGTTTGATACAAAAATTTTCTTTACAAAATTTTTCAGTTAAAAATTTTCTATACAAAAATTGTCAATTTCTATTTTTAATAAAAAAAAATCTGAAAAATATATGAAAATTTTTGTATAGAAAAATATTTTTATCGAAAAACTATGAAAATTTTTGTATATAAAAATATTTTTATCGAAAAGTTTTCTTTAGAAAAAAGTTTTTATCGAAAATATTTCTATAGAAAAATTTCAGATAAAATAATTGATAAAAAATTTTTATCGAAAATTAAAAAAAAAAAATTGATAAAAAAAAATTATACAGAAAATTTTTGAAAAAAAGTTCTATAGAAAAATTTTTAATAAAAAAAAATTCTATGGAGACATTTTTGATAAAAAAAAAATTTTCCATAGAAAAATTTTTGGTAAAAATATATTCTGTAGAAAAATTTTTGGTAAAAATATTTACTATAGAAAATTTTTGGTAAAAATATTTTCTATAGAAAAATTTTTGATAAAAAGTCTTTTATAGAAAATTTTCTATAAAAAAATTTTTGATAAAAAAAATTTGTATAGAAAATTTTTTGGTAAAAATATTTTCAATAGAAAAATTTTTGATAAAAAAATTTTCTATAGAATAATGTTTGATACAGAAATTTTCCATAGAAAATTTTTTGTTAAAAAAATTTTCTATAGAAAAATTTTTGATAAAAAATTTTCTATAGAAAAACTTTTGATAAAAAATTTTCTATAGAAAAACTTTTGATAAAAAAAATTTTGTATAGAAAAATTTTTGATAAAAAAAATTTCTATAGAAAAACTTTTGATAAAAAATTTTCGATAGAAAAATTTTTGGTAAAAAAATTTTCGATAGAAAAATTTTTGGTAAAAAAATTTTCGATAGAAAAATTTTTTGTAAAAAAATTTTCTATTTCTGTTTTTGATAAAAAATATTCTCAAAAATATATGAACAATTTTTCTTTAGAAAAAAAATTTTATCGAAAAATTTTCTATCAAAAAAATTTTGATATAAAAATGTTCTCAAAAATATATGCAAAATTTTTCTATAGAAAAATATTTATATCGAAAATTTTTATTTAGAAAAAAATTTTATCGCAAATTAAAAAAAAAAATTGATAAAAAAAAAATTATACAGAAAATTTTTGAAAAAAAATTTCTATAGAAAAATTTTAAATAAAAATTTTTAATAAAAAAATTTTCTATGGAGACATTTTTGGTAAAAAAAATTTTCCATAGAAAAATTTTTGGTAAAAATATATTCTATAGAAAAATTTTTGGTAAAAATATTTACTATAGAAAATTTTTGGTAAAAATATTTTCTATAGAAAAATTTTTGGTAAAAATATTTTCTATAGAAAAATTTGTAATAAAAATATTTTCTATAGAAAAATTTTTAATAAAAAGTCTTTTATAGAAAATTTTCTATAAAAAAATTTTTGATAAAAAATATTTGTATAGAAATTTTTTTGGTAAAAATATTTTCAATAGAAAAATTTTTGATAAAAAAATTTTCTATAGAATAATGTTTGATACAGAAATTTTCCATAGAAAATTTTTTGTTAAAAAAATTTTCTGTAGAAAAATGTTTGATAAAAAAATTTTCTATAGAAAAACTTTTGATAAAAAATTTTTGATAAAAAAAATTTTGTATAGAAAAATTTTTGATAAAAAAAATTTTGTATAGAAAAATTTTTGATAAAAAAATTTTCTATAGAAAAACTTTTGATAAAAAATTTTGTATAGAAAAATTTTTAATAAAAAAAAATTTTCTATAGAAAAACTTTTGATAAAAAATTTTCGATAGAAAAATTTTTGGTAAAAAAATTTTCGATAGAAAAATTTTTGGGTAAAAAAATTTTCGACAGAAAAATTTTTGGTAAAAAAAATTTTCGATGGAAAAATTTTTATTAAAACAATTTTTGGTAAAAAAATTTTCGATTTTTGGTTTTCGATAGAAAAATTTTTGGTAAAAATGTTATAAAAAAAATGGAGTAGAAATTTTTTTTTTTAATGCATCAGAACTACACATTAAAAAAATAACTTTTTTAGTAGAAAGTATAAAAAAGTCAGCCGAGAGTCAGTAAATATTTAATTCCCTTGTATATATATAGAAACTAGTTAGATAATTGGGATCCTTATAAAGCTTTTCCTCCTAATTCATAAACGAAAATTAAAACTATCAAAGGCTAATAGTACGAATTTTGTATGGAAAATTTTATTTTTAAGCTTGTCATATCATAAATTTTCTTTTATGAATTAGGGTTTAGTTTATAGGTATTAAAATATCATCAGAAAAGCGAAAAGACTGACATGTAGAAATTTGTTTAGCGGAGTGGAAGTTTCATTAGAGATTAGGACTAGCCATTGCAAAAAACTGTTGGACTCGGTCTTTGTTGGGCTATATTCGAAAAACATATGGCAGGTGAATCACCATTTTCCAAATTTAGAGTTTGTTGCTATAGAACAGATCCAAATAGAGATGAAAATCATTATTTCGCATACCCAAGTATTCATTCCCGATATACCCAGGACGTTTCTTTAATAACTTTAGGTTCTCAAATACTTCGATCGTCTTTACTAAATGGTCATCTAAATTTAACTTGTGGATTTTATTGATGTTTTCGAGACAGTGCCTTACACATAATTAAACCTAATTTTATAGTTGTGGCTAACATTAAAGTCAATTTAAATTTTTTTTAGATATCTTTAGGTAATCCGGGTATAGATTCCATATTTATGAACAAATATTGGCATGTGTTTTTATAAATATTTATTTTGTGAACATAAATATATGCTTATGTAAATGTGTGTATACAGAAAATTATATGTATGTTTGTATAATATACATAAGTATGTATCATAGTTCTAGTACATAAATAAATGTTTTATAGAAACAGTTGAATCTATATTAAAAGTTAATGTGATGAATTTCCAGTTGAATAGATTCAAGTTGATTTCATTTTACAATTTTTCCATCATTTCTTTAATACACACATCGTTTATCATATCTTTTTATGATTATTTTCTTTTTTTTTTTTGCTTTTCTCTACTAAATAAATCAGTTATTCTGGGCCATCAGACTCTAAACTGTTAAAAAGTTTGTAATCTTGTTTGATAAAGGATACATTTTGTTGCTTATTGTACCCTACACAAACGGTGGTAGGATGGGTATTTAAGGTTTATGGTTATGTTTGTAAAGTATAGTTGTAGTGGTTTGATATTCTTATTTTAGGTATTCAAGTTGAGTTAGCAATTACTTTTTGGACGGCTCGATGTTCTAAAAAATGTAGTTGATATGTAGAGCCGAAGTTTTGTTCTTTGATTTCAAAGAGTTTTCAACGGAATGTTGTAATAACATATCTAAAAGTATAGTTCTGAAATTTTGAGCTAAATCTGGTAACGTTTTAGGGGCGCGCATCGGGAGTTTAAGAGCCCATTTGTATGGGCAAAAATTGGTTAATGTTTTGTTTTTGCCAAATTTCAACTTAAAATAATAATTTTTTCAAAAAGAAATAATGGAATATCAAAGAAAACTAACACAGCTTTATTTCAAATAAACAACGACAAAAATCTATAAAGTACTTTTAGAGATATTGCAATTTTCCCCAGAAATTTCATGCTCCCAAAAAACGCTCCTAGAGATATGCAACAAATTTTTGTTTTGTAAATAAAGAAATTCCAAAGTTAGACATGACTTATCATTTAATGGTTTGTACTAAACTAGTTAAGTTTTGTTGAAATTTGATCGAATTTACTTAGTTTTTCTTATATTGGCAAATGGTATATTTTTCGCAGGTAGGTTTCAAAAATCATTTTTTATTTTTTTTTGCAAATTTTGTTCAAACAATATAAAAAAATAATAGAATATTAAAGAAAACTAACACAGCTTCAATTCAAATAAACAAAGACAAAAATCCATTAAGTAGTTTTAGAGTTATTGCAATTTTCCCCAGAAAATGAATGTGCCCAAAAACGCTCCTAGGGATATGCAACAAATTTTTGTTTTGTAAATAAAGAAATTTTAAAGTTAGACATGATTTATCATTGAATGGCTTGTACTAAAATAGTTAAGTTTTGTTAAAATTTGATTGTGTTTACTTAGTTTTTCTTATATTGGAAAATGGTAAACTTTTCGCAGGTAGGTTTCAAAAATCATTTTTTAATTTTTTGCAAATTTTGTTCAAAAAATATAAAAAAAAAATAATCGAGTATTTAAGGAAAATAACAAAGCTTTATTTCAAATAAACAAAGGCAAAAATCCATGAAATAGTTTTAGAGATAAAAAAACTTCATGTCCCCAAAAACACTCCTAGGGGTATGCAACAAATTTTTGTTTTGTAAATAAAGAAATTCCAAAGTTAGACATGACTTATCACTTAATGGCTTGTTCTAAAATAGTTAAGTTTTGTTGAAATTTAATCGAATTTACTTAGTTTTTCTTATATTGGCAAATGGTATACTTTTCGCAGGTAGGTTTCAAAAATCATTTTTTAATTTTTTTTGCAAATTTTGTTCAAAAAATATAAAAAAAAATAATCGAGTATTAAAGGAAAATAACAAAGCTTTATTTCAAATAAACAAAGACAAAAATCCATTAAGTAGTCTTAGAGTTATTGCAATTTTCCCCAGAAAATGAATGTCCCCAAAAACGCTCCTAGGGATATGCAACAAATTTTTGTTTTGTTAATAAATAAATTCCAAAGTTAGACATGATTTATCATTGAATGGCTTGTACTAAAATAGTTAAGTTTTGGTAAAATTTGATCGAATTTACTTAGTTTTTCTCATATTGGCAAATGGTACATTTTTCTCAGGCAGGTTTCAAAAATCATTTTTTAACTTTTTTGCAAATTTTGTTCAAAAAATATAAAAAAAATAATGTAATATTAAAGAAAACTAACACAGCTTCAATTCAAATAAACAAAGGCAAAAATCCATGAAATAGTTTTAGAGATATTGCAATTTCCATAAAAAAATGCATGTACCCAAAACGCTCCTACGGATATGCAACAATTTTTTTTTTTTTGTAAATAAAGAAATTCAAAAGTTAGACATGTTTTATCATTTAATGGCTTGTACTAAAATAGTTCAGTTTTCTTAAAATTTGATCGATTTTATTTAGTTTTTCTCATATTGGCAAATTGTACACTTTTCTCAGGTAGGTTTCAAAAAACAGTTTTTAATTTTTTGCAAATTTTGTTCAAGAAATATAAAAAATTTAGAAATCGTTCATCTGTGTGTTAAAACAGACAAATTGGAAAGTAAAAATCAAAAAAGTTTAGGTTAAAAACTTGAACCGTTTTGCCGTAGCTGCGATTTTAAATTGAAAAATTTCACTAAAATGCAAAATTTTTGGGCATGATTTGAGTAGATGATAGGTAAATTTTACTTGTATTAAACAAAATAATTAATCAGTCTTATTGCTTAACTAATGAAAAAGCTATGTTGAAAGGTTTTTTAATAGTGGACAAGATTAACCCTTTTCGAATTTAAAATAATTATTTTTAACAGGATTGAGTTTTTTTTAATACAAAAAATATATATTTTAACCCTTGACAGACATAGGGACCAAAATGACCCAAAAACTTTTTTATTGAAAAAAAAAACAACTAATCTTTAAGACCAATTTTTACAATATTCCGTTAAAAAAACTTCAAAATTTGAACAAAAATTGTCCTACATACAAAACATTGTAACTCTAATATACTCATCATATCTCGCACAATTGTTGACCATAGGTCCCTACTTAATCTTAGTGGTGTAGGACATTAAACACTTAGACTTGAGACTTAAAAAAAAAACATTTCCAGTTTTCGCTTACCTTGAAACTCTTTTCGCGCCGCACTCACAGACGTCACAATATTCGCCACATGTCCCAAGACCGTTGCAAATAGCATTAATCCAAATAGCAATTGTAATATCACAAAAACATATTCACCTTTTGATCGGGGCTTCGGTAGATCACCGATCGTTGTTAAAGCTAACGTACACCAATAATAACTTTGTAAATATTGTTTAACTACATCGGCCGATTCGGAGTCGTGATAGACCCAATTGCGGCTACCAAAACCATTGTTCTTATGTATAATATGATAGAGACACCCGTTCCAATGGAATATCACAAGTAGATAATGTATGAGAGCGATTGAACGAAATAAATTTGGATAGTTTGTATGGCGTTCGGTGCGATCCATAAATGCCCAAAATCTATAGATTTTAACTAAACGAAATGATCGCAGTATCGAATTAAATCCTATTGATAAATATAAAAAATCCAATGGCAGCAAACACAGGCAGTCTATGTAAAATGTTGTCGAATTCATGTAATGTTGACGCAATTTCGTTGCGTCCGTCTGTAGCACCCCGTCCTCCAGATAACCGGTACGAAAATGAAAAAATATATCTATAAGATATAGGAGATCGGAAAAGTAATCGAGACAAAACCATATCACTATTGTCCTTCGATTAATTTCCTGAAATGCAAAACGATAGATTATCACCCAAAAGTTGTAGAGGAAGGCCAACGATACGACCATCGACCAGTAGTAACACAAACGCCCCGCCGGATCGAAAACAAAGTGAAATTTTCGTGCTGCGGTTGCGGCTCTCAGACGTTGTGATGGTGTGCGTCTATGTTGTTTTTGTTGTTGCTGCAGTTGTGTTGTCGAGGAACGATGCTGGTGATGTTGCGACTGTTGCTGGTTGTGTTGTTGCTGTTGCTGCTGTTGATTCGCATGTGGATGATGGGGATGTGACATAGAGGCAGAATGTTGCAAATGATGCGAGGAGTTGTTGTGTGAGGAATGTTGCTGGAAATTTTGTTGTGTGGCGGTTGTCGTTGTCGATGTACCGGAACGATTGCGGGGATAACTAGAGAAAATGAAGATTGAAATATATAAGTTTTACATAATAAACCTTAGCTATACTATTAACCCCTAATTCATAAACCAATTATATAATTATTAAAGTTTTATTGTAGGAAAATTTCAATTATACGCTTTTTATAATTTTTATTTTATCGTTTGTGAATTAGGGCGGGTTACATTAGTTTGATGAGCATTATTTTCGTTATATACTTACCGATCTGTACCATTACAAAAATTCCCACTAAACTGATGTGGTCCATTAAATGTGTTATCCTGAGAGCCGTGACCCGTCGATCGTGTCCATGTTCCCAGCAATGGCTGATCGTTGTCTTTCAGACGTCCGCGTGATTTTCGTCGATCGTTTTGTTGTTTGTTGTGTAATAGATCCATATCGGAGGCAGTGCTTGTATTGGCCACATGTAAATTGGAAGCTCGTGATGCACATGGTGTGGCGAGGCTATCGTGTGATGTAAAGAAACCTTGCTGTGAAACACTTTGGCCAAATTTTGGCTGTGACATGCCAAACTTTGAACCTAAATCTACAAAAAAACAAAAACAAAAAAGAATAAAATGATGGAGGTTTAGTACAATCGATAGAAATAAAATATGTATGTTTGTATTAATATAATAAATAAGTATGTATTCAAAGAAATTTGTTTGGGAAGAAAAAAAAATGAATTCAAATGGATAAAATATTTACTAAGGTATTAATATGGAAAATGTGTTAAGTTTTTCCCAGAAAATTGTGATTTAGTACTACAACAAGATTTCATGTTCACTCGAATGTTCTTGAATTATAAAATAACAAATGAGTAAAATTTCGTAGGAAATATAAACATTCGAAAATACTAAAATAAGTATATTAAATAATAATATTTTTTCTGACATTTTTATACCTTACAACATATTACGATACCGAAACTACCGACTCTAGACCGAAGTTACCCATAACTCATCCAACTGCGTTCCCGTACTCAATACTGCTTTGAGTCTTTGCTAAATTGAAAAAGTAACTTAATTTCCCCTCCTACTTAAAACAACACAGATATTTACTTGGAGTAAGTTTGTGTAGATTTCAGTAAGAGGGTAAACTAATGTGTGGTTTCTATAACTCAAGCGGCTGACAATTGAGTCAAATTTATATGTATTTTGTTATTGTAACAAAAACAAATTACATGTAAATTTCACTCAATCGTCAGTCGCTTGACTTATATAAACCCCACATAAAATTACTATTAAAATTTAGCAAAGACTTAAACCAATATTATGTACTTTAACATTTAGTAAGTTTTGAGTAACTTCGGACTGGTTTGGGTAGCTTCGTTATCGAACGGGAGCACAACTATTTTAATAATAGTGTTCCAGTACGATAACGGTTATTATATATCATTACCTAGATACATTATTTATTTGTGTATGTGTTAATGGGTTTAGGCGTAAGATGATGACGAAAAGTCATTAAACTTTACAAAACCGACATTCTTATCAACCTTGATTAAAAAGTACGATCACAATTCATCACTTAATGGATAAGTTTGGACAAAAACATTTTCAATAAAAATATTTTCTTTCGAAAATTTTTTACGATAAAAATTATTTTTTATAGAAAATTTTTCGATATAAATATTTTTCTGTGAAAATTTCCTATTAAAATAATTTTCTATTGAAAAATTTTTTCTAAAGAAAAAGTTGCTAAAGAAGAATTTTTTCTTAAGAAAACTTTTCTATAGAAAAATTTTTTCTAAAGAAAAATTTTCTATAGAAAAATTTTTTCTAAAGAAAAATTTTCTATAGAAACATTTTTTCTAAAGAAAAATTTTCTATAGAAAAATTTTTTCTAAAAAAAAATTTTCTATAGAAAAATTTTTTCTAAAGAAAAATTTTCTATAGAAAAATTTTTTCTAAAGAAAAATTTTCTATAGAAAAATTTTTTCTACAGAAAAATTTTCTATAGAAAATTTTTTTCTAAAGAAAAATTTTCTATAGAAAATTTTTTTCTAAAAAAAAATTTTCTATAGAAAATTTTTTTCTAAAGAAAAATTTTCTATAGAAAATTTTTTTCTAAAGAAAAATTTTCTATAGAAAATTTTTTTCTAAAGAAAAATTTTCTATAGAAAATTTTTTTCTAAAGAAAAATTTTCTATAGAAAATTTTTTTCTAAAGAAAAATTTTCTATAGAAAATTTTTTTCTAAAGAAAAATTTTCTATAGAAAAATTTTTTCTAAAGAAAAATTTTCTATAGAAAAATTTTATATAGAAAAATTTTTTCTAAAGAAAAATTTTCTATAGAAAAATTTTTTCTAAAGAAAAATTTTCTATCGAAAAATTTTTTCTAAAGAAAAATTTTCTATAGAAAAATTTTTTCTAAAGAAAAATTTTCTATAGAAAAATGTTTGATAAAAAAAAATTTCTATAGATACAAAATTTTTGATAAAAAAAAATTTCTATAGATACAAAATTTTTGATAAAAAAAATTTCCTATAGAAAAATTTTTGATAAAAAAATTTTCTATAAAAAAATTTTTGATAAAAAAATTTTCTATAGAAAAATTTTTGATAAAAAAATTTTCTATAGAAAAATTTTTGATAAAAAAAAGTATTCTTTAGAAACATTTTTGAGAAAAAAATTTGCTATTGAAAGATTTTTGTAAAAAAAATTTTCCTTAAAAAGATTTTTGTGGAAAACGAGAATTATGTTAACAAAAATTTCTATAGAAAAATTTTTGATAAAAAAAATTTTTTGATAAAAAAAATTTTCTATAGAAAAATTTTTAATAAAAAAACATTCTGTAGAAAAATTTTTGATAAAAAAATTTTCTATGGAAAAATTGTTGATAAAAAAATTTCTATAGAAAATTGGGAGAAGATATTACTGACACTGATTTTAAAAAAACTGATTTTTATAAAAAAATTTTCTAAGAAAAATTTTTGATAAAAAATTTTTGATAAAAAAATTTTCTGTAGAAAAATTTTTGATAAAAAAATTGTCTGTAGAAAATTTTTTGATAAAAAAATTTTCTGTAGAAAAATTTTTGATAAAAAAAATTTTCTATAGAAAAATTGTTGATAAAAAAAATTTCTATAGAAAAATTTTTGAGAAAAAAATTTTCCTTAGAAAAACTTTTGATAAAAAAATTTTTCTGTGAAAAACGAGAATTATGTTAACAAAAATTTCTATAGAAAAATTTCTGAACAAAAATTTTTTTATAAAAAAATTTTCTATAGAAAAATTTTTAATAAAAAAAATATCTGTAGAAAAATTTTTGATAAAAAAAATTTTCTATAGAAAAATTTTTGATAAAAAAATTTTCTATAGAAAATTGAGAGAAGATATTACTGATATAAGAGCAATAAGTTTTGACAGGAGTGAAAAATATCTACAGATCTTTACTTTGTACAACAGTAAATTGAATGACACCAGAAAGGCCAGCAGGTCTCCTGTAGAGCACGCCCTGTGATATTCTATAAAGTTTGGCGGAAATTTAAGATATTAAAGAAACATTTGTGTAGCATAGTTTTAGGATAATTTTAAAAATATATATCATATAAGGTCAGCTACATTGTAACTTATTTGTCAAAAGTTCCATGATTTCTTTTAAACTAAATGTTTTAACAAACAAATGGATATGTTTGTATATTATTTTTGATTAAACTTTTTGCAAAATAAATTATTTTGAAAATCCCTAAGGTATGTTATGCAATATTTGCTTAAATGTCTGTGGCGATTTGCCCTAGAACTGGGATCTTATTAGGACCTAGAGCCTTAATGTTTAGATCAACTAATACATGTGTTATAGCATGGGAGCAAAAAATATCTTCGACATATACGTCATCTTTCTTTATTTTACATCGACAGCGTTTTAATGATGTAGACCTTACCACCGATGTAGGGTGCTGCGGTAATTATTAACTTAATAATTTTAGAAATAGATGTCGCCGTAAATGGGGCTTGAACTCTGACAGAATTTAATATGTTATTTTTTCAACTACGCCTCAGCAAATTTGTAAGTGGATTTTTTACGTAGGACGACAACGAAATTTTATCTCAAAACCATTTTCTTGATGGCATTTTTAAATAAAATTAAATTAACAAAAAAAAAAAAATACTTTCTGGGGGCAAACTTAAGTTCGATTACTCGAGTTTGACTACTTTTTTTTTTTATTGACAAAAATGAGACCTAGTGGTTAAAGATAAATCGAGTATGCTAAATTCAATGCTGCTAACAGTTTTTTAGGTTAGTTCCAGTTTTAGAGATATAGCGTTTGAAAAGAATTTAGGAGGTTGTGCAATAAATACTCTCGTTACTCGAAAACTTTTAACTTTCTTGAACCAAATAGAAAAATCGAAATTCGAAAACAAAATTTTCTTTCAGCTACACTAATTAGTTTTTTAATCCGATCAGTTGTTTTGGAAATAAATTTTTTTTGTTCGCAAAAAAAAATTATCAGGTATGTGATGGAAAACGCTCGTTTTTAAATCTATCGATTTCGGATATATTTTTGAGATAATTTTCGGTTATTTCCCCCCAAAAAATAGAAATTTGGGCTTTAATCCTTTTGACTGATATATTATCCTTCATTTGGTTTGAATTTTTTGGGGAAATGACTGAAATTTATCTCAAAAATATATCTGAAATCGATCGATTCGAAAACGAACGTTTTCCATCACATACCTGTATATTTCGTTTTTTTTTTTTTTTTTGAAAAACCACAAACATTTTTACAGTTTCAAAAATATGTTTGTTTTTGCAAACAAAAAAAATATTTCCAAAACGACTGATCGAAAAAAATAAAAAGTGTTTTTGAAAGATAATTTTGTTGCCGAATTTCGTTTTTTTACTTAGTATAAGGAACGAAATAAATTTTAAGTTACGCGAATATTTATTGCGAAATCTTCTTCATTTTCTTTTGACGCTATATCTCGAAAACTAGATGATTAGGGTTTCTGAAAGATAATTTTATTGTCGAATTTCGATTTTTTACTTAGTTCAAATAAAGAAACAGTTTTCGAGTTACACGAATATTTATTTCTCGAATATTTCTCGAAAACTAGAACTAACCTAAAAAAATGGTTAGCACCATTGAATTTAGCCTACTCAAGTTATCTTGACCCACTATTTTGTTCACTGTGTCGCCATTTTAAATCCGATCATAACATTTTATATATCGGTGTTCGCGGCTCTGTTATGACTAGAAATTGACGAGGTTGTAAAAAACTATCAAAGAGAGAAATGTAGCCCTTACAGAGCCCTGAAAATCGATATATAAAATGTTATGATCGGATTTAAAATGGCGACACAGTGAACAAAATAGTAAAAGGGCGGTATTTGTAGGCGTGGTAAAAATAAAAAAAAATTTAGAATTATTTTTACATTATCTTTAATCCTAGGGGGTGACTGACTCAACTTTTTTTTTTCGAACCACTCTATTGCACAGTCTTGTTATTGTTATATAAATATGTTAAATTTATGGTCAAATTGTTCAATGGAAGTTTACAAAACAAATATTTTTGCCATTATAATAAAACTAGGACAAAGTCTGTATCTGAAAAAAAAAAAAAATAAAGCAACAGCAAATTCATCATTTTAAATGGATGTTTTCTTTTTGTTTTTATACCCTTCACCAATAGGTGAAAGGGTATTATAAGTTTGTGATTCCGTTTGTAATTTTTTTTATTAGTGATCGTAGACCCCATAAAAATTATACCGATCTACTCAGAATCGGGAAGAGAATCGATTAAGCGATGTCCGTCTGTCTGTCTGTCCGTCTGTCTGTCTGTCTGTCTGTCTGTCTGTCTGTCTGTCTGTCTGTCTGTCTGTCTGTCTGTCTGTCTGTCTGTCTGTCTGTCTGTCTGTCTGTCTGTCTGTCTGTCTGTCTGTCTGTCTGTCTGTCTGTCTGTCTGTCTGTCTGTCTGTCTGTCTGTCTGTCTGTCTGCCTGTCTGTCTGTCTGTCTGTCTGTCTGTCTGTCTGTATGTCTGTCTGTCTGTCTGTCTGTCTGTCTGTCTGTCTGTCTGTCTGTCTGTCTGTCTGTCTGTCTGTCTGTCTGTCTGTCTGTCTGTCTGTATGTCTGTCTGTCTGTCTGTCTGTCTGTCTGTCTGTCTGTCCGTCTGTCTGTCTGTTGAAATCAAGTTTCTGAAGCGCCTGGAGGATGGACTTACATAAATTATATATTTAGGAAATTCTCCCGCAATGAACGCTATTAAATTTCATTAAAATCGGTTTATAAACACCGAAAATATCGAAAAAAAATACCAAAAATTAGACGAAAATTAAAAAATTTTTGATTGAAACACACTTTTAAACATGATTTAATAATTCTGAAGGTTGTTCCATTCTCTGTTTTTGTCGCCATGATAACTTTCTGACGTTTGTTAGGATAGTAAAAGTTTGTGCTACCATATATTTGCCGACAATCCCACTTTTCTAATATTTTATGATGACAAAATTTATTTAAATTTATGCATAAAAAACTTACGAATATTTACGAAAAAGCTTCAATAAATAATCATACAATTTGTTCTAACTATATTTTCTTAATATTGAATGTCTTCATTATATGCTTAACTTCAAAATTACACATTTTTGATAACTAATCCCATTGTATTACGTACCCCTTTTCTTAATGTGGCAACATTTTTCTTTCAATTGTTTTCAAATATCAAACTTCAAAAACCCAATATACTTCAAAATAATTTTGAAGAGAGAGAATGAAACTTCCTTGTTATTATTATTTCATGCTTTTAAATAACAAGAGAAAAAATATACTCTTGTACACCAATATATGTTATATATCAGATTGTAGGAAATAGTTTCCCAAAGCACTCTGTAAAATTTTATCAAAATCGGTTCATAAACAACTGAGGTATCGCCAAAACACTGAATTTGATGTATCGCAAATTGCCCATAGTTCGCATTAGAGAATGTTTGTTGAAAAAATGAAATGCAGAAATAGGAAAAACCATCCTCCTTTAGCACGGACCTACATAAATTTTATATCAGATTTTAGGAAATTCCCCCGCCAAGCACGTTATTAAATTTTATCAAAAGCGGTCTATAAACAATTGAGATATCGCCATAACACTACATTTGATGTATAGCAAATTGCCCAAAGTACGTGTCTAAGAAATTTTGTTTACATTTTGTAAGTATTGTTTCAGCGATATCTCAGGTGTTTATGGACCGATTGTGATGAAATTTGACAGCGTTCTTTGTGTGAGGATTTTCTAAAATCTATACTCCACAAATCTGATTACGAATACCATTCAAATTGTACCGATCAACTCAGAATCGGCAGGAGAATCGATTTTGCGGCCTCCGTCCGTCCGTCCGTCTGTCTGTCCGTCCGTCCGTCTGTTTTTTTGTCCGTCCGTCTACCTCTCTTTAATTTTTTCTGTTGTAGTCAAGTTTTTGGAGCTCCTGTTTTGTCGATATCTCAGGTGTTTATTTTGATGAAATTTAATAGCGTCCTTTGCAGGGGATTACCTAAATCCTGATGCATTCGGTAATTTGTGGTAGATATAATTTAGCCTTTAAGCGATGGTGTTTTGATCAACAATGATAAAATTCAGGGTGGGACAATATCCTAAAATTTTGTGTAAAATCCAGGAGCTCCACAAATCTGATTTTAGCAGACAGACACTCTGCATTAATCTTAATTTTGTGTCTGACTTTTGAACATTATGATAACATTTGAGAATGTATTATATATCAAATTATAGGTAATCTTCCTAGGAAGTACAAAAATGCAGCTAACTACATGATATCCGTTCAAAACCTACATATGTATGTAAGTATCTCACATATCAACGAAAATTTAAATTTTTTTATTGCAATTGGGAGAAATCCGTTCACGTTTGGCAATTGATCCCATATAACTTTGCCTAAGATACGATGATGACATTTAGTATAAAGACGTTGTACAATATTGATATTCAGGGCGATAGCGCCTAAAATAAACTTTCTAGAGGGACAACATTTGACAAAAGTATTTCTGATCTCTTGAAAAGTTCGATATTGAAAATGGGCGAGCTCTATTCACATTTAGTGAAATCTCCCATATAACCCCGACCGGGAATCGATTTAATGCTGATAAACACTGGTCGGCGCAAAGAGAGTGGAATAATAAATGAGACTAAAATGGTATGGAACACTTAGAGAAATTTTTTACTAAAAAAATATGAAATGAAAGCATCTTGTTGCAGTATGTATGTATGTATGTATGTATGTATGTATGTATGTATGTATGTATGTATGTATGCATGTATGTATGTATGTATGTATGTGTGTATGTATGTATGGATGGATGTATGTATGTATGTATGTATGTATGTATGTATGTATGTATGTATGTATGTATGTATGTATGTATGTATGTATGTATGTATGTATGTATGTATGTATGTATGTATGTATGTATGTATGTATGTATGTATGCATGTATGTATGTATGTATGTATGTATGTATGTATGTATGTATGTATGTATGTATGTATGTATGTATGTATGTATGTGTGTATGTATGTATGTTTGGATGTATATATGTATGTGTGTATGTATGTATGTATGTATGTATGTATGTATGTATGTATGTATGAATGTATGTATGAATGTATGTATGTATGTATGTATGTATGTATGTATGTATGTATGTATGTATGTATGTATGTATGTATGTATGTATGTATGTATGTATGTATGTATGTATGTATGTATGTATGTATGTATGTATGTATGTATGTATGTATGTATGTATGTATGTATGTATGTATGTATGTATGTATGTGTAAGAGTAAGAGCTTTGACTTGGCTATCTGTTGAAGAACCTATTTGTCTATTACAGTTCATCAGAATCCTATTATTTTTTAACTCTATATCTTTTTTTAATTTTATAATTAGCTTATCTCTTTCATCCCCTGTTAAACTATGGAAATCAAAATGTAAATTGTCATAATGACGTTTAAAATTAAACCCACTTATTCTTTTAAATTTCTTATTGCATACCAGACATTCTGGTTCATTAAATATATTTAAAACAAACAAAAAATTGTTCTCCCACTCTATATTCCACATTGTTATATTATTTATTAATATACTAAAAAAGATATACAAAGTATTTGCAAATTATTCTACGTGTATCAAAATTCTGAAAAAAAGCGGCATGAACCTACTCCACTGAAAGCTCGCATTCAACTGACTGGAGTAACAATTTTGTGCGACCTTTTTGCTGTATATTTTGTTTTTTTCTCAACAAAGTGACGTCAACCTGCTTTGTTGTAAACTTACATGAATGTGATTGGTCTGTTTGCTTTTTCAAACTCATTTTGCCGATTGTATTTAATGATCGTGTTGTTTTACGAAAATTAAAAATATCAATCGGACACTGGTGGTTAGGACTGCCTAAGCCAGCTGATAAATTAAATCACATTAAAATTGCACAAGGAACTAGAGCAAAACTTTCCAAACATCCATCGGACAGATCGAAAGAACAATACATCCCAAATATTATTGATGAAGTGTTCATTTTAATTAATTAACTAACTTCAGATTAATAAATAAGTAAATCTTTAATAACTTTTCCGACAAAGCTGATATCCATCCATTCAAAAGCTATATATTTCACGTATGTATCTAAAACTAAGAGTGTATACCCTATAATTTTAAGGCTTATCATTGTTAAAGCTTTGACCTAAATCAGTCCGCTAACTTCAGAGTTTTACATAACTAATCAAGAACTTTTACTAGTTGGATAATTCGTACGAATTAAAGTGCACAACCCTCACTGGGCACTGTGTTTTTGGGTTGCATGCCAGAATACTTAAACTTTATCAAATCGATGTGCTATTGCAAATGTAAGGGCATCTACATTTTGAAGCATCTTTTCTGCATGGTTTATCTGGTCTATCGAACTTTATTAAATGTTCGTAAAATATGTGTCTATTTTATTTCGAAGCTACTGGCTGGCTTAGATATGCATTCTCTTCTTATAGTCTAGTAATCATTATCTTTCACAAAGGGACCACTTTAGAACCCAAGTGAAGCTTCCCTAGACATCAGCCGCCTGCCCAACTTAACCTTTGGGTGCATAACTATTCTAGATGATGACGCCACCGAAAAGCTTTTCTTTTTCCGACTCTTAATTTTAAAGACTCTTTGCATATAATACTAGTATAACCAAATTTTGCTAGGAATTACATTAAGTACTTGACATTTGGTGAAGGGTATCCAAGATTCGGCAAAGCCGAATATACCACTCTTACTTGTTATATATTGGGTAGGTGCAAAAATCGACAAAACAAAAATAAAAATCAATTTAGAAAACAACTTAAAACACTCAGTGCAACAGCAAAACAACTGAAGAACAAAAAAAAAACAAAACATAAAAACTCTTACCCAAAAAACTATGACGATCTATGGAAAAACGTCGCAAACTACCCAAATCGATGCATTGTTCATCACCAGTCATAGATGGTGTGATAGAAAGTTCTGTGGTATGAAAATGTACACCACCGGCACTACCAAAATCACCCATACCTCCACTGCCAACAGCACCATAATCATTTGCCACGCTATTGTAATCCAAAGAGGCTGTTGTTGCCACAATTCCAACATTATGCGAAGACAAATCTATGAGACCTATATCACTACCACCGCCAACTTTTCTAGAGGAGGCTGCTGTTGCGGCTGCGGCTGCTACTGCTGGTGTTGTTGTTAAGTAGCCGCTGCGTGTTACACTGCCATAGAAACTACCATATAGTTCAGACATTTGCTGCTCATTAGCAGTCAGGGGATTTGTGGAACGTGTACTGTGATCACGATATAGCGGTCGAGGTGATGGCACCAAATGACGCAAAGTACCATTCAACGATAGGCGAGGATTCATAATTTCCGGATAACTTGCACGTGGTTTTTGTATACCAGCTAAATTGATTTGTTGTTGTTGTTGCTGTTGTTGCAGCTGCTGATACTGATGTTGCTGTTGTTTTGCGGTAGTTGTTGCTGTTGTTACTGTGGGTAGCCCTAACGAGTTGCTGTTTCCAATATAGCTTTCGTTATTGTTGCTATTGCTACTTGAGAATGTATTGTAATTGCTTTTATGATTTTCCCTCATTTTTCTATTGTTGCTGATGCTGCTTCTGCTGGCTATTATTGCTGCTGCTGCCACAAATATTCATGTTGACTATCACAAACAATATTTTATTATTCCAAATGCAGTTTTGTTTGCTTTTGCCTTAGTTTTTGTCTATATACAAAAAAAAATATAGTATTTGCTAAAACAACTTATTTCCATTTGTTGACTTATTGTTTTATTGTCTATATGTTTATGTTTTGAAGTCAATGCAGTTTTTCATTTATTGTCTTTATTGCACCTCAAATTTCCGATATATCCGTTCCATTTATGCAGCTATTACGTTTTTATGGTAAATTTTGAACGATTAAAATGAAATTGGTAATGACTTTGTTTGTTGGTTTTGTTGTTTTCATTAAATAAAATGGTGCATTTTTTTTTTGTTTTACATATTAGGGTGGCACAAAGTGTTTTGGGGGAAAAGCGGAAAATAGATTTAGGCAACATCACAAATGACTAGTTAGTGTGGTTGTGGGGATAAGGGTGATTATGTTGTTATAAAATACAGCATTTACATATATAAAGTTCATATTTTTTTTTATTTTATTTAAACAAATGCATACCTATAATAAGCCGTGCAAAATATACTAGGAGTTTTTACATATTTCAAGCAATCTAAGACATATTTAGGATTTTTTGATACATAAATACAAAATTTTCACTATAGAAAATTTTTCGTTATAAAAATTTCTCTATAGAACTTTTTCGTTATAAAAATTTTTAACAAAAATTTTCCTGTATAAAAATTTTTCTATACAAAATTTTTCGTTATAAAAATTTCTCTATAGAACTTCTTAGATATAAAAATTTTAAATAAAACTATTTCTGTTTAAAAATTTTTCTACAGAAAATTTTCCGTTAAAAAAATTTTTTGTTGAAAACTTTTCGTTACAAAAATTTGTCTGTTTGTTTTCGTTATAAACATTTTTCTATAGAATAGGTTCCTTATAAAAATTTTGTTATCAAAATTTTGTGTGACGAAAAACTATAGAAAATTTTTCGTTACAAAAATTTCTTTATTCAAAATTTTTCGTTATAAAAGTTTCTCTATAGAAAATTTTTCGTTATCAAAATTTTTCTATAGAAAAGTTTTCGTTATAGAAATTTTTATATAAACATTTTTTTATGGGAAATTTTCATTATAAAAATTTTTCTATAGAAATTTTTTGGTTAAAAAATATTTCTCAAGAAACTTTTTCTTTATAAATGTGTCTCTATAGAACTTTTTCGTTATAAAAATTTTTAATAATAAATGTTTCTTTATAAAAATTTTTCTATAGAGAAATTTAAAACATTCTCTTTTATAAAAATTTCTTTATAGAAAATTTTTTGTTATAAAAATTTCTCTATAGAAAATTTTTCGTTATAAAAATTTCTCTATAGAAAATTTTTCGTTATAAAAATTTCTCTATAGAAAATTTTTCGTTATAAAAATTTCTCTATAGAAAATTTTTCGTTATAAAAATTTCTCTATAGAAAATTTTTCGTTATAAAAATTTCTCTATAGAAAATTTTTCGTTATAAAAATTTCTCTATAGAAAATTTTTCGTTATAAAAATTTCTCTATAGAAAATTTTTCGTTATAAAAATTTCTCTATAAAACTTTTTCGTTATAAAAATGTTTAACAAAAATGTTCCTGTGTAAAAATTTTTCTATACCAAATTTTTCGTTATAAAAATTTCTCTATAGAACTTTTTCGATATAAAAATTTTTAATAAAAATATTTCTGTAAAAAAATTTTTCTACAGAAAATTTTCCGTTATAAAAATTTTTTGTGGAAAACTTTTATTTTAATAATAAATGTTTACTTTTAATAATAAATGTTTCTTTATAAAAATTTTTCTATAGAGAAATTTAAAAATTTCTCTTTTATAAAAATTTTTCGTTATAAAAATTTCTCTATAGGAAATTTTTCGTTATAAAAATTTCTCTATAGAAAATTTTTCGTTATAAAAATTTCTCTATAGAAAATTTTTCGTTATAAAAATTTCTCTATAGAAAATTTTTCGTTATAAAAATTTCTCTATAGAAAATTTTTCGTTATAAAAATTTCTCTATAGAAAATTTTTCGTTATAAAAATTTCTCTATAGAAAATTTTTCGTTATAAACATTTCTCTATAGAAAATTTTTCGTTATAAAAATTTCTCTATAGAACTTTTTCGTTATAAAAATTTTTAACAAAAATTTTCCTGTGTAAAAATTTTTCTATACCAAATTTTTCGTTATAAAAATTTCTCTATAGAAC